>CM042674.1:10678529-11144323 GCA_023638005.1 Forsythia suspensa | reverse complement strand
AAAACCTAGATGACTTGGATGATTTCTTTCAAGAAGAATTTGATAGCACGGACCTGCCCTAATTCGAGTAAAACTCGATGAGTTTTTCAGCAAGGCCTGTGTCTCAGCAGGATTCCTTCTCATTGCTTTCCTCATTTCAATAATTTCGTCTATAATTTCATCTTTGGTTCTCACCAAAAGGCCTAGTATTCTTTTTAATCATGTATAAGTCCACGTTGTACAAGACGAGGGAATGCATTTCTTGGAACCATCTTTCCTTCTATAGATATTAAAATTTTGAAACAAATTATCAAATCTCTCCTATATTTTCTTTGTAGTATGCAAACATAATTTGGATACTTTTTGGTCTTGGAAATAGGAGGTTGCTCCATGAAAACTGTTTCTTTTCAATATTCAAGAAGAAAAGCATTTTTAGCAATCGGGATGGCTAGAGTTAATTTAATAGTGGTAGCGCTCACGCACCGTGTTGTATGTTTCTTCATAGTTGAGGTTTCACGAGCCTTTCTTTCTAGCAGGAGTAGGAGCACCAGCGCGGCAAGAGTCGACTCCTCTCGACTACCTTCCCGCCTTTTTTCGATCGATTCAACAATTTAAAGAAAGCTTAGCAATAGAAGATTTGAATGCATTGTAAATAGCTTGTTCATTGATTGACCTAAAGCAGAATTACAAACGATAGTGTGGGGACACCAAGAAGCTTGACAAGACTTTGAATACCAACTACCCTCTATAATAACTTAAGTAACAAAACCTAAGTTACATGAGTAGACATCAAAAAGTTGAAGAATCATAACAGAAAATAAACTATTACAAACTAATGGAAATAACAACTAAAAGTAAAATTTACAAAGTGCGGTCGAAGTTAAGACAAATGTTGCTGTGGGGCTAAAGTATAGTGCGGGCCCCGACATTCTCTCTCATTTGATTTGGCGACGTCCTCGATGCCATCTTTGCATGATATTCTTCAAGTAGAGGTTCAAGGCTCCAAGGTCTTTAACTCTTTCTCAAGTATTCTCATCGCCGCCTCCGCTTCATTTAACTAAGTACTCGATGATCTTTCTTGGAAGCTTGAGTAACTCGGTGATCAATAATAAACAAACCAATCCTCTTACGTGTTTTCTTCACTTCAAATGTAGGTCGCTTTGGCTTATTTCTGGATGCATCCTCCTTATATGCAAAAATATGGCTTCGAGTGCACTAACATGAAGGACATTGTGGGTTTGCACCATGAAGAAAGTTCAATTATGTAAGCAACTCTTCCAATCCGCCTTCATGATGGGTAATGGCCCGATATATTTCAACGCCAATCGAGAATCTGTCCCTCTTATTACCTTATAATGGCGTTTTCAAGGAGTTTCACCATCACCGGATCTCCTACGTTGAATTCTAGAAAATGAAGTTTTCGATCGCTGACCTTTTTTGTACCATTTATGTGCTTTTCAAGATAACTCCGAGCAATTTCGATATTTTGTTTCCCTCTCGAGAGAAGCCCTTAGCTTGAGGAGACTTGGTACTTTGATCAATGTCCACGGATGATGAAGGAGTAGCAGTTCTTGCCAAGAATAATCTCAAAAGGACTCTTTATGGTGGAAGAGCTCTTTTGGGCATTGAAACAATCTGAGCCGCATCCAAGAGTTTCACCCAGTTTTTAAGTAGAGATACAAGTGTCGAATATATTCTTCCAAAGATAGAATTGAACTCATCTGGTCCGTCCGTCCTGGTCGGTTGTGGGTGAAAACAAGAACTCATACTCAAAGTTTAACCAAGGAGTCCGAATAACTCGGTCAAAATATGCCGGTGAATCGAGGTCTCGATCATTGACTATATGGCAACCCCGGTATTTGACAATGTGCTTGAATAAGAGGCTAGCGATCTCTTTAGCGTATACATACTTAGGTACTTGCTATAAATGTTATATATTTTGATAAACGGTCCACCACGACGATGATAGAGCCAAGATCTCCAACCTTTGGCAAGCTAACAATGTAGTCCATCGATATACTCTCGAAGGGTCTAGTTGGGACAGAAGTGGCTCCAAAGAAGCCCACCTTCTTCGATGATCCGCTTATCCTGTTGACAAACCAAACAAGTTTTCACATAAGTCACAATGTCATTCCTCATTTGCGGCCAATAGTATGCACGCTGCAACAGAGCAGAAGTGCGTGTCTCTCTCTAATGTCCGACCCAAAGTGTGTCGTGGCATTCTATGATTAAGGATCTCCTCAAATCCACCATTTGGAACATAGAGGTTTCTTTTTCGCTTTAATAGACCTTCATCCAACCGTAATCGCTCGAGTTTTTTCCTCGCTTAATGAGGTTGACCAAATAATTTTTTGTAGGGTCCTTCTCCGAAGTTCCCGTGTTGGCCCATTGTGGTTGTAGTAACATTGCTCTCTGGAAGGAGCCGCCATTGAGTAGATAGAAGCTAAGTTAGCCCACCGGATCGAGTGCATCGCTACATGATTGCTAGATCCACCCGATACTCCAATACAAAGTTGAACTTTGAAAGAAGTTCCTACCAATGAGCCTCCGCTTGAAAGCTTCGGTTGAGACATGAAGTGACTCACATCGCATTGGTGTTCTGCCTTAACAATGAAAGAAGACCCAAGCGAGATAATGACGTCATACCGAGGCGATGGACAACCGCTAACAACTCATTTTCATGCACCGAGTAACCAAGGCCTCGCATTATTCGACTTTTCGACTCACATATGCCAACGGATGTCCTTTTGCATTAGGACCTCCAAGAGAAAAATCGATGCATCGATGCGCACTTCAAAAGCTTTAGCCATATTTGGTAATGCCAAAACTAGATCTATCCACATAGACACCTTTAGTTTCTCAAAGGCGACTTGACATTGTCGCGACCACTCCCAAGCTTTCTCCTTCTTTGTTAATTCGATTTAGTCTGTAGGGCAATTTTTGAATATCATTTCACAAATCTTCGATAGTAGTTGGCCAACCCGAGGAATGAACGTACATCATGTACATGCCACGCCACGGTTGCCAATCTTTGATAGCCTTAACCTTTTACTATCCATGCGGACTTTTTCTTGCTCAATAATGTGGCCCAAAAGTCGATCGAGGTCTAAGCGAATGAACATTTCGACAGTTTGCATAAAGTTCATTCTCTCGTAGTCGAGTAAGAACTTTTCTCACATGTTGAACATGTTCTTCCATAGTCTCGTTATAAATTACGATGTCATCCAAGTACACCACCACGAAATCATCCAAAAACTCATGAAGTACCGATTCATCATCATGAAGAATGTTCTTTGGAGCATTTGTCAAGCCAAAAGGCATAACTTTGAATTCGAATGCTCCATATCTAGTTACCACTCGTAGTCTTTGCTAGATCGCTTTTTTTATCCGAACTTGCCATTATCCAGACCTTAGATCAATCTTTGTGTAGTACTTTGCCCCGCTCAAACGGGTCAAGCAATCTACCACCAGCGTAATCGGATAACCTGTTTTCAACGTGATCTTGTTCGAGGTTCGGTGAGTCACAAAGACATCCCAAGAGAACCATCGAACTTTTTTTTTGAAATAGCAATCGGAGCTCCATATGGTGATTTTGTGCACGATAATCCCACTATCCAAAGATTTCACCCAATTGTTTCCTAAGCTCTTCTAGTTCAGGTTGAGCCATGCGATAGGGCGCCCTAGCAGGAGGCTTGGCACCCGGTATAAGCTCAATTTCGTGATCAATAGCCCTCCTTGGCGGTAATCTCCTTGGCAATTTCTCCGGCATAACGTCCTCAAATTCCTGTAGAAGTCTTCTAACAGGTTTTGGGATAGGTCCAGTTGCTTTCTCAATCTCTTCCAGACAAAGAGTACACAAAAACGAAGGTTCATTTTGCTTGAAGCCCCATCGAATCAGATGGTTTGAGATGCTCTTCTCACCTATTTTCCCAACTAGCGTGGGGATAACACAGGGCTTGCTCCCCATCATCATCAAAGAATCAGAAAATGGCAACACTGCTATCTTCGTATTCCCAAGAAACTCCAATCCTAAAATCGCCTTGAAGTCATCCATCCGGATTGCAGATAAATTAGTCCTCCTTCAAATGGACCAACTTTAATAGCAACGATTTGGCTACTCCGACCAATCGCCTGAGCGGATCGAGTTGATTGTCTTAACCTTCCTACTACCTTTCTCTAGCACAAGCCCAAGGCGCCTACTTACGGACATGGAAGTTGTGAGTAGCACCAAGATCCACCATAGCCTTGATTGGTCTCCCATTAATCTTCACATCAATGTACGTCAAGCATTTAGCCTTACAAAGGCGATGTTTTGGCTCTTCTTTTTCCACTTTTTTCCGGGATACCTCACCATTTTCAATCACCCGATGCGATATTGTCGGTCGCGATCGGAGTGAGAATGCACCAACCACATCCTCATCCTCATCCTCCTCAGAATTGGCCACGCAATGACTGCTTGCCTACGGAACGTGTTGTTTTGAACCCGATGTTCCACTTGTCGGTTGGCTTAATACATTCACAAATTGTTTCATGGGCAATCATTCACTCGTTGTGTGGCTCCACCGCATAAGAAGTACCCATCATTTCTAGGAGCGAGACTCGATTTGCTCTGGAGCCTTTCTTTTATTCTAGTAGCCGCTCCGATGGTTACCATGATAGCTACCCCGATGGTTACCCTGATAGCCACCCCGATGGTTACCCTGATGGTTACCCTGATAGTTACCCTGATAGCCACCCTGATGGCCTCCCTTATGGTGATAGTAGCGTTCTCCTCCATTTGAGTTTGATGTGGGCTTGAAAGATCTATTTCCTCCCTCTCGGGATTGGCTATTTACTTGCAGTCGCTCCTTTCTAGGTTCTGATTGATAGTCCATCAAGCACTCAATGCAGCTTCCATAGCCGTGCTTACATCCGCCACATTCGCTTTGGAGTTCGGTTTTCGCCACCATAGTTTCAAATTTCTTCCATAAAAGTGAAGAGTTTGTCCTTTTCGAGACATGTCTCGGATGTCCAAAGATATGCCACGAAAAGGTTTTCACATAGTCTCGAATGGAACCGGTAGACATTTCAATTCTTGTAGCACCCGTCGGGCCCGATATTCCACATTTTACGGGAAAAGCGTGTTCGATCGCTTTAAGAAAATCCCACGTGTCTATCTAGACCGCATTGGCTTGAATATCGCATATTTTGTTCGCCACCATAGTTTTGCATCTCCACCCCGGATACATGGTAGTCTGTCATTACTCTTCTTGCCCCATCTTCAATATTGACAAGAAAAAAGTATTATTCCATGTCGAACAAGAAGTTCTCAAACTTCTTTCGTGTCGTCAAGGTCCCACCATAGGTGTGCGGTTCTAGAATTTTGAGCCTAGGTGCATACTCTTGTGCAGAGCTTGCCCATTGCCAACTACATGAAGTATTAGCAATGAAGTCTCATGGCTACCATTTCTTCCCCGTAGATCGGGAAGAGTGCAACACCATCGATCATTCTTCACACATCATCCGCTCTCATCCGCCTAGATGTTCAATTCACGAATGTCCACTTCTCCGCTCCTCGAACTTTTCCTAAAGGGTCTCGACAAGACACACAACCTAGTAATTTGCCCCATCGAAAGCACATCCAAGCGCCGCTTAGTACTCTTTTGTGATCCACCACCTCAATGATGTATGATGCATTCGGATCCATCACTTTCTTCTCTTGGGTTGTGAGGCGTGACTTTGATACCAACTTTCATAAGGTGCCTTTCTTTCTAGCACGAGAAGGAGCATCAGTGTGCGAGAGTCGACTCATTTCGACTACTTTATGCCTTTTCTCGATTGATTCAACAATTTAAAGAAAGCTTAGCAACCCGAAGATTTGAATGCATTGTAAATAGCTTGTTCATTGATTGACAAAAGCAATGAATTACAAACGATGGTGTGGGTGAACACCAATAAGCTTGACAAGACTTGAATACCAACTACCCCTATAATAGCTTGAGTAACAAAACCTAAGTTACATAAGTAGACATCAAAAAGCGAAGAATCATAACGAAAAAATAAACTATTACAAACTAATGAAATAACAACTAAAAGTAATATTTACAAAGTACGGTCGAGTTGGGCAAGCTGCGGTACGCAAATCTTGTCGATGGGCTAAGTATAGTCGGCGGACGATGACCACGAGGCCTTGAACTTGTGTATACTCTTGTTTGTGCCACCAAGCAAGTTTTGTCTATCCAAAATTCCATCTTATTTGAGCTTTGATCGAAATATCCACTTGGATCCAACTATATTTCTACCGGTTGGTCGTGACAACAAATTTCGTGTGTGATATTCAATTAGAGCCTTTATCTCTTATTTAATGGTTTCACTCTATTGTGGAATGATGATAGTAATTTTTAGGAACTTGGCTCTCATTTTTTGTCAAAGCCACGAGAGCTATACGTGATGTTCGCTATCTTATTTTTTGAAATTTTGAGTAAGATTTGGATCAAAATTGCTATTTGGTTGAGCTTTGGTCGGCAATAATTTGGTGTCTGGTTTGATTGGATCGTTTGCTTGGATGAGAGTGATGAGACGGTAGTAAATTATTTCATTGTATAGAAATTATAATATCACTGAACCACTTGATCTATTAGATTCAAGTTGCCTTTATATCATTTCTCAATAACGAGTGTGGTTCACTAATTCACATGGCACAATCCTATGAGACAAATTAGTTTGTCAATTTATGTTGACACACAAAATATTCTCAAAATAAAGGCTTAAGACAAAGGCCTAAAGCAGGAGGCCCAAACATGGAGTTTGAGTGAATTGCATTAAGATAAGAATCACCAAAACATACAAAAGCTCGGACGATAGGGACGAAAATGGAGTAGGGTTTGGGCGAAAAAAAGTGATAACTGCATCGCGTGTGTAATGAAGCAGTATTATACGTGGCCCATAATTCAAAGTAACCGTTAGTTAATAAAAAAGACATTATGGAAAGTTATGACAATCATGAAAAGTTATTTAGAAGAAGTGGTATGAGATAATGGTCAGTCGTTGGCGAGAATTGTACAAGTGGTGATCAATGTATAAATAAGGCGAAGCAATTGAAGAAGAAAGACGAGAAGAACTATCTCACAAAGAAATATGTGAATTTATGTTTAAGTTCTTTACTTTCTATTTACTTAATATTGTAATTTTGTGTGCTTGTGCCCCTTGGAGGCAAGTTGCATAATATAATCTTTGTTGAGACATTGTCTCAAGAGGTCTTGTTCTTTACACATCGTTTGAGTAATTTTTTAATTGTTAGCACGAATCAAAAGGCACGAAACAATTTGACACACCCGGTGGAATGATTTGGTGTTAGAAAGATTGGAAGCATCATGCCTCAAAAGAAATCCGACAAGGAGCCAGCAAACCAACAGTCTATCCATTATGTGATCGAACAATTTGAGGGTCAACAAGCTACCCCAGAGATGGAAAGACCAAATGCTAGTCGTTATGAGTCAATGACAAAGTTAAGTCTCCACACCATGCGTACATTGTTGGGTGAAATTACGCAAGACATTGTTGAACATGTAAGTCTACAAAACATTCATACTCTAGAAAGACTCACTCAAAATGGAAACAATCATTATGACCATATGGCTAAGAAATTAAATATATTGAATGAACTTATGAACAAAATGGAAAACCAAGTATGTCGATCGAATCTTTTGGGTATGGAAATTATTTCCAAACGAAGTCTTATAGGTAATGGTTTACCAATTGTAAACACGAGTCAAGGAGTTGAAACACCTCACATGGGACTAGCCACGTACCAACTTAGAAGGTCTTTGGGACATATAACGGGGTGGCCCTAACGAAGAGAAAATGTTCAATATATGGGACAAAATGCTACACGTGTCAATAATGGGGGGAATCCACATATTAATGGCAATGATGGGCCAAACAATGGCTCCTTCATGCCCAACATGGGGTCGAACATTGTTAGGCCTTAGGCAATGCCATTTGTACACCAACCTATAGGGGTTCCTTTTGATCCCAATGCCATTTTGAGAGATCAAGTTGTGAAAATTATGCAAGATCGGTTGGCTTTTGGGCCAATGTACAAAAAGCCTTACTCATATTGGGTAGATCAAGTGTATCCATGGCCTAGAAGGTATAAGGTGCCTGAATTTTCTTTGTTCACTGGTTTAGGAGAAGTGTTCACTTTGGAACATGTAGGGCGTTTCATGTTGTAATGTGGCGGCGGTTATTGACTTCCATGTCGAATTTTGATATGCATGCTATTGACACTAATCAAGATCGAGTCGATCAAGGGGAGACACGTATATCGTGCCCAATAATGGCTAATTCGAGAGATGCCTATTAAGAACGAGCCTACAAAAAGAGAATAAAAAGACTAGAACATTCTCATTTGATATAACAAAAGCCGACATAATAATTGACCGGTTATATATAGATAAGCAAATAAAGCTAAGCGATAAGGATAAACCGCCAAACTCGAGAAAATCAAGGGTAAAATATATTGTAAACGGCATAATGCATGATCTCACATGACTAATAGCTGCTTGGTTCTTCGTCATGTCTCGCAGGATGCTATCGAGTCAGGGCGAATACCTTTGAGTCAAAGAAAAAGATGGCAGTGGACGAAAATCCATTCCCATAGCTAGTAGATGTCAACATGGTTATCCCAAATCTGGACAAGTTTGTTTTCCCAAGATTTAAGTTAGTAGTTGATAATGGCGAGGACGAACTACATCCCAAGGCCTTTGGCGTCGAAAAAGCAAAGACAAGTGGTCAAAGAGGAAATGAATTTATGCGCCAAGTGCCAAAAGGAGGTTGGCAATATCATAGAAAATGGTGGATGCACACGAACAACAAACTCGCCCAGCTAACACCACTAATTTTCATCCATTTATAGGGCAAGTAAAACCATTCTATGAGAGGCAATTTGGTGCATTTCTGGGCATCAAAACATTCAGGCCACAACCTAAATGCCCAAATGTGGCATTCATACAATCCTAGAGTATGAAGAGCGATTCCATTCAATAAAATGACGAGAACCCAATGTAGACGTTTTCAAAGAAACTATAGGCAAATGATGAGACAAAAACAAGATAGATATGAATTCAATTTGCCATTTTTGTATTTTTCATGTTTGGCCCTCAAAGTTTTAGCAGTTTTATAAATTGGTCCCCACTTCAAGTTTTTTGTGCATATTTAGTCATTTTGCTCCAAAGCTTTTATCTTGATCCTCAGAATGACCAAAAATTTTTGTTGACATTTAAAATTTCGTGAAAAATAAATTTCAATTTTAGGCGTCATTGCAAACTTCCTAGTGTCTTTCAAACACTTTAGTCGCATTAGATTTTTTTTCACGATTTGCCATATCTTTTGTGTCAAACAAAAATGAATTTTTGTCAATCACCAAACCAAATTTTTTATGCTAATTAAATACCCAAACAGCCCCTAATCTCATGCCAAATTAAACCCCCAAACATCTCCTAATTCTCATGCCAAAATCAACCACAAACAGTCCCTAAAATCCAAATTTTTAACCACCCATGATCTCTCTCATTTCAGCCGATTTCCTATCCATTTTCCCCACATCTTCCACCCTCTATTTTCAGTCATTTTACCCCCAGAAAAACGTTCCAAGTTCCCTCCCTTAACTGCCAAAACAAGGTGCCCAAAAGTACCCCAAAACTGCTCAATGATCAGTGATGAAATCAGCCACTTTGTCCATTTCTACCCTTCATTATTCAACCACCAATTTACAGTTATTCAACTCCACTTCTAACCTCTCTTCCACTCCATAAACTAGACGTTTCTCTCCCTTTTGCTAAAGAAAAACCGTCCCAAGACCCTCTTTGACTACCAAAACCATCCCAAAAGATCTCCTCAAACAAAAGAAAATTGTCCCATCTGCCCCAAAACCCAGCAAAAACTCCCCATTTAGCCCCACTAATGATACCATTTTCCTCCCACTTATACACCACTAACCCAATTCCATTGTCGCTAAAAACCTTAACTTCCATTCTTCGCCAAAAAATGCCTCTTTTCCTAAAGAAAAAGCATGCCTAAGTTCGCATTTTTATTTAGCAAATTGTCCATTTTTCTTTTCACAATTCTATTTCCTCCTTTTATTTGCAACAAACTAACACCTATTTCGTTCATCATTTTTGTCCTCTTTTGTCTAGATTTTGGCCTCCGCTTTTTTTTTACCTCTAGATTTTTCAAAGAATTCGGCCCTCCAAGACCTCATGTTCCATCACTAATTCAACCTCAAAAATCACAACATCTTCTCCTCATTTCACTGTCCATTTTCGGCCATTTAAGTTCCAAAATTTCCTTCATTTTTCAGTCCCAAAATAATTCATTTTGATTCTATTTTTCTCCGTAGTTTTGACCAAAGATAGTGAGTACTCTTACCTTGCTTTTCTTTCCACTTTTCAACAATATATACACCAATTCTCTCCTCATTCTTCCCATCAACCCTCAGTCAGACTATCACTTGTTCTTCTCTCATTTCATCTCCTTTCTCGGTTAGCTGAAAAGGATCCAGCAAACTTGTTTCTTCTTCTTCTTTTTCTTCTTTTCATCTTCAAAAACCTACATGGTCCATTCTCATTTTCGGCAAGCATACTCCCTCCATTATTTTTGCTATTTTAGTTACAAAAGTTCCCTATAACATCCATCATATATATATATGTATGATGGAAAAGTGCGGTAACGATTCTTTCTCCATCATAACTTCAATTGAAAACTCGTTTTCGAGGTAGTTTTGTTTACTACTTTTACAATGATTTTAAATGATATTTGGGAAAATTATTATGTGATACAAATGCCATGAAAAAATTTAATTATGAAGGAACTTTATGATGGTGATTGAAGGTAATCACATGTGTATGATGGTGATTGAAGAAAATTACATTTAAGTTCATAGGTGTGATTACTAATTTATGTGTTCCTATGTACGTTTAAAAATGATGGCATGTTGCATTTATGTTTCCGTATAATTTTTCCCACATGTTAGTATATATTGTTACTAAGTGTTTCTTATGAAATACTCACCCCAAAAACGAACAAATTTTTAGATTGAATTGGTTGGCGTTGATGTGATGGCGTAGGCTAGCGATCATGATGTGTAATTTTCTTATTTAATTTAAGTTTTGACGCCGAGATGATCGAGTCAATCATGATGTAAATACGATATTTTGAGTATTGGATTTTCAATAATTAATTATGTAATATCTATGGAAAACATGATATTGGTTTAATTGCCATTTAAAGTTTAAATTTAGAAATTTTCAAAATTGTCTTGAAAATTTTTAACTTTATGTACATTTGGAGTTTTTGAATGAAATCAGTGGCTATGGTAAGCCTTATATGTGGTCTAATGACATAATTTGGAATCACTCAAAAATTTCATCGTATAAATTTATTATGAATGTTTTAGCGGGTGCCTTAAGATAATTTTTCAATCAACTTTGTCTAATATTTTCACCAACTAAACGACGTAGCTAAGATCCTGAAATTTTAACATATTATAGTTTGTAGCCCCAAGTATATACAGTTCAATTTTGTAATTTTTGGAGTTCGTTGAATAGTCAAATATATTATGACGACACCTATCACTAAGATAGGCAAAACCATGAAATTTTGAAGTAAAATCATTTTTCGCTTGCACATTTGTTATTTTATGCAATAGTTATCTTTTTAAAAACCTTCAAGAGCATGGAAAATATTATTTGGAGTCTTCAAACATTATTTAAAGATTTATTTTAGTGACCTCGCGGGTTGAGATAATCCGGGTGTTATAATCCCATACTTCCAAAATTGCGCACATCGCTTGTCCTAGTGTTTTTCCTACTCTCTTACCTATTTCGATAAAATTAGGGGGAGCAAACTATAATTTTGGAGATCTCGTGTTACCAACCTTCGCGCTTATGATCCGGAAGGTTTTGTTAATGAAAATAAGATATGTCCTCCAAAGTTTATTGAGGCCAAATCTTACGCATGTAAACCTCGGGCGCACTGCTGCGGATGAAAATGGATCAACCTGGTTATGAGTTGGATTCTTGGATCAATTTCGAGAACGTGTTTAGACGTTGTCGAATGTGCCACTACAAGTCGACGGCAAACATTCGAATAGCTATTTGTATCACAATCCAAAATCATGAGTCTTACATCCTCATTCATCACTACAATCCATAAAAAAGGAAAATAGGTCAATTAATGACTATTTTCCGATAATGAAAGGTATTGTAACAATTTGTCAATCTATGGCCATCTTGTAAGTGATGAGGATCGTTTTATGTACATTCTAGGAGGTGTTGGATCTGAATATGATGCTTTTGTAGTTAATCTTACATCATGGAGTGAGTTTGTTACCTTGCAAGAGGCACAGTACCTCTTGCAATCTCAAAAAATGAAAATGGAACATTTATGTGCTACCTCTATTGTTGATTTTAGGGCTTCGGCCAATTATGCTATGTTTAAGAAATGATTCAATAGAAATCGAGACACCTTCATTTTCCTTTTCTAACTCTGGTCAACATTACCAAGTTCGGTAGAGGAAGATGACGATGGGGCTAGATCTAACCTACACCAAATTTGTGATAAAACCTGGTTACATCGCATTGAGGTGTTATAAGAGGTTTAATATGTCATTTAAAGGATAAATGAACCCTCCTCAAAACAGAGGAGGTTCAAATATTGGAGAAAATAGTAGGAATGGACGAGGCTATTCCTCTCAGCCTAGTCCACAAGCTTTTGTAGCATCTCTAGCTACTGTGAGAGATTATGATTGGTATGTTGATAGTGGGGCCTCACATCATGTGACCTCTGATGTTTGAAATCTTGAAATTTTTGCTGATTACAAGGGAAGGGATAAGCTTACTATTGGTGATGGTAATTAATGCTCTTTCTATTACTCATGCTGGTACATCTGCATTTTGTTCAACTGTGCATCCACCTTTGCTTTTGAGAAATATCTTGCACGTGCCCTTCATTAAAAATATCTACTTAGTCTATCAAAATTTCTTAATGAAAATAAGCTAATTGCTATCTTTGAAAATGATTCTTGTGCATTCAAGGACAAACATTCGAAGGTGGTTATTCTTTGGGATGGGCTTAAACATGGAATCTATCAACTGGATATGTCCAAGTCCAAGTCTACTACAATTCATTTGACCTCCGCTTATCGTAATCTTGTTTTTGTTAATTGTGATGCTAATTCTATTGTGTTGCAAGAATATTTGAACTCTATATACGCTTTTGTTTGTACTTACTTGAAAAGTATTGATGCAAATGTTTGGGATCAAAGATTAGGTCACTCTAATAAGCATGTATTGCAATGTCTCATTGAATTATTTGAACTATTCTATTGACACAAAAAGTATATTGATTTATGTCAAGCTTTGTCAATATGGGAATTTACCTCAATCCACTTTTCCTTCATCTAGTAAGTGTGCTAAGTCTCTCCTAGACAACATACACATAGATGTTTAGGGCCCCAATTACTGCTTATTCGACTAATGGATTTAAATACTATGTCCACTTCATAGATAAATATTCTAGAATCACTTGGATTTTTCCAATGAAACTTAAATCTAACCTTATGTTCCAACAGTTTCAACAGTTTGTTGAAAGACAGTTCAATAAAAGATTAAATGTGTTCAGTCAGACTGGGTAGGAGAATATAGGAAGCTAGAACCTGTTTTAAACAAGTTAGCAGTTATCTTTAGACATCATCATCCTCATACTAATCAACAAAATGGTAGATCTGTGAGAAAACACAGACATATTGTTGAAACTGGTTTAACTCTTATAGGTCATGGAAGCATGTCATTATGTTTTTGGTAGGATGCTTTTGTAACAAGTACATTTTTAATAAAAAGGTTGCCCACAACCACTCTTTCAAACAAAACTCCTTATGAAGTCATTTTCAAAGAAAAAGAAAAACCCTTGTACACTCATCTTAAACTTTTAGGTGTGCTTGTTGTCCTTTTCTTAGACCTTATAACAAACACTAAGTTATACTTCACACTAAAAAATGTGTTTTTATTGGATATAGCAATAATCACAATCAATTGCTTGTTCAAAATTGTTTGACAAATGACAATGGCATGTCTAGTGATTTTGGACATGTGACAAAGATGCTATCCAAACCAACTCTAATGATTAGTCAATAACCAATTTATTCCACTTCACCAAAAATTATTTTGAACCCTACATCAAATCCTCAACTGAATACTAGTGCTAGAAGTAGATTACCTGAGCCCGACTATTTAAATGAAGAGTTTGATCGTTCTCTACAAATGCCTTCCGATCATATGCCGTCAGACCTAAATATGGTATCTTTAAGCCAAAAAGCGTTGCCTTTGCTTCCGTTTTCTCTCAACCCAATGAACCAACTTTTGTTAAGGAGGTATTGTCAAATCCAAAGTGGGTAGATGCTATGTGTGCAGAGTTAAAAGCTTTGCATAACAATAACACATGGAGCATTGTGCCTCATAATCGATTCTATGCACATAGTTGGTAACAAGCGGTCTTTAAGGTGAAGTTCAAACCCGATGGGTTTGTTGAGAGGTATAAAGCAAGCGCTTGTAGCAACAAGATTTCAACAGACTCCTAGAATTGACTATCTTGAAACTTCAAAACCCTATTATCAAGCCATCTACTATTAGAATAATACTTACTTTGAATGTGACTTATGGATGGAATATTCAATAAATGGATGTTAATTATGCCTTTCTTATTGGAGACCTTCTTTGAGACTATTTACATGACTCACTGAAGGTTTTGAGGATCACAAGTTCCCAACTCATGTTTGCAAACTTCACAAAACTCTATATGGGTTGAAACAGGCCCCTAGAGCTTGGTTTGAAAAGTTAAGACATGATCTTGTTGCATGGGTTTCACAAATTCTACTTCTGACACAAGTTTGTTTATATATTTTCATGCTGGGATATATTAGTTTTTGTTGGTCTATGTAGACGATATTCTCATTATTGGATCTGATTACAACATGTTGCTGAAGGTATAAGTTGTCTGAATAAACAATTTGCATTTAAAGTGTTTGTTTCATTGAAATGTTTTCTAGGTTTTGATGTCAATATAGATCAATCAAGGTTGTATTTGACACAAACCAAATACATTCATGATCTTTTGGCTAAAACTAATATGTTGGGAACAAAAGGGTGTAATACTCCATGTGCACTGGTGAGAAATTGTTCGACAGTGGTGCTTTTGATATGCCTACTTTGTATGGATCAACTATTAGAGCATTGCAATACCTAACCATGACTTGTCCTGATATTGTCTTTTGTGTCAATATGCTTATCGCATGTTTGTGAGTGTTAAAATTATTTTTTTAGTGTTTATAAATTATGGGTCCTATAGAATATATGGATAATAAGTGGATAGTAAGTTGTGGGTCCTACAAAATATTTGGATAAAATATATTTAACTAATTTGACTAGCTGAAATTATAGTTTAAGCTTGACCAAACATGCACTTAGTTGTATCTTAAGAACACTACTACATCGCAAGCATGCACCTAGTGTCTTACATTGGCAAGCTTGTAAACGTGTAGTGAGTATCTTAAAAACACTACTACACTGGTTCAATCTTGGAAGATTTTTCATATGCAGATTGGACTCGTTGTATTGATGATAGATGATATACCACTGGTTATTGTATTTTTCTTGGTGGTAATCTAATTCAATGGTGCTCCGTAAAGTAAAAAGTTGCTAGATCTAGTATCGATTCGAGAAATTGGGCGCTAGCACAAGTCGCCATCGACGTTGTTTGGATTCAAAACTTGTTCAAGGAATTACATTTCTCTTGACCTGTTTATCCTATTATTTGGTGTGATAATATTAGTGCGGTGTTCATTGGACCGCTAATCTAGTTTTCCATCAACGCACAAAGCACATAGAGATTGATATCCATTACATTCAAGAAAGGGTAATGGCTAAAGAACTTGAGATCTAGTATGTGTCAACAAAAGATCAAGTTGCATATATCTTAACCAAGTCTCTTTCATTTATAAAATTCAGAATCAAGCTCACTAAATCCTCTCAGTTGTGCTTGAGGAAGGATATTGAAGGAAAAAGTTGACTTTACTTGTATATGTTGACTAAAGTTGTAAGTTAAGGTGTTAGGTGTTAGAAGTGCTATTATATAAAGCACGATCTTGCATTCCTCGTTTGTATATATGTAAAAGTGTATGGACCCTTTTGGTTATTTAATCGATATATCGACTTTTCCTTTTGCCCTATGTTCTTTCATTACCCTTTCGTTCTCTTTCTCACTCTCGTGATCATAGGTTACACTTTCTAAGCTGCATCGAGCATAAAGATGGTGGAACTTACTTAAAATCCCAAAATCGAGGGTTGAATCACTTGCCTTCTATTTTAATTGATGATAAACACTCACTTGGTTAAAAAAACTCGATCACAAATGGAAATAGTTTATTGTCCACAATTTAAGTGCCAAGTTTTGTGAGTTTTCTTGCTAAAACTATGGTTATAGGTCCTTCCGAATTTTAATATATTTTCACATATTAATTTTTTTCCATTTTGAAATTCAAGTTCCCCAGCTATCTAGAAGTCCTGATTGTACTAAAACTAAAACAAGATTAATCTAGGTCTGTTCATAGACCTAGGTGATTAGTACTATTTCATATTGTCGATATTTTGAAATTGAGAGAAAAAGAGACAAAAGGTTGAGTTCTATTTTCCACTTTTTTCAAATAATCTTGTGTCCTAGATTTAGGATTTTTTTTTTTTTTTTTTTTTTTTGGTTCAAGTTATTGATTTGGATGCCCACATATTAATGCAATATGATCTTTGGAGAATACAATAAATCTACAGCTAGAGTCAATCATTGAAGTGAGGTATTCCACATTAAATTTCTATGTGATTAATTAAAAAAAAAAATTTATAACGCGTAATAATCATTCAAGAAAACTCCAATTCGTAGCTTATTAAGTAAAATTTTTGTTTTTACTAATTTCTACGAACCAGTTTTCAATAGGTTTCTTATCCACCATTATTTTTCATATATATGAACAACAATTAAGAAACAAAACACACTAATAACTCTATACTTTAATATTTGTAACTATTAGAAATGCCAATGTGAAGCTGACAAGATAGTAAAGGTAAGAGACGAGTTAAACAAGAATCGACCTGTTAAAAAATCATTATAACAATTGGACCTTGAAAGCTTCAGTGTGTCTTCTTGTTTATAATTGAAAATTAGGTCATTTTTATAACTTAACTTGTCGTCGAGATTAAGGCAATTAAGGATGTTTTTGTCTTACTTTACAAAACAATGAGTTTTTTATTCTTAAATATCTTCATGAAAATCTTAAAATGTGGATAATCACGTGTTGCGAATGCTGTAATTATTTCTAGAGAATTTTCAATTCTTTCGAAAAGAGGGGTAGATAAATAGTGTTAAATTTTATGGTAAATCTAACAATCTCCAACTAAATTTTTGATACATTGGCACCTCAATTCTTATTAACGAATAAGAAAGACGTCAACACAATAACGCACATTTTCATTTACTAACAAGAGTTTATGTGACAAGGGAACATTTTAAAAGGAGAGTAAAATCTCAACTTGACTCTTGTTTAAGAATTGTCTTTTCCCATTTGGTTGGAAATTCTAGAGTCATTTATGCAGTGTAAGAATAAAGGTGTCAGGGACTTGAAGTCAACTTTTTAGGATGAAACTTTATTTGAATAATTTGTAATAGAGTTTTTTCCCAAACTTAGTCGTGTGAATGTAAAACTGAATCTTTCCACGTTTGCAAAAGATCTGAAAGAAGGTGCGGGCTCGAACTATCTAGAACAATGCGACTAGCTTACTCTAAGATCAAATGGACCATATCAATTCAGGTGCTGGGATCAACGAATCGACTACATCACCCAGGATCCAATCATTCAGGGTAGTTGTTGTAAAAGCCCCGATCCTGCTAAAGTCACCAGCAAACTATGCTAGTTTATTTTACCATCTGTAGATTACTTTACAATTAGGTTGATGGACTTAGTTAGGTTCATCAATCTCCAATTTCCATTCTACAAACCAGCTTGCAGGGCGAGAAAAGTGACAAGCTTCTTCTTGGTCAGGTCGCCACGAGCTTCGACAGTCCAACCACTTTGACACCACTAATGCATTGCCTATTTCAAATGGGACAATGCCAGTTATTTATGTATCATCAATGCAATTTTTGGAATAAAAATGTATATACTACAGGCTGAGTTGTTGTCAAATGTCAACAAGGCGTCGAATTAAAGACATAAATTAGCGACAAAATAAGCACAATGATAATTCACAGTCCTTGTAAATCAGAAACTTAAAAAAAATCACATATAAATATATATATATATATATATATATATATAAAATACACCATCTGCAAAATAGGTTGTAAGCATTATTAGCCTTAAACGAGCAGAGTTTTCATTACAGTTCAAAACATGTCACGACCTACGGTACCACCACAGCCTGATGAGGCGGCACAACCTCAGCAGTCGCAGCCGCCACCTCCGCAGGAGGCATCTGCATCTTCATTGATGGCAATCATAGCCCTTATTCTGAGAATCATCACATTGGTTTCTCTCATAGTTTCAACGATCATAATAGTAACAACTAATGCTACCTTCGGAGGCCCTTATCAGACTGTCGAAATTAACTTCAATGATATTTACGCCTACAGGTAATTAAACAGCATTCATCTCAAGAATCACCTCGTCTAAAGCTTAGTTTAAACTTTTAAATGAGGTGATTAATAAGGAATCAAAATAGAGTAGACAAAGAGGTCCTAAGTTGAAATCTCGCCACTACACTTTCTCTTGATTCTGATTAATTGACAGGTATGTACTTGCTGTCAATGTTCTGGGACTGGTGTACACCAAATTGCAGTTACCATCCTCAATCCGCCTTGTAATCTCAGGAAAACCTCTGTGGAAAAATCCTGGTTTTCTCATGTATGATTTTATTGGTGACAAGGTTAAGAATCTTTCCTCTTATAGTATTTTCGAACAAACGTTTTTCTAACCCCATTAAGACTGCATATGAACCATGTTTTCCTTGGAGACAAAGTCATGAATTTCGTCATGTAATCAAGTCAAATATGAAGGATATTTATATAAGCAAGAAAGTAAATGGATTGCCATGAGACTACATATGAACCATGTATCTTGTAAGCTTCAATTATAATTTAAATAGGTCAAATATAATTTTTATCTACACATTTTGTAGAACCCACAACATACTATTCCCTTACTAAGTACTTGTTTGGTAGAGTTTAAAAGTAGTTTTTAAAAAGATTTTGACAAATATTGGAGAAATGGAGTGGTTGAAAAGTTGATAAAATGTGTGGGTAAGGTGAAATATGTGATTTAAAATGAGTTAAAAAAAATAGCGTTTTTAAAACACTAAGCCAAACAAGCAATTAACACTTAAAAAATAATTTTAACACTATCAAATACAAAAAGGGTGGGTCGGTCCCAAAAAAAAAAAAAATAGTTTGTCATTAGTACTTATGCTTGTCGTGGTTGAGCCCAAAAGTTTGCAAACACATAAAAGGGGTAAAACATACAAGTTTTCTATCTTTTAATTTCTCTATTGGATGGATAATATTTAGAGAGAAGAAAAGTTAAATTGATTTTGATTTGCTCAATATCAATGAATGAACAGGTTCTTTTATCACTATTAGCAACTGGAGTGGGTGCGGCATTTGGTGCTACACTGGATCTCAAGAAAAACCTAGATGACTTGGATGATATCTTTCAAGAAGAATTTGATAGCACGGTCCTTGCCCTAATTCGAGTAAAACTCGATGACTTTTTCAGCAAGGCCTATGTCTCAGCAGGATTCCTTCTCATTGCTTTCCTCACCTCAATAATTTCGTCTATAATTTCATCTTTGGTTCTCACCAAAAAGGCCTAGTATTCTTTTTAATCATGTATAAGTCAACGTTGTACAAGACGAGGGAATGCATTTCTTGGAACCTTCTTTCCTTCTATAGATATTAAAATTTTGAAACAAGTTATCAAATCTCTCCTATATTTTCTTTGTAGTATGCAAACATAATTTGGATACTTTTGGTCTTGGAAATCGGGAGGTTGCTCCATGTAAAAGGTTTCTTTTCAGTATTCAAGAAGAAATGCATTTTTAGCAACCGGAATGGCTAGATTTAATTTAATAGTGGTAGAGTTCACAACCGTGTTGTATGTTTCTTCATAGTCGAGGCCTTGAACTTGTGTATACTCTTGTTTGTGCCACCAAGCAAGTTTTATGTCTATCCAAAATTCCATCCAATTTGAGCTTTGATCGAAATATCCACTTGGATCCATCTATATTTCGGCTGGTTGGTTGTGGCAACAAATTTCGTGTGTGATATTCATTTAGAACCTTTATCTCTTATTTAATGGTTTCATGCCATTGTGGAATGATGATTGTTACCACCCAGTTTTGGCAAGGCTTCACAGGCCAAGCAAGACCTCCTACGTCCAGTAAAGGTCCCGTAAGACCCAGCGAAGGCCTCACAGGCTCCGAGAAAGCCTCGCACGACTGAACGGATTACAACAAAGCCCACGAAGGGCCTCGACCCTCGTAACCAACCTGAGGTGCTTCGTTGGTCTTCATATTCTATATAATCCACAGACAATCTGATATTTTGGGACAGTTAAAGAGATATCTCAGAAAAGATTGTGTTGGATCGTGTTCAATTGTGATTCAAACTTAGAAGGAAACTAAATATCAACCTCTTGGTAATTAGCAATAAGATATAGGGAATCAATGGAGATAAGGATGGAAAATCTAAAAGAATCGCCTTCACATCCAATTATCCTTATCTTAGAAGGAATGAAGATCCGATCAAATCTCCAATTGATTGTCTGCCCAAATCAATTGGACTCAGGACCTATAAATATAAGGTCCTTGGTCGTTCTAAGGTATGGATTATTCTCACCCTTAAACTCTAATCAATTTTACGCCTACTTGTTTCTCCCACACCCAAAACACTCCTCACGTATATTATTTATATACCGACGATTGATTTGATTGTCGAGTACCAACGATCGTCGACCCTTTTACCTTTTACCTCGGTGATCTTGGTTCCTAACGATTGTCTTAGTGTGTAGGTAATATACATCTTTGGCAGAGAGGATTGTCTGCGAAATCTGTTAGTGCATATTCCGAGGTCAACAATGATAGCAATTTTTAGGAACTTGGCTTTCCATTTTTCATCAACGCCACGAGAGCTATACGTGATGTTCGCTATCTTATTTTTGAATTTCGAGTCTAAGATTTAGATCAAAATTGCTATTTGGTGAGCTTTGGTCGTGAAATAATTTGAGTGTCCTGGTTTGATTGGATCGTTCGCTTGGATTAGAGTGATCGAGACATGAGTAAATTATTTCATTGTATAGAAATTATAATATCTCGTTGAACCACTTGATCTATTATATTCAAGTTGCCTCTTATATTATTTCTCAATAATGTAGGCGTGGTTCACTAATTCACATGGGACAATCCTATGAGACAAATTAGTTTGTCAGTTTGTTTAGATTAATATGGTCCATTGGATCTATTGAATGGTCTTGATCTTATCTTGTGTTTAAATACAAGACTTTGAATAAGGAAAATGTTTTTCTTTTTGGTTAGACGAGTTTGCTCAAGTTATTGTATCTCTTCTTCTTTCAAGAGAGGTTTGGACTATGTGGTTAAAATTTCTGGTTGTCATTCCCTTGGGTTGCACAAAGTGATAATCTTAGTCGCATAAATTTGAACCCACAACTTCAAACAAGGTGCAAATCAAAAGAGCAACAATTGTGGTCTTCTTCTTATTGTATTTCACATTTAAAAATGAATTGTAATAAATTTCTTTGTATTATTTAACATTGTAACATTATTAAACTCAACAATTAGATATGCTCTTATATTTGTGTTGCCTCTTGAAACAACTAAAGAATGCGAATTCCATTTTAAGGATAGTTGAACAAATGGGTTAAAACAATTAAATAATGCGAATTCCAATTTGAGGTTAGTCAAACGCATGGGGTTAATTAGTTGAACTGCATTTAAGAAATCCTCTACCCAATATCTTGGAGGTAAGTTGACGAAATTCAAAGATCTGTCTATGTTTTCTTAGTGTTACACCATTTTGTTTAGGATTGTTAGAGCAAGAAAACTGATAAACTCTGTTGACCTTCAAAAATAGCTACCAACACGATCCCCACACCTTCTCTACCTCACGTGTATTTTACCAACACACTTGGAAGATTACGTGGACCCGTTAATCAACTGCGGGTATACTAGGAGTGTGAGAAGTAAAGGTATTTGGGTATAGGAGAGACACGTTATGGTAGAGGTAGTGGCTTGAGGGCCTCTAATCACAGATTTCCTAAGTGGCTTGAAGAACACTTAAGTGAATCAATGTAAAGGACTTTAGTTTAGTATAGTTTTCTTATCGATTTTCATCATCCTCATCATGTAGAAATGGATTTGGTATTCATAGGCCAATATCAATTGATCAAGTGCTACGAATGTTTGACAAGTGGCGAGATCCTAACGAGCCTCTTAATACATCCATAGTGTCACATTCTAGGTTTTATGAAGATGCATATTTCACCAGTATGCTAGAGGGCTAGGACGGTGAAAAGTCATGTTAACAGGCTGTCCCATCTGTCTTGTCAAGTCTGATTTGTAGTATCAGGGAATACTTACATAACACCCAACAAGGGGTTGGTCTTTGACCGCTTCTTCTCCTCAACCTCTTCGGAATAGAAGAGGACAGCCTCGGTGGTGATGTCATTCCCTCTTCTAGGCAACTTTTGACCACTGGGTGACTTTAACTTTGACTTGGCCACGTGGAGTATGATCATTTATGAATGCAAAGATAGGCTCCATCCATGTGTAACTTTCTTCAATCCACATTACCTCAGTGGGAGGCTATATCGAGGGCTTGGCGAGATGCTTGATCAGGACTAGTTTGAAGAGTTCTGAATCCTTGCTGCTAGCAAGTTTAGACAGTGCATCAGCACTGGCGTTGTTCACCCTTGGAACTTGGATAAGCTCGAATTTCTTGAAGTCTAGGATAAGCTCCATTATTAGCTTTAGGTAGGAGATCATCTATTTATCTCTAGCAAACAAAGCCCTATTAAATTGGCTTACTACCAACTGGGAATCGCCCAATTGATGACTTTCTAACATGTCATCTCCTTTGAGAGGCTTAATTCGACCAAGAAGGCCTTATATTTTACAATGTTGTTCAAGGATTTGAAACCAAGACACGATTGCACAATTCGACTTGTGGCACTCGAGGCTTGTGAGAACAACCCCTGTCCATGAACCAAGATCCCTAGATGACCCATTAATAAAGAGGTACCATGTAGGTAGTTCGAGGGGGGGGTCATTGTGCTTCTACCATTTGGGGTGTTGGCGAACTCGCCACGAAATCTACAAGGGTCCGGCCTTTGATGTATGTTCTACACTTGAATACTATGTCAAACCGAGTTTGGCGACCC
This sequence comes from Forsythia suspensa, assembly GCA_023638005.1. Classification (NCBI taxonomy): domain Eukaryota; kingdom Viridiplantae; phylum Streptophyta; class Magnoliopsida; order Lamiales; family Oleaceae; genus Forsythia; species Forsythia suspensa. The sequence continues at coordinate 11,120,817 of CM042674.1, read as the reverse complement.
ACTTCAACAACCTTCTTGAAGCATCGGGCTTTCTACAAAGACTTGTCTTAGGGAAAAATTGGTCAACATGTGAATGCTATGGGCTTGAAAGTAGGGCCTCGACTTTCGATATCTGATAACGAAGGATCGGGCAAGCTTTTTCTATATCCGGGTATCGTGCTCCGATCTTAGGAGACCCTTGCTTTACATAGTAGGCGAGGCAACTGCCGCTACTTCTCTTCTCTAATTAAGACCAAGCTTACAGACTCGGTGATCTTGCTAGGTAAAGCGGCGGGGCTTCTCCGCTTTGAGCTTTGACAGGAGATGTGCTTGTCCAAGGTGATCCTTGAGGTTTGGAGCGTGGACTCGCACTCCTCTATCAACTTAAACTTGTTACCTCTTTTCAAGATTTTGAGAAGGCAGGCTCTTATTTGTTGCCTTTAAAGCGAACCTAATGAGACCATCCTTCCGTGAAGTACCGCACCTCATTCAGATTTTGAAAGAGGCAGAGGGCTTTAAACCTTTAGGATCTTATCTCAACCAATGCCTTAATTTTTTCAAGGTTGGCCTCTATGCCACTTTGGTTAACCATGTAGCCTAGGAACTTTGTAGAAGCAACCCCGAAGACGTACTTCAAGGGATTGAGCCTCATTTGATATGCCCTAAAGTTTCAAAAAGTTTTCCCAAGACGCCGCACGTGATTCTCCGCTTTCAAACTTTTAACTAACATGCCATCCACATAAACTTCTATGGTAGAGACAAATTGATTAGCAAACATCTTATTGACGAGCCTCTTGTAGGGTTTTAGGGCATTTTCAAACCAAATGCATGACCTTATAGTAATAAAGTCTCTTGTCGGTGATAAAAGAGATGTGTTCCTCATCCGGGGTACATTGGAATTTGGTTATACCTGAATAGGCATCCATGAAGTTTAGGAGCTCATGGCCCACGTTGCATCCACTAATTGGTCGATCCGCGGAGTGGAAAGTTGTCCTTAGGACATGCTTGGTTGACATTAAAAATCTATGCATACTCTTAGTTTTTTATTGGCCTTTCTAACTAGGACAGAATTGGAGACCAACTCAGGATAGCGGGCCTCCATGATGAAACTGTTTTGTAAGAGTTTTCGTAGCTCCTCTTTCAAGGCCTCGTATTTTTCAGGGTTGAAGGGTCTCTTCCTTTGACGGTGCGATGAGAACTTAGGGTCAACATTGAGCTTATGGAAACTCACCTCCGGATCAATTCCTACCATATCCTCATGCTTCCATATTGATTTTTATGGCGGCGATACATCGGCTCGGTCTTGTGTAGGAAATGGTTGTGTTGGGGTGTTGGGCTTGTTTATATTTTGAGTCATGGAGATGGTGGAACTAACTGAATATGGTGGAGATGGTGGTAGAATGTGATTGGGTCTGGTTGTGGCAACCCAAATCTAGTGATTTTGGAAGTGGCGGTGGAGATATTTTCCCTATCATAGTAGTTACCTTTCTCTGGCGGTTGGTGTCTCATTACACGTGTTAAACTTGTAAGGTAATGCGTTACAATTTTTATAAGTGTTACACCTTGTATTTCTCCAATTGCGATGGTGCGAGATATGGTGGTGGCAACAGTGTGTAACATAGTTTGTTGCACGTGTTACACTTGCGATATGGCGGTAATGTCGATATGTTATAAATGTTACACTTTTTATAATGGTACCAATAGTGGTGGTCGCAATGTGTATAACACGGGTTGTTACAATTGTTATACTTTGTGTAATAATGAAAGGTAAGCGGTGGTGGTAGTGAATGTGATGATAATAGTGGCAATGTAGCACAATTTGTTATAAGTGTTGCATAAATGTTAAAAAAACTAGATATTGGTGTGAAATAAATAAATAAATATTAGAGTAAAAAATATGAAAAAAAAATTATAAAAAAAATATGAAACAATATTTTGGTTAAAAAAATGATTGGAAAATATTTTGAGAATTCATTTAAGTTTTTAGTTTATTTATTAAAATTTCCTTTTATCTTTTATCTTTTGTTTAATTGAGTTCTTTGTTTCAGGTTGGGCTTATTATCTATGGGCCTGATATGTAAAATAGGTGGGATAAAATTCTCGTTTTTGATCAAAGTTGCATAAAATAAAAAATAAAAATAAATAAATAAATAAAATTGGGCCTAAGGTAGCCCTTACAAATCTTCATTCCTGGCGTGGACACCCTTTTGCGAATAGGGATGGCAAAAAACATCCGCCCCTAACCCGTACCGACTTGCGCCCCTCCCCAAATGGGGCGGAGAATCTCCTTTCTGTTAGTAATCGGGGGCGGAGACGGGGATTGTGATCACCGCCCCGAATGCACTGAACGTGCTCCAAATATTTTTATTTTATTTTATTTTTGTTTTAAAATTTAAATCATATTTTAAAAATAAAAATGATGTTATTAATTAATTAAACATGACGATAAATTGAGATTTTTCAATACCCGCCCCGCTTCTCAAAAAATTTTCGACAGAGTAGAGATGGTAATTGCCCACCCCCACCCCCACCCCCACCCCCCCCCCACCCCGGTTGACATCCCTATTTGCAAACACCTAAAAGAAAATATCTATGAAGAAACGGTTTGAGATCTTTATTAAGTAGTTTAATTATTTTTCCCACTAACTTTTAGTCATGTAAAAATTACGTATAATTTAATGTCTAGTATAGAATGGACTGTATCATAACTTTTTTTTTTTTTATTTTTCTAGCAAAATTTCTAGATTCACTCCAAGAAAGCAGGATGGCTCGGTAAAGTATTTGAATATGATTTTCCCTTTATACTTTAATGTGGAGATATAAGAGCATGTATGGCTAGTCTTAAAAGTGGTTTTAAATAACTACTTTTCTGCCAAACATGTTCATTTCAAGTCACCTTTCTTTAGTATGTTTACTTCAACAGATACTTTTGCAAAGGTAACCTTTACTTTCTTTCCAAAACAAGTACTTGCACCTTTTTTAAGCCTAACCAAACATGATGTTAAGTTCATCAGATATTTATCTCTAATCTTTAAGACCTGTTTGGTTTGGTTCAGCTATGTAAAAAAATGGAAAAAACCACTGTTAGAAATTCTGATTTTTGTTTTTTGTTTTTTGTTCTTTTTTAAAAAAAGACAGCTCTACCATCTTTATTAATTAAACGAAAAAATTAAATTAAAAAACTAAAAAGAAAAAAAAACAAATGGGGCGGCGGAGGGTGGTGGCAGTGGCGGAGGCTGAGATTATCATAGGATATGAATGTCCAAAAAAAAAATATTCGTCTTTTAAAAAAATTGAAATAATTTGTATATGGATAAAAAGTGTATCCCGACATCAATTCTACCCGAATAGGATAAGACAAATCTTACACGTTATTATTTACCATTGACCATATACCTGTTAAAATTAATGTCCAATATCCAATTAATTGGGTCAAACTTAATTACTTAAGGCCAAATTAATTAATTAGATTGATTAATTGAGTCTATTAGTTGTGGACTATCATAATCTTAGTAAGACTAGTGTTAGAGTTAGCATTAGTCTATAAATACTAGGTTATTGATTAAGAAATATCAATATGTCTTCATTACTTGCTATCACAAGAAAAGCGACAGAAACCCTAATCAATTACTCTCAAATTCAGACTTTCATTTGTTGGTTGTTGTGAAGTTCCAAATCCATTATTGCTTTGTAGATTATTATTGGAAAGTGGACAATTGGATGGTTGTGGTGACAAAGTATGTACCTCTAGTTAACCAAAATATCGAATTCATTGTGTTCATCAAAGTTATAACTTTCTATCATGAATTTTATCCAAGTACATAGTTGATCCAAATTTTAAAGGAATTGAATTTATTTAATTTCGATTGTGCTTGTATGCTTCAATTCCTAATAGTGGTATAAGAGCCTACCTTGTTACTTGTTAGAGTTTGTTTGTGGCTTTGATGACTTTATAATAATTGTTATTGGTATAGTAATTTGATTTGAAATTTAACAGCGAAAAAAAAATTGTGAATTTTGAATCTGAATTAGATTTGAATTAATTTGGAATTGGCTAGAAATAGAATGGGCGATCGGAGGTTGTGATTTGGAAGTCAATGCCTTCGGTGGTGGGTGTTGGAGTGCATATCGCACTCTCGACCGAGGTGGGTCCGCTACCTTCGAAGAATTGAACACCTTATTTAAAATCGGCGTTCACCGCTAATATCTGTGATAGTACCACCGGTTTCGTTGCAAGAAATAGTGCGGCACCAACCTAGTTCGAACAACAGCAAACGCTGATGTTCATTAACTAGGACATTGGACACTGGTGTTTAACACCGACGTGGCCACAGTCCTACCATTTGATTGGCAGCGTCGGTGGTGCCGATGCCAGCAAGGCCGAAACCTTAAATGTTATGATTTCGAGCTGATTGTTTTTGGAGAAGAGCCTTCCATGCAATTTTGGAAATTATATGGAAGCCCCAACTAATTTTAAAAACAAACAGATCTCAAATGAACTTCTAGACCCATAAGAAAGCCCCACTGTTTTAAAATTAAATTATTGTTTTTGTAATATACATTAATTACTTAATTTTATTGTTGAAAATTAATTAATAAATTAGATTAATTGTTTAATTTCTTTTGGTTTGTTCTGTCATGTCTAGATGTTTAGATTGTCGCTGTTAATGCTGTAAATTTAGAAATTAATATATTTAATATTTAATATAATTATTAAATAAATAGATATTTAAGGTATGATTATTGATTCGACCCATGTGATTGATTATATAGTAGACTTATTCTGTTTTGTTGTTAGTTGGCCAACATGCCTATTATTTATTTAATTGGACTTTTGTACCCCTTTATTATTTTTGGTTGGCAAGCCTTATTTTGTAAATATAGGTCTGTGTGTTCGTTTATGTAAATTTGAGTGCCAACTAGTATAGGATACATGTTGCAACTACAGATAGAAATGATTACATTTTAACATTCGGTGACCATATGCAACGTCCCCTAGAATTGATCAACTAGTCTTCATTTTGGCTCGAGAAAACTAGATAAATAAAGCATATAATCATCTACAGTTATTAGTATGTATGATTGATTGCATGTTGGATGTTAGTTAATATACATAAGTGTGATGAGGCAACCTTCTCTAATTAGAATATTAAATTCGTATTAAACACTTAATACAACACGCTTTCCGTTGTTATAGTGAAAACCATAGTCCGTTATCAATGTCAATTTGTTGAGTCGCTCAAGCCGCTTGGGCCGCTTGGTCGTGGATATGTTTATTACTACGAAACATTCGACGTTTCTGAATCATGTGTCAAAATTTACTAGAATTTTATTTTTTGTTCAATTGCTCAAGGAAATAAAATTTTATGGGCACAATCAAGTAAATACAATAAGATGTGTGCGAAAAAAAAAAGCTAATCTAGAAGTCGCATAGAGATGTAATTGATAGAAGTATCTACATAGGTGTTTTGTTAGAAAATGTTGAGTCGTTCAAGGTTCTAATAAAATAAAATGGCTCTTAGCCTACTAGTAATCTAACATGTTCTATTTATTAATGTTTGAGGGTCATTAATTCAATTTAAAAAGTGGGAGTATGTAATTTATGTAATTAAAGTTCATGTTAATTTCTTGTATTTAATTAATTTTTTTATTTTGTTATTTTAGTTTTTGAATCATGAGTAATTATACGAGTTTAAGAGGCATATTAGATGCCTCTGAGACTTCTAGGACCAAACTTTCTCGAACTCGGTATCTCAATTTAAAAATTGTTCTTAGGCATGAAAAAATTGGATATGTTGAACTAAAAATACCATAAGATCCTAATTAGGAAGCTTCTCCGGAAGAAGTGCAAGCTTACAATAAACACATTGATGACGATAAGCGCAACATGTGTGATGTTTGAAGCTATGTCACCTAAGTTACAAAAGCGACATGAGTGTATGGATGCATATACCATTATATTTCATCTCAAGGAGTTGAATGATGAACATTCACGCACTAGATAGTATGAGACATCCAAAAATGCTATTAGATGACAAAAGGATATATTAAAAAATTAGGCCAGTTGGGTTTTATAATGGACCACGAGCTGAGTGTTGACTTGGTCCTACTGTCCCTGCCTAATAGGTTTTTGCAGATAATTGTGAACTTCGACATGAATAAGATTCATTGTACCCTATATGAGCTGCTAAACATGCTGAAGATCGTTGAGCTCAATACCAACAAATAGAATGAGTAAATCTTGACCACTAAGAGGAAGTCTTAAAGGACCTTTAAAAAAATGATCCAAGAAGGTCAAGTCTGCTAGAAAAATAGTCAAAGTAGTAGACAAAGACAAATCTATGTATGATAATATGTGTTTCTACTGTAGAGACAAAGAGCATTGGAAAAGGAACTTCAAGGCATACTTCACCTCCTTAAAGGGAAAGAAGTCTCAGCTTCCACTTCAAGTAACATTTTCTTTAAGGTTTATATGTCTACTACTTTAGCTTATTGGGTATTACATATCGGATGTGGATTTCATATTTATACAAATATATGTAGGGGTTAAAGAATAGTAGATTACTATAGAGGGAGAAGTGGACCTACCTGTTGAGAATGGAGCAAGAGTTGTTGCCTTAGCTGTAGTGACATACTTTCTACCGTTGTATTCGGGCATTAGTTTAGAATTAAAATACTTCTATTAAGTTATTGATATTACCAAGAATATTATTTTTGTTTCATGTTTAAACATGGATCAATTTTTTATTAAGATTAATAATAAATGTATTTTTTTTTCTTGATGATGTATTTTATGGTTCTGAAAATTTAATTAATAGCATCTATATTCTAAACTATGAGTGTTCTATAATTAGTATAGACAACAAAAGGCATAAAAGTGATATAATTAATAACTCATATATTTGAAATTACAGTCTCAGTCAACTAAGTGAAAAATGCATCATCAAGTTGAATAAAGATGCTTGGATTCAAATGATTATAAATCATTTGATAAGTGTGATCCGATAGGCAAAATGATTAAGACCTCCTTTTTGGAAATGGAGTCAAAGCTACATATATTTTGAGTCTTGTACATATTGATATATGTGGATCGATGTCTACATATACTAGAGGTGGCTTTTCCTACTTTATCACTTTTATAGATAACCATTCTAGATGTGGTTTCATCTACTTGATGAATTTGAATCATGAAACTCTTGAAAAGTTCAAAGAATTCAAACGAGAAGTAGATAGTCAAACTAAAAAAATATTCTAATACTTAGATCTGAAAGAAGTGGAGAGTATTTGAATGATAAGTTTTTAGATTATCTAAAAGAGAAAGTAATTTTTTCGCAATAGACTCCACCATATACACTACAACATCTAAGAAGAGAAACCACACCTTACCTGATATGGTACGATCAATGATAAGCCGCGTAGTTCTTCCAAAATTATTTTTAGGATATGCACTTAACACTGCATGTCACACACCAAATCGTGTCACATCTAAATCTTTCGATAAAACACCATACGAGTTATGGAGAGGAAAAATGCTCGATATTTCATACATGAAGATTTGGAGTTGCGATGCTTATGTGAAACGCGTTGAGTTGGACAAGTTGGGAAATAAATTCGATAAATATTTTTTGTGGTTTATCCAAAGAAAAATCCTGGATACTATTTCTATAATCCCGTCTAGATAAATGTCATCATATCGAAACACGTTCTATTCTTAAAGAAAAAGTTCATTTTAAGACAGGATAGTGAGAGTAAAGTAGATCTTGAAAAGATTCAAGAGAAAACAAATGAAATTGATCAACTAGATGAGCCAATGGATGAGTCTATAACTAATGAGGTACTGACAATGGAAAATCGTCAGTCCCTAATGTCACACCAGCTCTGTGCAAGTTGAGCAGGTCATTCGTCCTCCTCGGAGATACATATATAGTAATGTTCATACTTACAAGGCAATAATGGTAGTGAAGGATTACAAGCAAAGAGAATGAGTTGACTTTGACGAAACTTTCTCATCAATATGTCTAAGTCAATTCGGATTCTTCTTACAATGATAGCATACTATGACTATTAAATTTGGCAAATAGATGTGAAAATATATGCTTTAATGAGAATTTTAGCAAGAATGTCTACATGACAACCTGAAGGTTTTGAATCTATAGAGCCAAACAAGGTATGCTAGATGCAAAGATCCATACATGGATTAAAGCAAGCATCCCGGAGCTAGAATCTTTGTTTTGGATTAAATCATGTGTGTATAAGAAGATTAGTGGGAGTAAAGTTGTTTTTCTAATTTTGTATGTAGAGTTATTGGAAAACGATGTCTGTATGCTACAATCAGTAAAATTGTAGTTATCCAAAAATTTCTCCATCAAGAATATGAGAGAGGCATCATATATTTTCGGGATAAAGATTTATAGAGATATATTTAAAAGAATACTTGGCCTATTTCAATCTATGTAGAAAGATAAATTCATGAAAAAATGTAGTATGTAAGAGTTCAAAAGAAGACTATGTCCCAAAGTACATGTGATTAATCTCTCAAAAGATATGTGTCCAAAAACACAGTTTGAGAGAGATCTCATCGATAGGATACTTTATGCATCAGCAATAGGATAATCGTGTAAGTGATGGTATGTATTAGATCGGATGTTTCATGTACTTTAAGTGTCACAAGTAAGTTCCAAGTGAACTATGGCGAGAAATATTTGATCGCAGTCAAAAACATTCTTAAGTACTTGAGAAGGACTAAAAACATGTTATTAGTATATAAAGGAAATGAATTAAGAGTTCAATGATATACCGATGCTAATTTTTAGTCTGATAAAGGCGGTATCATATCCCAATTTGGATATATTTTACTCTAAATGTTGGTGTAGTCGGTTGGAAGAGTTCCAAACAGGATATGACCGATGATACAAATATATAGTTTTTTCAAAAGCAGCAAAGGAAGCGACTTGGATCAAAAAGTTCATCACTGAATTTGGAGTGGTTCCCAGCTTTGTTGATCCAATACATCTATATTGTGATAACAATGGAATCAACACACGAGCGAATGAACTCAGGTCTCATCAACGATCCAAGCATGTATTAAGACGATATCAACTCATCAGGGTATCATACTGATAAATGACATAAAGATAAAACGGCTCCTAATACCATAATGTATTAGATGCTCCAACAACATCGTTGTCCCAGTACAAGCATGATGGTCATGCTAAGTCTATTTTCATTAGATACATGAGTGATTGGATCTAATTTGTATATGATTTTAGTGATATACTCTTTGCTAGACATTGATGGGTATAAAACACTTTTCATTAATTAAACGTGTCTACATTCCAATGGAAAATCTATTTTAAATTTTACCTTATTATCTAAAATAATGGAGTCCGTAGAGAAAGTTTATAATAACTTGTTAATCATTAAGTGTTTTGATTGTGGGATACAAGATGTAAATCATTTATTCTTGAATTATCCATAGTCATAGTAATAATGAGATACTGAATATTGTTATTATGGATAGACTAGAATGTGTTGCATTTCTTTTGAAGAAAGTAGCTGATCTTGCAAGCTAAGATATAGAGACACATCTGAATGAACACATGTATGCATTATTAGAAAAACAAAGCATTGTATGACCTGCCTATAGATTCCATATGGATAACTATCCAAGCGTTAGTGGTTAATCTCTAATGCGATGGATTTGGTCCTTAGACTTGAGAAAAATCATAGAATCTTATGTGATGACAATTGTTCTTTGGTGAGCATTTGATGAGACTCTAGGATTATGAATCATCAAGAAGACTTCGTACGAGTATAGTAAGAATCATATGAAGGTTGTGAATATCCAATATGAGGATTTATCACTCCTAAGTAGGAGGATATTATAACCCGCATTTCGTCAACTTAAGTTGATATAAAGTTTCTCAGCCAAAGTGGAGTTATGAATTGAAAATGTTTCAATCATAACTAGATTAGATCAACGAAGAGTTGATATGAATAACTTAATTGGATGAAAATGAGATTGACGCTTATCCATATCTCTTCACTAATTGGGATATGTTGATTTAGGAATTATAAATTCTATGGTAACTGCACATTGTCATACCACATAACATTTTTCTATATATGGATTGCCTTGACATATTACTAGATGTCAATCTAGACGTGAATTAATCGATCTAGGTAAATCGATGAAAAATTAGAATGAAAACTTTAATCTATCTTAATCTAATTAGATTGGAATATTAATATCACATTGTTTGCTACTGTGATTGAGAACCTAATAGATTACACACAAAGGCGAGAATTGGGTGTCTGGAATTAGACATTGTCCAAGTGGGAGATTGATAGAATTAATGTCCAAGATCCAATTAGTTGGGTTAGACTTAATTACTTATAGGTCAAGTTAATTAATTGTATTAATTAATTGAGCTTGTTAGTTGTGGGCTATCACAATCCTAGTAAGAATATGGTTAGGATTAGCACTAGCCTATAAATACCATGATATTGATTGGAAAAATCAATATGTCTTCATTACTTGCTAGCATAAGAAAAGAGACAGAAGCCTAATCAATTATTCCCAAATTCCTCTTTCATTTGTTCGTGGTTGTGGACTTCCAGATCCATTCTTGCTATGTGAATTACCATTGGAGACTAGACAATTGGACAGCTATGGTGACAAAGCGTGTACCTCCATTTAATCAAAATATCAGAATCCAAGGTGTTCATCGAAGGTATAACTTTCTAACACGTATTTTAAGTAAGTACAAAATTTACCCGACATAAAAAAATAGATTTATTTAATTTCTACTTTACTTGTATACTTCAATTTCTAGCCATACCAAACGGGACCTTACTCTTTAGACACAAAATTATTGAATGCAATATTCATTATTGGTCCTACTTGTAACTGGCATCAGTGGCTAATATAGGATTTTACTTAAGGGGATGCACTACAAAATATTTCCAACTTGGGAACTTCAACATCAGATTAAAGATGAATGAGAGAGGTTTAGGAGTGATGATTAGCACATCTAGTAAAGGACATTTGTGGGGATTTTTATGAAAATAATTTAGATTTATAATAATTTTCTTCTTTAACAATCAATTTCGAAACACACAGAGTAAATGACCAATGAATACTAGCGAAAGTTTGAAACCCACATAACCTGACGCAGGAAGAACAATACTATCAACAAGAATAATTGTGCCGAGTCCTAACCAAACAAGAAGAAAACAGTCCCAAAAAATAGAAAGGGCAAATAAGATCTAAGACTCTCACTAGCGACACATGCTTGTGATGACTGACTAAGTATACGGCGAAGTGTTAAAAATTAGATAAATTTAATTATATAAATTTTACCATCAACAAGTCCCTCGTGTGCAAAGTTAAATTCAATTGATTTTGTATTTTTATCAAAATTTTGATAAAGGTGAATTAATCTCTTCCTAAAGTATAAATTTAAGTAGACGGAGATGGTGACTACCTTATATATTCTTCTTCTTCATTCTTCTTCTTTTGAAATTGAGAGGGGCCTTGGGGGATGAGATGGGCACTTTTGGGCCTTAAAAAATTGAAAGTTGAGAGGGGGCCTAGTCCCCCTCTGGTCCATCACTAAATCCTCCTGTGACTGGCATCAACTCAATTCTACTCCAAACTTGGTTTTAATGCTTTAAGTCTAGTTTTACGAAATCGATATTCTGAGTATAAAAATCAGATTCACCGCCAATTCTATTTTGAAACTTTGATACTGACAATTATTTAACGGATCGAGAGATATTATGTTTTGTTCATGAATTGAAGAAATTTTCGTCACATCTGTGAAAGAGGAAGTGGTAAAAAAAATGAATGGAAGAAGAGGGGATTATTTAGTCGTTTCATAAATTTCATTTACTTTGTTGGTGACGAGTATGCAATTTTTAATTTTAAAACAATTATAAACTTTCCTTTATTTTTATTGCAATTAGTAGAATGAATTTTTGAGACCCAAGGATTTTGTAATGTTCTTGAAGATTGCAATGGAGGGTCAAAGAAACAAAGGCGAAATACATACCATTTCGGTATGAACTTGACAAAAATCAATAACTGACTCATTGGACTGTCTCATGGCTTTTACTCTTGGAGCTTGCTTCATAGAGAGTTGATTTAGTTTGCACAAACAATTTGATTATTTTTGGTCTTGGAGGTTGGCGGGTTGCTCCATGTAAACATTTTTTTTTTAATATTTGTGAAGAAATGCATTTTAACATCCAATTGTCTCGTTGTCCACCCTAAAGCAACTGAGGTTGCTACAATTAATTTAATAGTGACTGCATTCACTACATGACTGTGTGTTTCTTCGTAATCGAGACATTGAAGTTGTGTTCCATTCTCTTTGAGCATTGATCGAAATATCCACTTGGATCCAACTACATTTCGGCTGATGGTCGAAGAAAAAAATTCCATGTGTGGTTTTCAATTGGAGCTTTATATCTTCTTTCATGGCTGGCATACCATTGTGAAGGATGATAGCAATTTTTTAGGACTTTGGCTCTTCATCTCCAAAAACCTCAAAGAGAATATCTAAGAAAAATTACGAGGGTTTGATGTCTTGGTTCATTGAATTTAGAATACTACAAAGTTCGACTCACGCTTTGAATGTATTTTTTTTTTGGGCAAATTACACAAACGCCCATAAATTTGGGGACTTTTTGAAAAATCAGTTTAAAAGTTATTTACATCCAAATTAGAAACGAACAAAATTTTCATACTAATCCAAATTCATAATAAAATCAGATCTCTTCTAGATTATTGTAACGAATTTCTCGTTGTTTCTTCTCCAATCTAGCACAAAATCAAAACTTAAAATCCAAAATTTCCAGGTAATATGATTTCATGTTCATAGTTTTCATTTGAGTTACATAAAATTTGAACTCATATTCCAATTTTAATCTAGACATATCCTTCTTCATTCACTTCATTGTAGATTTGTGATATCTTATATTTTTGTTTGTGTTAATCACTTCAATCAGAATATCCTTCTTGATTAATCTAGACATATCATTCTTCATCCACTTCAACCTTAGATCAATAGTATTGAGTAAGATGTTCTAAACATATGTAAATTTAAATTACCAATTACAGAGATGCATACAATGTGTTTGTAAAAATGTAAATATGAATATGGTTTTATGGATAGAAAAGTGACATGTTCTATCATTTTTTTTGCTTGAAAAGTGATGAACATTGTATGAATTATTGATAAAACAAACAAATTTGAATCAAAATCACATATCCGGTAGATTTAAATAGAGGATTTAACTTCATATTTGTTGTGTATTATGGAGTGACATGAATTATTGAGCATAAACAAACATTAATGTATTATTTTTTTTTGTCTTGAATATGAATTGAGGATTGAGTATAGAAAAGTGACATGTCCTGTCACTTTTTTTTGCCAAAAGTGACATGCTCTATCACTTTTTGCTAAAAATGATGAGAACAATGTATGCAACTTAGACAAACATTAATGTATCGTTATTTTGCTTTGAATATGAATTGAAGCTTGGGGATAGAAAAGTGACATGCTATGTCACTTTTTATGTAAAAGTGACATGCTCGTCATTTTTTGCTCAAAAAGTAATGAGAACAATGTATGCAAGTTAGAAAAATAAATTTGAATCAAATTCATCTATGTGGTTGATTTTAATGCAAGATTTAACTTGATATTTCTTGTGCATTATGAAGTGACATGAATTATTGAGCATCATCAAACATTAATGTATCTTTTTTCTTGAATATGAATTGAAGCTTGGGATAGAAAAATGACATGCTCTATCAATTTTTGTCTAAAAAGTGACATGCTCTGTCACTTTTTGCTCAAAAAATGACAGAACAATGTATGCAACTTAGACAAACATTAATGTATCGTTATTTTACTTTGAATATGAATTGAGGCTTGGGGGATAGAAAATTGACATGCTATGTCACTTTTTGCTCAAAAAGTGACAGAACAATGTATGCAATTTAGAAAAACAATTTTGAATCAAATTCATCTATGTGGTTGATTTTAATGCAAGATTTAACTTGATATTATGAAGTGACATGAATTATTGAGCATCATCAAACATTAATGTATCGTTTTTTTTTCTTGAATATGAATTGAGGCTTGGGGATAGAAAAGTAACATGCTCTATCACTTTTTATCTAAAAAGTGACATGCTATGTCACTTTTTACTTTTTACTTAAAAAGTGACAGAACATTGTATGCAACTTAGACAAGCATTAATGTATCATTATTTTGCTTTGAATATAAATTGAGGCTTGGGGATAGAAAAGTGACATGCCATGTCACTTGTTGTCTAAAAAGTGATATGCTCTGTCACTTTTTACTCAAAAAGTGACAGAACAATGTATACAAGTTAGAGAAATAAATTTGAATCAAAATTATCTATGTGGTTGATTTGAATTTGGATTTAACTTGATAATTGTTGTGCATTATAGAGTGACATGAATTATTGAGCATGACCAACCATTAATGCATCAATTTTTTATCTTGAATATGAATTGTGGCTTGGGGATTGAAAAGTGACATACTATGTCACTTTTTGCTCAAAATAATGAGAACAATGTATGCAACTTAGACAAATATTAATGTATCGTTATTTTACTTTGAATATGAATTGAGACTTGGGGGTAGAAAATTGACATACTATATCACTTTTGTCTAAAAGTGACATACCCTATCACTTTTTGCTCAAAAAGTGACAGAACAATATATACAAGTTAGAAAAATAAATTTGAATCAGAATCATCTAAGTGGTTGATTTAAATGTAAGATTTAACTTAATATTTGTTGGGCATTATGAAGTGACATGAATTATTGAGCATGATCAAACATTAATGTATCATTTTTTTGTCTTGAATATGAATTGAGGCTTGGGGTTGGAAAAGTGACATGCTATGTCACTTTTTGCTAAAAAAGTGAGAACAATGAACATTGTATGCAACTTAGACAAGCAAATTTGAATAAAAATTCTTCTATGTGACTGATTTAAATGCGGATTTATCTTGATTTTCGTTGTGTATTATGCAGTGACATGAATTATTGAGCATGACCAAACCTTAATGTATCATTATCTTATCTTGAATATGAATTGAGGCTTAGGGATAGAAAAATCAATGTATCATATGTCGGTATTTTTTTTTTGAGATATGGATAAAATCAATGTATTCATCCATTATGGAGGGAAATGGGAACAAAGTAACCAATATACAAATTTTAAAATGACTGGAATTGTCGTTCCAATAGAATGCACATACTGCGAACTCAATGGCATGATATATTCAGTTACAAATGTAAGTCCAGCGACACACTTAATAACAATACAATATAAAGTGAAGAAAAACCTGCTTCTGAAGAAGATTTCAGACAATAATTCTCTCACATTTTATTTGGAGCTCACAAGAAGGGAGAAACATCTTGCAAGCTTTCCTTTGTGCTTAGATGTCACACCGGTTTCATTATGTCATAGAATTGAAAGTTTTGAAGACATACAACTTTCAGAAGCTGCTACTGGTAAAGAAAATGACATGATGCAATTACAAGTTTTTCAAACTCATGGTTCAAAGAACAACCTCGGTTCAAAGTCTACCAACTATTGAAGACTTAGTTGTTGATGTTTCTTCATGCACACCTAGGGGTTGAAGAAATGAGTAATGCAACAGTAGTGAAATTATTTCATTTGTTAGTATGAATGAAATTGCAGAGAAAAAGGTTTTTAGGAACAAGACATTTGTTAAGAAAAGTATTTTGGTGTGTATGCGATACATAAAACTTTCGAGTTCAAGGTAAGTAAGTCGGGCAAGAAAGAATATGTCTTTGAAATGCATAGATGATAATTACAAATGGTGTTTTAGAGCTTCAAGACTTGGACGAACAAAAATGTTTAAAATAAGATATATGAGAAACGATCACACGTGCTCAAATAACATCATCTTGACAGATCACCGTTAAGCAACAAGCTCAATAGTAGGAGAATGCATCAACTACAAGTATGTCTCAACATAAACAACATACACTCCTGCAGACATAATAAGTGACATGATGAATACATACGAAGTGTCGATAAGTTACGAGAAAGCTTGGAGATCTAAAGAGAAAGCTTTGGAATTGGTGAGATGAGATCCGACAGAGTCTTATGAAAATGTTCTAAAGTACTTGTACATGATAGAACAAACAAATCCTGGATCAATTACAAGAATTGAGACTTACGACAACAACAAATTTAAATACCTCTTCATGGCATTAGGAGCATCTATTCAGGGGTGGGAGTATTGCAAACCTATAATAGTAATTGATGGTACATTCTTAAAAGAAAATTATGGTGGAACATTATTTACAGCATGTACACAAGATGCAAACAACAACATTTTCATATTAGCATTTGGAGTTGGTGACTTAGAAACTAATGATTTATGGGAGTGGTTCTTACTTATGTTAAAAGAAGCTTATGGTGAGCGACAAGGATTGTGTATAATCTCGGATGGTCATAAAAGCATAAAAAGTGCAATCCAGAAGGTGTTTAAGAATTCAATGCATGGTCTACGTTCCTACCACCTGCTACAAAATTTAAAGTCAACATTTGGCAAAAAAAAAAATGGAAAGAACATTACACAACCATTCAATACAGCTGCTAGAGCCTACACGAAAAATGATTTTGAGTTCCATATGAAACAACTCTATGAAATTCACAAAGGGATTTGATCACATCTGGTATGTACAAAATATTTATTTTGAATGCATAATAACAATGTATATAAGAAATGATTAATATTTTGATTGTTCTTTATGCGGGGAAGAGATTGGTTACCACAAGTGGTCAAGGACATACATGACAAATAATGAGGTTTTCTACAATGACTTCAAATATAATTGAATCGAGTAAATTCGATAACAAAAACAACAAAAAGGTTGTCCTATAGAACTTTTATTAGAATCCTTGAAATATTTGTTGCAAGAATGGTTTGTGAAGCACTTAAGCGATCTTGTGGGCAACCTTCACAAAACTTGCAAACAAACAAGAAAAAATATTGATAGAGAAATCCATGGAATCAAAAAAATTGAAGGTAAAGGCTATAAATTGCATAAACTAAATATCATTGATATGCTAGAGTGTTATTGTAATGAAAACATGCATGTACCAACAAGGGATATAGTGTGTTTTTGAAATCTTATTATATCTGATTGTTATTGTAATGAAAATATGCTTATCTAAAAAAAGTGACATAGGTTGTCACTTTCTGAATGAAAAGTGACAGAGTGTGTCACTTTCTGAGTAAAAAGTGACATGGTGTGTCACTTTCTTAGTATAAAGTGGCATGACTTGAATTTCATATCGTCTATGGCTCTATTTATAATTACATATCAGTAGAAGATTTATGACTTTGAAATCTTATTATATCTGATTGTTATTGTAATGAAAATATGCTTATCCAAAAAAAATGACATAGGTTGTCACTTTCTGAATAAAAAGTGACAGAGTGTGTCACTTTCTGAGTAAAAAGTAAAATAGTGTAAAGTGGCATGATAATATGCTTATCCAAAAAAAGTGACATAGGTTGAAATCTTATTATATCTGATTGTTATTGTAATGAAAATATGCTTATCCAAAAAAAGTGACATAAGTTGTCACTTTTTGAATAAAAAGTGACAGAGTGTGTCACTTTCTGAGTAAAAAGTGACATAGTGTGTCACTTTCTTAGTATAAAGTGGCATGACTTGGATTTCATATCGTCTATGACTCTATTTATAATTAAATATCAGTAGAAGGTTTATGATTTTGAAATCTTAGTATATCTGATTGTTATTGTAATGAAAATATGCTTATTTAAAAAAAGTGACATAGGTTGTCACTTTCTAAATGAAAAGTGACAGAGTGTGTCACTTTCTGAGTAAAAAGTGACAGAGTGTGTCACTTTTTCGATGAAGTTGAAGTTAAACGTCATGAAAGTATGATTTAATTCTCGTTGTTTATTAATACATTATTTTCTTGAATTATTTGCACAGAGCATCGGCTTCAAGTTCAATAATATACCAAGTCAATGATATTTGTGCATCATATGTGGTGAATATTGAAGAAAAGACATGTACTTGCAATCAATTCCAAGTGGACAAAATCCCATGTGCACACGCATTGGCGGTTATTGCAAAGATAAAGGACGATTCATATTTGTATTGTTCAAAATATTACACAACAGAGATGTCGTCCAAACATACCTTTGGTACATTTACCCACTTGGAAATTGCAATGATTGGAATATATCGGATGATGTAAAAGCAAGAATAGTCTTGGGTCCTAATCCAAAAAGAAAAACGGGCGACCCAAAGAGAAAAGAATACCATCAAAAGGAGAAAAAAAATAAAGTACAAAATGTAGTAGATGTGGAAAGTATGGCCACAATCGAAAATCGTGCCAAACACCAGCACCTTTGAAGAAGAAGCCACAAAAGAAAAGAAAGTTACAAGATTTATGAGTTTTTTTATTTTTTATTTGGAAAGTATCACTTATTCATTCTTATTGGTTTTCAATTCAAAATAGTGTTAACATTCATGCGCTTTGCTTTTTATAGGTCATGACATTATAGTGGAATGTAAAACTTATCATTTAACACTAAATTGTATACATGATACTTCAACTATTAAAAGAATTTGATAAATACCGAAATTGTAACTTTTAGAACAAAAAGTGACTATGTCACTTTTTGAACAAAAAGTGACATAGTGTGTCACTTTTGCATATTGGTTTTTCTTTTCAAATTCGTGTGACGCACATATTTGTTCGTTAGAACAAAAAGTGATGCACATTGTCACTTTTATAACAAAAAGTGACACACTATGTCTTTTGTTCATTATTAAAACTCCTAACATGGTTGTCAAAGTGTATACATAATTTCCATAATTTAAGAATAAAAAGTGACACACATGGTCACTTTTATAATGAAAAGTGACACACTATGTCACTTTTATAACGAAAAGTGACACACTATGTCGTTTGTTCGTTATTAAAACCCCTAATATGGCTGTCAAAGTGTATATATGATTTCCATAATTTAAGAACAAAAAGTTACAAACTGTGTCACTTTTAGAACAAAAGTGACACACACTGTCACTTTTATAATGAAAAGTGACACACTATCTCACTTTTATAACAAAAAATGTCGACACACACTGTCACTTTTATAATGAAAAGTGACACACTATGTCATTTTTATAACAAAAAGTGACACACTATGTTGTTTGTTCGATTATTAAAAATTTACAGAATAAAAGTGTATACATGATTTTCATAATTTAAGAACAAAAAGTGACACACTATGTCACTTTTTTGAACAAAAAGTGACACACATCACTTTTATAATGAAAACCACACCATGTCACTTTTACAAAGAAAAGTGACATACTATGTTACTTGTTCATTTTAAAACCCATAACTGACACACTATGTCACTCAAAGTGTATACATGATTTCCATACTTAAAGTAATATATCAATTAGATCACTTCTACAATCTATAATCACCAGTTTGAAAAAAATCATCCAATATAGTTATGTTTTGTCAACATGAATAGCATGTCACTGTATACAAAAATATTTTGTACTTGCATTTTTGCAAAGAAACTTTCAAAACCTACATTGTTAATCTTATTTACATGAAACTACATTCACCATATACACTACATTTACATGTAATATGTAGTCCTACTACAAAAAATTATTTACAAAAAATTGCAGCCTTCTATGTCTTGTCAAATATCCTTTGCCACCCAATCATTATCAATATCATAATTCTCCACTTGCTTATTCTTGGCATACACGTACAATTGAGTGACCAAGTATTTCGAACATGTACAATATTGAATGTCTTTGGCATCTCCTTCAACATTCTATTGATGAAATACTCAAAGATATTTAATCACATAGATTCCACAATCACTGCTGTAAAGAACAAAATGAAACATTAACCTAATAATTAAAGGCAAACCATACATTTCTATCTATTCAACATATAAAAGTCAAATTTTAAAAAGCAAACTAACTTGTTCTTTTCTTTGTGGTAGTTTTGGAACCAACTTTACAACAAGTGATTTTAGCGCTCTTGTTACGAATATTTTTGTCGTTGAAGAACCCGGTGTTATACAAAAGATGAGGAATAATAAGCGAAAATGGTTTAATGACTTCAAGTACAATGAGACTTCTTGACCATCTTAGTGTAGGAATTATAAATATTCAAGCACATCTCCTTAATGTCAAAAAATGACAAAGAAGCCAATGAGCCGAGTTATACATCCTCAAAGGCATAAGGACATGGTCAACTTCTCGCCAACTTGTGTTGCAAGGCATGTACAATCCAATTGGATACGACAGTAGAGAAGTTTGCTTAACAAGGACTAGTGGATCCTTCGAAAAATCATCATGCAACCCCCTAACTTGGTTGTCAAAGGCAAAGTCCATTATTGTAGCATTGATTTTTATACCTTGTCCATACCTTAACATCTTTCGCAAATAATAAAAACACACATCCATATGCTACAAAACAAGTGTATAAAAAGAATCAACAATGTATTTATAATTTTATAAACATAAATCTTAAACCAAACAACTAACAAACAAAAAAACTTATCGTGTCATCCAAAGCCTCATTGCTTGTCACTAATTCATACCACCACATTTGAGAAGAGATTGAAACATTTGAAGTAGAAGCTAGGGCTAATCTTAATATTCTCATCATTGAAATGATTAACTTTGCATTACAAAAAGAAATGTCACATACAATTACACTTTGGTACAAATTTTGTAACATGCGGTGATACCATGAATTGAGGCTTTGGATAGAAAAGTGATCTCGCACTTTTTTCTAAAAAGTGACATGCTATGTCACTTTTTTCTAAAAGTGAAAGTGGTGCATCACTTTTGTTCAAAAGTGATGAGACAATGTATCAAGTTAGACAAGCAAATTTGAATCATAATCATCTATGCGGTTGATTTAAATACAAGATCTAACTTAATATTTGTTGTGTATTATGAAGTGACATGAATTATTGAGCATGATCAAACATTAATGTATCTTTTTTTTGTCTTGAATATGAATTGAGGCCTAGTCATCACTTTGCTTTGAATCATAATCATCTATGCGGTTGATTTAAATGTAAGATCTAACTTAATATTTGTTGTGTATTATGAAGTGACATGAATTATTGAGCATGATCAAATATTAATGTATCGTTTTTTATTTTGAATATGAATTGGGGCTTGGGGTTAGAAAAGTGACATGCTATGTCACTTTTGTTTAAAAAGTGACATAGTGGTCACTTTTGCTCAAAAAGTAACAGAACAATGTTAGCCAAATATTAATATATCGTTATTTTGTCTTGAATATGAATTGAGACTTGAGGATAGAAAAGTGACATGCCATGTCACTTTTTGTCTAAAATATGACATGGTCTCTGTCACTTATTACTCAAAAAGTGTGAGAACAATATATATAAGTTAGAGAAACAAATTTGAATCAAAATCATCTATGTGGTTGATTTGAATACATGATTTAACTATATATTTGTTGTACATTATATAGTGACATGAATTATTGAGCATGAACAATCATTAATGCATCAATTTTTATATTGAATATGAATTGTGGCTTGAGGATTGAAAAGTGACATACTATATCACTTTTTGCCTAAAAAGTGTGAGCTGCTCATCACTTTTGCTCATAAATGACGAGAACAATATATACAAGTTACTCAAACACATTTCAATAAAAATCTTCTCTATGGTTGATTTAAATGCAAGATCTAACTTGTTATTTGTTACGCATCATGGAGTGACATGAATTATTGAGCATGATCAAACATTAATGTATCGTTATTTTCCCTTGAATATAAATTGAGGCTTGGAGTTAGAAAAGTTACATGCTTTGTCACTTTTGCTTAAAAAATATGAACATTGTATGAACCTTAGACAAACATTAATGTATCGTTATTTCGTCTTGAATATAAATTGAGGCTTGTGGATAGAAAAGTGACATGCTATGTCACTTTTTGTTTTAAAAGTGACATGGTGCTGTCACTTTTTGTCTAAAAGTGACATGGTGCATCACTTATTGCTCAAAAGTGATGAACAATGTACACAAGTTAGAGAAAGAAATTTGAATCAAAATCATCTATGTGGTTGATTTGAATGCAAGATTCTGATGACATGAATTATTAAGCATGAACAACCATTAATGCATCAATTTTTATCTTGAATATGAATTGTGACTTGGGATTGAAAAGTGACATATTCTCGTCACTTTTTGCTAAAAAAGTGACATGCTGTCGTCACTTTTTGCTCAAAAAGTGATGAACAATATATATGCAAGTTACACAAACACATTTGAATAACAAATCTTTTCTATGGTTGATTTAATTTTTACACAAAAATATTTGGATAAAAATAATATGTCACTTTCTTATTAAAAAGTGACATTAAGTCACATACTTACTTGTTTTTGGTCACCAACCCTTCCTTGTACCAACTCTCGAATGCTTCCCACATCCGGAGCAAATGGGGACACAACCCAACTTTGAATGCGAACGTGCCTCTTCACCACACTTGCAATAGAAGTTCCATTGTAGAAGTACCCACCGTAGAAGTACCCACCGAGAATCATATTGATTTACTTATGGGGACTAAAGAAGTGCGGCGGAGTTTCTTTTGCCTCTTGAGGGGCGCATCCAGAGTGACTTCATCATCCGTCTAAAATGTCGTAAAATAATTAAAAAATGTCAAGTTATATTGTGCAGAACACACAAAAATAAGTCTTTCAAATAAAAATAATCAAACAAACAATTGCCTCTTCATGTTTATATTTAGCTAAAGCAAACTTCTTTAATCTCATCAATTTTATCAATCCTCATCTTTCAATTCAACATCATCATCATTTACATCAACAATCTGAATAAAAGCATTACAAAAGATTACTTTTGCGGTCAAAAAAACAGATTTAACAAAGTAAAAACACAAAATAAAATATAAAAAAATACATCTTGATGCATTTTTTGGCTAAACTATAATGACAACATCATCAACAATCTTTCGGTCCTCTTAATTAAAATTTATTATATCTTCATCAATAGATGAATAAAAATAAATAAGTCACATTATATAGTACACAATAACAAAAATTAAATATCAAATTGAAAATACAATTTATTTGGAATTGAATAATACCTTTTCCACATTAGTTTCAATTTGGCATCTCAATACTTTTCCGGTCGAATCAAACTTAATACCCAATGAAAAACTAGGAACATCGGTTGCATTCTTTTCATGTCCATTTTATCATTAGCAACATTTTCGCATGACATTCTAGACATAAGAATAAATAAAAAGTCTCATACATATCTATATAAAAAGTGACATAAATCTCTTAAAAGTGACATACTTATAGTAAAAAGTGACATACTTAGAGTAAAAAGTGACATAGCAAAAAGTGACACACTTTAGCAAAAGTGACACACATTGTCACTTTCTTATTAGCAAA
This sequence comes from Forsythia suspensa, assembly GCA_023638005.1. NCBI lineage: Eukaryota > Viridiplantae > Streptophyta > Magnoliopsida > Lamiales > Oleaceae > Forsythia > Forsythia suspensa. Next base: position 11,097,276 of record CM042674.1, on the reverse strand, counting down.
AAGTGACAAAGCGTGTCACTTTCTTCCAAAAAGTGACAAACATGTAGAAAAAAGTGACATAGATATCAAAAATGTGACATACCTTCAACATTTGCAAGTCATTCACTTTGCTTTCAACATTTGCCACCCGTTCTAAAATTTCTTCATTTGATTTCACTTTCTCTTCAAGTTGTTTTATTTGTTTTTCAAGTTGAATATTAAATTGAACTTTGAGTTCAAGCTTATCAAGTCGATTCTGAATTTCTTCATTCGATTGTATTTTCGACTCTATATTTGCCAAGCGTTTCAAAATAATTTCATTTGATTCCACTTTTTTCTCAATTTCTGCCAGACGTTTCAAAATTTCTTCATTTGATTGAAGTTTCACATCAATCTCTGCTAGACGTTTTAATATTTTTTCATTTGATTCAGAACGTCTCTGAAAATACAAAAATCAGAGAAAAACACATAATCATAAGAAACAATAAACAAAAAAGGTATAGAAAGCATAAAAAGGTAAATAAATGCTCAAAAAACTCAACTATCTTTTTTTTCTTCAACTTTGAAGAACTGTCATCGCCAACTAATGTTTCTTGTGCTGTAATCATCAGCTTTGACTGATGAATAACAGGATTTTGCTCAAAGTTGTCATTGTCATCAGGGTTTTGCCCTTGAGATTTGCAATTCTCAAACAACCCCTCAGCATATGCCACCTCCTTCTCCGCGTCAGTTATTGTAATGTTATTAACTTCTATCTGCAAAAACACATATTCATAAATTTAAAATAAGAAACAGTAATAAAAAATGTAAAGCAAAATTGCATAAATAATAAATAGAGCTTACTTTAATCAAGTCAAAATACGTTTGTGCAATTGTAAAGATGTCAAATGCACATTAGAACTCCAACTCAAGATCCAGGAAGTGATGGCTTGTACTTCACACAAAATTTTTCTAAGCTATTGCAGGAATAGACTCAGTATATCCAAACTTGGAAAGCAAGAAGAAAACCATGAAGCCTATACTCCAAAAATTTTTTTGAAGAATCTAACTTCATGATCCTCTTCTTTGAATGCACCCTTCAAAGACATTAAAGTCAAACTATATAACACCTTCTCCCATGGAAAAATTCCATTTCACCCGATTCAACAAGTACAAAATTGAATCATCAACACATTTATGGTATGATGTGGCAAATAAGAATGACGAAATAAGATAAATAATACCAACATCCACCATATCCTTGTCAGCGATGTCGAGATGACAACTCTTTAAACACATTTTCAACACACTCTCTGTTGAAATACTATCATATTTCTTGAAATATTTGTCCTTAATAATACTACTACGCATTTCGTACTTGGTAAAATCACCATTACCCACACATCAAGTCCGGACATTAGACAAAATTCTTCAATGAAAATCGACCCGGTTTGCACCGATGTTGAACCATAATTCATTTACATTTGGTTGCTTCACCGCTTTAATAACAACTCGGTGAATCAACCGAGCTTGAATCACGGTTTCGTTTAAATCAAGATATGGTCTATTTAAATCAAGAACATTTGCTTTTGTGTTTTAGTAAGCTTGTCGTTTAAGGTTTTGATCACTATATGGGTGAGTAGAAGGTGACTTTCCCAGAAACCAATAGGTGCGGGGAATCAATAGCTCCCATGCCTACAAAAAAATTCACAAAGATGGTTAGTTAAATAATAATTTTATAGAATGAACACATAAAAAGTGAAAAGTGACATGCTCGTCACTTTTTAAGTAAAAAGTGACAAACATCTCCAAAAAGTGACAAACATCTTCAAAAAGTTGCATACATCTCTTCAAAATAATATATATCTAAATATGTGACATTCAACTCTTTAAAAGTGACATACATCTCAAAAATACATTCATCATACAATCTATTTGTTAGTTTAGATGTTCATACTTATTGTTTTTATTTATTACATAAAAGTGACATGCTATGTCACTTTTTAAGTAAAAAGTGACAAACATCTTCAAAAAGTGACAAACATCTTCAAAAAGTGGCATACATCTCTTCAAAATGATATATTCTAAAAATGTGACAGTATGTCTCTTTAAAAGTGACATACATCTCAAAAACACAGTGATCTTACAATCTATTTGTTAGTTTAGATGTTCATACTTATTGTTTTTATATATTACATAAAAGTGACATGATCTGTCACTTTTTAAATAAAAAGTGACAAACATCTTCAAAAAGTGGCATACATCTCTTCAAAATGATATATTCTAAAAATGAGACAAGTGGGTCTCTTTAAAAGTGACATACATCTCAAAAACGCAGTAATCTTACAATCTATTTGTTAGTTTGATTGTTCATACTTATTGTTTTTATATATTACATAAAAGTGACATGATCTGTCACTTTTTACTTAAAAAGTGACATGCTTTGTCACTTTTTAAATAAAAAGTGACAAACATCTTCAAAAAGTGTCATACATCTCTGCAAAATGATATATATCCAAATATGTGACATTCAACTCTTTAAAAGTGACATACATCTCAAAAAACACGGTGATCATACAATCTATTTGTTAGTTTGGATGTTCATACTTATTTTTTTATATATTACATAAAAGTGACATGATATGTCACTTTTTACTTCAAAAGTGACACGATATGTCACTTTTTAAGTAAAAGTGACAAACATCTTCAAAAAAAAGTGACATACATCTCTTCAAAATGATATATTCTAAAAATGTGATGATGAGATCTCTTTAAAAGTGACATACATCTCAAAAAAAAGCGATCTTACAATCTATTTGTTAGTTTGGATGTTCATACTTATTGGTTTTATATATTACATAAAAGTGACATGATCTATCACTTTTTACTTAAAAAGTGACAAACATCACCAAAAGTGACAAACATCTTCAAAAAGTGGCATATACCTCTTCAAAATGATATATATATATATAAAAATGTGACATTTATCTCTTTTAAAGTCACATATATATATACAACAAAAGTGATCATAAAGTCTATTTACTAGTTTGCACATTCAAAATTATTGTACCTATATAAATAAAATTGACAAATATCTCTTAAAAGTGACGTAAATCTCTTTAAAAGTGACATAAATCTCAAAAATAATGATCATACAATCTATTTCTTAGTTTGGATATTCATACTTATTGTATTTATATATTACATAAAAGTGACATACTCATCACTTTTTAAGTAAAAGTGACATACTACTGTCACTTTTTAAGTAAAAGTGACAAACATCACCAACAAGTGACAAACATCTTCAACAAGTGGCGTATACCTCTTCAAAATAATATAGCTATAAAATGTGACATTCATCTCTTTTAAAATCACATATATATACAACAACCTTGATCATAAAGTCTATTTACTAGTTTGCACATTCAAAATTATTGTACTTATATAAGTAAAAATTGACAAACATCTCTTAAAAGTGACGTAGATCTCTTTAAAAGTGACATAAATCTCAAAAAACAATGATCATACAATCTATTTCTTAGTTTGGATATTCATACTTATTATATTTATATATTACATAAAAGTGACATGCTCTGTCACTTTTTAAGTAAAAAGTGACAAACATCACCAACAAGTGACAAACATCTTCAAAAAGTGGCATATACCTCTTCAAAATGATATAGATATAAAAATGTGACATTCATCTCTTTTAAAGTCACATATATATACAACAACAGTGATCATAAAGCCTATTTACTAGTTTGCACATTCAAACTTATTGTACCTATATAAGTAAAAATTGACAAACATATCTTAAAAGTGACGTAGATCTCTTTAAAAGTGACATAAATCTCAAAAAACAGTGATCATACAATCTATTTCTTAGTTTGGATATTCATACTTATTGTATTTATATATTACATAAAAGTGACATGCTCTGTCACTTTTAACAAACATCTCAAAAAAATGACAAACATCTCAAAAAAAGTGACAAACATCTTAAAAAAAAAAGTGACATATGGATCTCTTTAAAAGTGATATAAATCTTAGAAAAATAGTGGAATGTAAAAAAAATCATATGTTAGTTGGATGTTCAAACTTATTGCATTAATTTTTTAGTTTGCATGTTTAAACTTATTGCATTTGGAATATGAACTAACATATCAGAACGAGAAGGGACATATCAAACTTATTGCATTTGGTATATCATTGATTTGGTATAATGGTTTCAAGTTTCAATGTGTTGGATTCCTAAACGCACCATCATCAACCGGTTAATAATTGAACACAGACATTCATTTTCACATAACAAAATCTCTCAAAATGTAAAATTTTCAATCATCAACCATTATCCTTTGATTTTTCTAAAGGCAATATCATAAATTGAATAATAATGGAAAATATAAATTGAATTAACAAAGCAATCGAAAAAAATATAGAAATACGAGAATAAGCGAACAATATTTTTCATCTTTTTTGAAGATCCTTCCATTTGAACTACACTTTCTCTTCATCCACGAAGATTCTCAGAACGATGATTTCGCATTCTCCAACCATGTTGAACAATATAGTGTTAAAATATAGAAGAAAGCGAACGAAACTATGAATTAGCGAGTGAATTTGAGGAATTTTCTCCGTAAATCGCAGAGAAAAACGTGAGGAAGGGTTTAAGGCCTTCGTAGTAATTAATTTTCCATTTTACCCCTCCATTCGATATATTAAAGAAGTCCACTTTTCAATTTTTTTAAAAATAACCGTATTTTTCAATTTTTTTGAAAAATAAAGTAAGGAGCCTAATTTCCACAAAAAAAAATTTAATTATATCACATTGATTTTTCTTCTAAAACATGGCATTAAAATTTTTAATAAGGTCGGCCCTATTTCCGTAGGGTGGTCAGGCCTACACTTTGGCCCCAGTTAGGCACATTGAGTCGTGCGTTGGCCCAATCCCGGCCCTTTGGCCCTACTAGCTCGAATCGAATTTTTATAAAACATTTCAAGTATCATCATTTTTAAAAGAGGTTTTTATTTTTGTCAAAATGGCCATTCTTTAATAACCAAAGTGAAAAATAGCTTATTAAAAGTTTAATTTTATCCTTTTATACTTTTTTTTAAAAGTTCATCTTTTCATTTTAGCACTTGTTCTTGTGATTGTCCTTTCAAATATTGAATACATAAACAATGAGTGAAGTTTATTTTCCACATTCTCATATTGGCTTTCCACCTCTAAAACCAAAATCTCACATGCCTTGATTTTTCTTCTAAAACATGGCAACATTTCTTTTTTGTTTGAAAAAAAAAAAAGAAATTTCATTTATTTATTCAAACGATCAACTAGTACAAAATTGGAAATAAATTAAGGACAACAATCAGTACATATTCTATCATCACTATATAAAAGAACAAAAGACGCCAATATATGAGTTACTTCACTATCTAGCAAGTAACAAAGTTGCAAGAGCTATATCCGTTAGAATCTTTGAAAAGAGTGTAATTTATGTCACACAGGGAACAACATTCGGTAATCTATTAGGTGAGTTGATGATCTAGTAACTATGAGAAAATTGCATTCCACCATTGAAATTGGCATACCCTAGTTGACCGAAGAACATGGCAAATGATCCTCAAATATGTAACTTGGAATAAGAATTTGAGTTTGTAACAGTTGTAAAAGAAGTAAAAAAAACTCAAAGCAGTTCATTCTAAGATGCATTTGGAATTTCAAATTTCACGACACGTCTTTTATTTTATATTTTATTTTTGTATTCCCTTTGATCAAAATTTGAATTGTCTTTTATTATTCATAATTGTGGAGTTTTTTATCAAGATTTTCTTGCATATCTAGTTTCGGTTGTTTCTAAGTTATACTTTTAAACGAAATAGTTCAATGTAGTACCAAAATGTATCATTTTTAATAATTTTAAATGTTATACTTATATGAACTAGTTCAATAAATAATGAAATTTGAGATCAAATTTTATTGTCACCTATTCATAAAAATTGTACCTTATATTAGGCCTTCAATATATAACAAATCTAACATGCACGAAAAAGGCATGTTATAAATAAAATTACCATGAAAGAATTAGGAAGTGATAAGAAAATGCTTGGAATGGTTATAGGTAGTAATGGAACGATGAATAAGTTGGCACTTAAACAATTGTGTTACTTAAGTATATTTGTCTCTAAGTTTGGAATGAAAAATATTCACCTCCTGCTACGCATTTTACACTATCATCTAAACAATGTCCTGTAAATTTAGACAAAAGATATAAAAAAAGTACAAAGATCTAAATATCATGTAAGTTTAGACGAAAGAAATAGAGTTCTATATTATAATGTAATAGAATGTGTGATGTATTCTATGGTTAGTACTATTACTATGTCAAATTTAACATTTTCCATTAGTCTTTTTAGCATGTTTGTATTTACCTCGACTCGGCCCTTGCCACGAGCCAAGCTTGACTCGATGGCTCATGAAGTGACGGGCCGAGCTAAATATGGGCCCGGTCTAGCCTGTGGCTCGTGGGCCACATGGGCCGAGCTACGGCCGGTGTGAATTTTTTTATTATTTTTTTTTTTTAGTTTTAGTCTTTTAGAAGTTAAAAAAGAAAAAGTGATAATTTTCCTATATAGTTGATTTTCTATTAAAATTCTACAATTATTTTTTAATATTTTAAACTCTAAAAATAACAAATGTAACACATTTTTTTTATAAGAAATATAACAAATGTAACAACAAGTATTACAAAAATAAAATCAGTATTTTTAGAATAAAAAAAAAGGGTTAATTACACTAATAGTCCCCATTCTTTCAGGTTTATAACGATTTCATCCCCATTCTTTTTTTTAGCAGATATCATCCTCATTCTTCCATTTATTCTCACAGATGATCCCCAAATCACTATTTTTCACTATTCTAAAAATTCTATGACAAATTTACCCCTTGACTTAACTAAAGTAAAATAATAGGAAAAAAAAATACAATAAAAACATTACAATTGAGTCCTTAACCTTTTCAAAAGTACAAATAAATCCTAAACAATATTATTTTATTCAAATAAGTGTTCTTCCCCAACTCAAAACAAATCATTTTTTCCCACGCCACCCCACGTCTACATCCACGGACCACGGTTACCCACTAAAGTGTAGAATAAATTTTGTTGAAATGATTAATCAATTTCGAAATCTCTCATTGTCAAGATTGTTTTCAAACCAATTTAACTTTACAAAATATATATTTACTTATGCATAATTCAGGGATAATTTTAAAGAATAGCACATACAAATATCATCAAGCTAAAAAATAGAGGGCCTCCCTCCCTCTGCCAGTCTGTTTGCGTGGAACGGGTCTCCATTCACCCTCATTAAAATTCAAAGAATTATGGCTCTTCATTTATCCGATTGTTTCTTGTTTAAGCGAGTTTCATTCATTTTGATTGGATTTTAATTAAACAAGATGAAGTCATTCCCACTATGGTCGATGGTAGAGGAAAGCCCAACAAGAACTTGAATTATTTGTAGAAAAAGCAGTGCTGCTCTTCCTCCTTTATTTCTTGCTTCCTATTTACAAAATAGCCCATACCAAATGTGGTGGCAGTGCTATATATGGCCCAACAAAGTGGGCAATGTCCTAATTATTTCTTCCTAAGTCGGTCGGAAAAACCAGCGGGGTTGTCTTCATTCTTTAGTGGTGTAATCGTGGATGTAGATGTGGGATGATGTGTGGGGGGTGGGGTGGGGTGGGGTGGGGTGGAGAAGAACACTTATTTGAATAAAATAAAATTGTTTAGGATTTATTTGTGCTTTTGAAAAGGTTAAGGACCCAATTGCAATATTTTTATTGTATTTTTTTTCTTATTATTTTAATTTATTTAAGTCAAGGGGTAAAATTGTCATAGAATTTTTAGAATAGTGAAAAATAGTGATTTGGGGACTATCTGTGAGAATAAATAGAAGAATGAGGATGATATCTGCTTAAAAAAAAGAATTGGGATGAAATCGTTAAAACCCGAAAGAATGAGGGACCATTAGTATAATTAACCCTAAAAAATTAGATAGTATTTTCTAAATTATTTTATACTTACAGTGGTTAATAGTGAAACTATCCCAAAAAATTTATTCACCAATCCACGATCCGGCGGTGGGTTTTCACGGCCTGACCTTTTTTCGGGGCCCATCATTTGACGAGCCCATGCCTATCACAAACCGGACTTTCACAGCCCGTGGCCCAACCCTTTGCCATCCCTTAAGCGTATTAGATGCTCTAAAATGACTTCATAAATACATTAACGGTAGTATAATAAGTCGTGAATTTCATCTTGAAAGGTCAATTTTATGATCAAACATTTCGCACTCACCCACAACTCGGTCCTCTCTCATTATCCACACATTTCACAAGACACTAAACTTATAAACACTTAAAAACAATTTTAACATGTCAAACAAGAATTAAGAGTAACCTAAGCCTGGTTGTTGTTTCCATATACAACCTATGTAGAAATAACCAAAAAATATTAAATTTTGAATTGGCTTTCAGTAAGTAACAACATATTAGCACAAACATAATAATAAGAAGTGAAGTCACAAACCATGCTGAGCCCCTCCTGCTCAGCTGTTCCATTCAGAAATCTTCATAACTAGACATGAATAATATGATCAATTGGACTCCTACATATGACTACAACAATGTACAAAAGCAACTAAAATTTGTTTAGCTAAGACAATGTAGACAGGTTCCACCAACTTTCAGGTTAAGACACGTAGCCACTACGCAAATATCATATCAAGGCGTCAAAACCACTGCTACTGGCCAAAATGCTGCATAATATTAGTTAGAGGGCCTTTCTTCTGCTACACATCCATCAAAAATTATGTTGCACCAATATAATCACGTCTGATGGGGAAAGTTCAGACCAGCTTGCCGTCGAACATGCTCGGGTATCAGCCGGTTTATCAACTCGGGTGATGCTCCAGCCAACTGCAACGCAGAAAATTTGGCGTTGAAATAACAGATAAATGCATGCTAGAGTGGGTTGCAGGTCATAATTTTATTTTCAATATCCTGCCATCATGGAAGGATATGCTTTAACTAACAATTGAAGACATAAAAGAAGAAATAGTCCGGGTTCTAGACTTCCAGTTATAGACCACAAAATTGGAAGCAAATTTTGAGTAAAAAATGAAAAACAACAAAAGAAGGCAGGAGATGATCAAAGTTCAAGGTTATGAAGAACGTCTCCTTAAGTCTGTTAAAAGATACCGTGCAAACCAATTCTACTGTTAAAGCTGCATTTGGATCACTTTTGAATTCATAAAAGTCAATAGCTACACACCTTCAGATTATATCAAATTACCTATGAAGCACGGACACTTCTACCAAGGCGGTGAGCCCGTGTCCAACATGAATCATGTCGTGTCAAAAACCGACACTCCTTGGACACTCCAAGAAGGCGTGTTTACAACAAACCACGTGCGGTGTCCTATTTTTTGAATATTTTTTTAAATTTCCGACAATAGAGAGATACTTTAGGGACATTCCTTTGTAAGTGTTTGACATGTTCCATGTGTCGTGTCCTTGTTAGAAAGTATGAACTGAAGATGTAATATATATATATATATATATATATATAGAAAGTATGAACTGAAGATGTAATATATATATATATATATATATATATATATATATATATATATATATAATTTTAAAGAATTTAAATTGGCGTGTCCATGTCCTATTTTTTCAAAAATCATGTGTCGGCAAGTCCGTGCTCGTGTTTCTTAGCAAATTAGAATGAAATTCTGCATGATTAATCAAATTATCAACAAGAACCATTGAATAAATGCAACCAAATGGAAACTGTAAACAAAGACAAAAATGTCAAATTCAGTGTTTATCCAGAAGGATGCATCACAAGTTGATATGAAATAAGAAGCTGCTTGGCGTAGGCAAATGGTAAACATGATAGAAATTTTACATATATTTGCCAAAATTGCCAAACTTTTGTCATTATCTAATGCTAGTAGTTAGAAATTTAAAATCGAATGAATCGATTGAATTTCAAATCTTAATCATAAATGGCAAACAAAGTTTTACCAAACAACACAATCTCTAACCTTATGTTGTGGTTACCCTATTTCTCTAAAATTTAGAAACAGAAAAGTGATCCAGTTCAAGTTACTTTAGAAATAAGGAAAGCGAAACAAAAGAAAAACAAAAGCTATTTACGCTTTCTGTTCAGGTTAGCTTTTTCTCGATTCAATAGAAGCTCAAACAGGTTAATAGGGTCCAAATAACGAGAGCTATGTAAAAAAAACCCCACGTGCGAAATTATAGAAGATCTCCTTTTGCTACAGCATCCGCTACTCTAACTAATTGTCCACCCTTTGATATAAAAATTTTGGCAGTACAGCTCATGTGATATAAGATGTTTATAGTTCATAAGAAAAGGCACCACATCATATTAACATCCCTATAAGACCTAATAATCTGAAGCCCTTTATTACTAGGTGAACATTAAGTTATACTCCCCAGCAAATATGATATGATTTTGAAAAGGAAAATGACATCCGATAGAAAAAATGATGGTTTTGTGCCAATTTTGACTCAAATAGCCTTATCATTTGAAATTCTTTGTTTGGTTTTAAAACAAACTTTGGAGAGGACCAACTTGCCCACTCATGCAAACTCTGACGTCAGTAAATCACTTCAATTTTGTAAACAGATGGAAATATGGAAATCAACAAGGAGCCAAGCATTCAAGATCACAGATTTATGTATTATTTTTATTTTTATTTTTTTTGGGTGGGGGGTCAATTATATTTTTAAGTAGAAAACGCGACATAAAGGAAAGATACAATCATACTTCCTGTTTAAAGTTGAAGAGTGGAGGGAAAGGGCGACCATTCGGTAGGCGGGCATTAGGCTCCCGAAGCTCATCAAAGAAAGGATGGGCACATGCTTCTAGCTGCACAGAACAAAACAGCAATTTCAATAAAATTAATGACCAAATATTCTCGAAGAATATTTACTGGCAACAATCATTGAGACAGCGTGCTAATAAAACAACATTTGTTGTCACAATGGCCGTAGAGAAATTTGGAGGTCTATGAGTGCACAAATACAAACTTCATTAGAAATTTATAACATAATTCTATAGAGGAAAGAAAAAAAAAGTTTCAGAAAAAAGAAGGGGGGCTGGGGAGGAGATGCAGGTTTCTGTTTTTATTTCTTTTTCTTTACATTATCTTTTCCTTTTTTTTCCAATTCTTTTTCTTCCTATTTCCATTTTATTTATTTTTTATAAAAAAATATTTGTATTTACCTATTTTTCGCATGCATTGCACCTGCCTTGTTAACAGCAAAGTGGACGGTTTTCGTCTAATGGGAATTAATTAGCTATGACGTTGGGACAGAGATGCCAAAGAAAAAGGTCGCGGAGGAACTTGTAACACTGCATATAGGTTGGGGACAAGTGCGATTTCCATTTTGTAAAAGAAGAGTAAATCAAACTCACCGCTGTGCAGCGAAGACTTGGTGAATACTGAAGAAGTCGTGAAGCGAGATCAATTGCTTCAGGAGGCATCCGCTTGTGGAAAACCTGACCAAAGAGCTTCTTATGTGCTTCTGAACTGAAAATGTATTGTATTTTATAGACTACTGAGGAACATTTTGTGGGTGCAAAATAACTGGCATACCTTGTGCCAAGGATGAGCTTTAATCTGAGGAAACCTAAAATCAGTATAATTTGGGTTCATACACCGAATTTCTTCTCGAGTCGGAGTACCAAGAACCTATTTTAAAAGGACTTAAAATTAGCAAATGATTGTGCCATTACTGGTTTTCTTGACCCATAAAATTGTAGAGTAACATGAAGGACACACCTTGATAATTTCTACAAGTTGGTCAACCGCATTTTCTCCAGGAAACAGTGGCTGCGGAGAAGTTATTTAGTCTAAGAAATTGAAGAATACCATTCTGCAAATTTCATGAATGTATGAGTATGTCACAAACCTGCCCCAACAGAAGCTCAGCAAGGACACAACCGGCTGACCAAATATCAATTGACGTTGCATATTCTGTTGCCCCAAATATGAGCTCTGGGGCCCGGTAGTAACGGGAACAAATGTATGATATATTTGCTTCACCCTTCACCTGATTAAAAAAATTATACATGAATTAATGAGATGCACAGAGCATCAAACAATTAGCTTAAATAACACCAACAGATAACTTCATAGGTGAACATACCAGAACTTTAGCACTACCTAAGTCACAAATCTTGACTTGGTGGGTAAGAGGATCGACCTGCAGACAAACAAGTAGTTGTGGTTTACAATAACCTACCAAATAGTCCAATTCAATCCAGCAGCATACGGGACAGGAGGTGGCAGCTAGAGGTGGTGTTGAAATGGCTTACCAAAATATTCTGAGGTTTTATATCCCTGTGACATACCCCTGGAACTGTGTGCATATAAGCAAGCCCTCTAAATAACTGATAAAGACGTTTAATTTTATTAGAGTTATATTTATAAGAATGTAGAGAAGTTACAAAGGAAAAACAAAGCCAATTGAATAAAACCTGGTATGTGTAGAGTTTGACATATATGAGCGGCATACTTTGATTCGAATTGATATAATGCTTTAAGACCTTGTACATTGTCTCAGGGACATAATCCATGACCAAATTAAGGAACAGCTCGTCTCTGGTTGTAGTAGAAAAGAAACAATGCTTTAGAGATATCATGTTTGGATGATCCATCAAACGCATTAACTGCAGCTCACGATTTTTGTAACGCTTATCCTGCAAAACTTTCTTTATGGCCACAGCTTCTCCAGTTTCCAAGCATTTTGCCTAGCGAATAGTGACTGCAAATCATTAATTTTAAAATCTGTTGTGAATACAAAACCACTAAATCAGGGATACACACCTGAAAAACTATTCCAAATGAACCCGTACCCACAACACGCTCTGCCATGTAACTAATGGTCTGCAAAAGAGCATCGCAAACAAACCCCTTAGGTAGACAGCCCAGAGAAGCAATCAATTGTTCATATTCACAGGGCTAAAATGGAATTAAATCTCCATATAACAACCTCCAAGATTATCATCTCAACAATTCCAAAATATCTTTCAGGAACTAAGATTTTCAAAAAATTCAACTTGTGTTAAGAAAACTGAAATGAAGAAGTCCAGGCACTAACCCTTTTGGGCTCGCCATTTTTGCCTCCAATTGTAGTGGAAATAATGTGACCACCAACTGGACCATTACTATCAACTAGAGAATCCGGCATATCCTGCAATCAAACCAAAAAAAATCGCCAATAGTTCAAAATGATCCCACTTATAATAACCCAACTGGCAACAACAACCTCGCTCGAGTAGTACCATATTAATCAGCAAATGATCAACCAAATATTCATAACATGCCTTTGGAAATGTGAAAAATTGGGCAACCCAAAAGCACAAGAATCAAAGATATGCTATGCTTAGAACAATATGGAAATGTGACACAAACTATAGCTTTCAAGAAAGCATCACATGGCAGATAACTTGGAATAGAAACATAGACAGTACTGCTATTATAAGGAGAATCAACCGTCAGGCAACTGCATGAAGCAAACCCTCCATTCAACAGATTCAAGCACAATTTACCTAAAGTTAAAGAAAAGCAGCTAAAACTATTCCTAAAGAAAAATAAACAAGTTCAAAGAACAAATAACAATAGTGAAAACTTCTATAAATTATTAAACAAATAAGAGAAACAGATCACTAAAGATCTCACAATAGGTGCAAATAATATTCGTAAATGCATTAGGCTTGCCTGTAACTATTAAACAAAACACAACAAGAAAATACAAGAAATCTGAAAAAAAGAAGAAGAAGAAGAAGAAGAAGAAGAAAAGGGAAAAATACAAATATTTAAAAGCTACGGAAATATAACACAGGTCGAAAGTATATTCTTTAACTGCATTAAGAAAGAACCCCAGAAAATTAAAGGGAAAAAAAAAGAACATACAATAATAAAAGTAACAAACACAGATACACTCTTTTTAAAATCCAGCACAACTTCAAATCAAGTAGTAGTAAAGCCTTAAAAAAAAATGCAAAAGTGACTTAGATCAAGAAAAACTGAAACTTTCAAGCTACATCAAGGTAAAATAAGAGAAACCCAGCCCGAGTTTCATTAAAAAAAAAAAAAAACACAGAATGCAGACAGAAAAGGACAAGAAATCTAGAGAGAACGATAGCGATATGCCGATATGGTACCTTGTCGGTTTCCATAGTGGCAGCGAGTTTCACAGCGGCGGCAGGTGGTAGTGGTGGTGGTGGAGCTGCAGCTTGGTCAAGAGCATGATTAGGACCGTAATGATGATATTGATGGTCGGGTGGTGGATTTTGCTGATGCTGCACTGGCCCCACCGGCAACGTAGCCATGTGATCCTTCTCTCTCTCTCTCTCTCTCTGATTTATGATAATTTATACTCATAAATTTTCAACAATCACTGATTTGTAGAAAAGCGGCTTGTATAGATATAGTAGTCAAACTATTATAAAGTGATATTGGATTGTAAGGTCTGTTAAGATAATTGATTGAGTTGGTAAGCAGATCTTATAAATAATTGGTGGATAGAGATGTCGATTGAAGAGAATGGATTGTAAAGATGAGTAGATTTTTAATATTGATTCGTTAAAAAAGATGATTAAATAGTAAATTTTGGATGAGGTGAAATTGAAAACGTAGTAGTGATAGTGTGAATGCTTTTTTTCTTCCGTAGTAGTAGAAATGATTTTATGGTTACATTCGGTTTCTCTTTAAAATCCATGTCAATTTTCTAGTTGAGTAACTTTATAATTAGTATACCGCTTTTTTTAACTTTGTGTGAAGTCCGAACGTAGATAATTTTTAATGAATTGAGGTTGAGAAGAATGTTGAAGATTGAGGGAGTGAGAGTTTTGTTTGAGGAGTTTGATTTTGAAGAATATGGAAGAATAAGAAAAAAATGAAGGAATTGAGAGAAATATATGAGTTTTAGTTTGAGAAGATGAGGACGTAGTGGCGAGACAAATAAATCTTTTTTTTCAGTAGCGAATGCCTCTCTACGGTTGGTGATTAATTTTCTACTAAAATAATCTTGTGGCTTTGCCCACAAAAAGAACCCTTCAATGTAATTGTCTACTCTAATACTATTACTAGTTACCACTTGTTTGGTGGAATTCAATCATAAAAAATAAAAGTTGATAGAAGTTGTTTAGTGATCGGTGGTAAATAATAAGTAGAAAAAAGATTGAGAATAAGAGATTTGAAGAACAAGAGCAACATAATTGAGAGATGGAGATTTGAGAAGATTGATAAATTTTTTTAAAAATGGTGAAGATAGAATATTATTTTTTTTGTGAATGGAGTGAAACTTCGTTTATGGTCGGTGATAAATTTGTAATAACCACTGCGTGCAACTCATCATTAAAATTGACTTATAATAAAAATATGTCTAGAATGATTATAAACTCACAAATTAGTCATTCCGCGAACAATGAGATGCAATATTACTATATTAGTTCATTACAAAGTATGTGTATGTATTTTTTGATTTACTATGACGAAAAGCTTGCACTTATTGATTTAAATTGTGGTGCAACATCAATTATTTTCTTGGGAGAAACAAAATTAAAACTAAAAATAATTTTGATTATGTAAGAGTCACAATTTTTACTTATAAGTCAATCAAATATCATTTCGTAAGAGTCACAACTTTTATTTATATATTTAGTAAAATTTACTGTTTATAATATACAAATTTTTTTACCAAATATACTATATGACATAAAATATACTTGGTGTAGTGATCTCTTACCCACTTATAATGTCCATTTATAATATCTACATTGATACACGATTGATAAAAATAATGAGTATAGGACCACGAACTACCAATCATATTATGTCATCTCAAGTGGAAAGATTATAACTCTAACCACCCATGCTAGGAGATCAGCCCCAATATACTTGGCTATCAAAATAGCACGTCATTTAAATATGGGATATGCATCAAAGGTTCCCAACGTTTCAAAATCGCTAGAGACATACTCATAATCTTAAAAAATAGTATAACACATCCCCAACGTATGAAAAACTTGACGTGATAGGTCATTTATGACCAAATTGCCATTCCCTTTAAATAATAAAAAAAAAAACAAGAAAAAAAAAACATAATTAAAAACCAACCATATGTACTTCTAAAAATAAAAAGTAAAAAATATACCCAGAAAAAATAAAAAGTAACATATATGTCTTATTCTCCAAAAAGTTATAAATAGGAATAAGGAAGACGAACATGAGTTCAAATTTCCACATCGCTTGAATTTCCAAGTTTCGATTAATTGTTTGTTATTTTGACTAAGTTGATGAAACTTTGATTGCAAATTTGGTTTTACTCTACAAAGGGTCTAACAAAAAAAGTATTTTTCCCGGTGTAAAAATGGCGTTATGACGTTGTCTCGATAATCGGTTACCACCGAAGCAGTGACCATAAAGGTTTGGTCAAGCGATGGCGGATTGCTAGATATCTCGATTTATTCACAAAAGTAAGAACCCCTAACAAGAGCTTCAACAAAGTCGTTTACAAATTCCTCTCCAACTATAGTCGAGTCTTTGTTGGTGAAATCGGAAACTACGATGTCTCAAACGCCGATGGCTTCCGACTGTTCAGAAAATGAAGTTCCATTTTCCAAACGCCGGAACGTTGTGGCGAGTGGGAGAATCACCAAATGTAAATTGCGTGCATCAAAGCGAGCTACGACGACGTTTATTATTGCAGATTCGATGAATTTTATAGTGCAGCACGTCACCGGCGTAAGATTCGGCGACGATTTCAATGGACTAATTCCGGTTGCAATGTGGAATTTTGAAGTTTGGTATTCAAGCAATGTGGAAATTTGAACTTCTGTTCGCCTTCCTTTATTCCTATTTACGACTTTTCGAAAAAGATGACTTATTTGTTACTTTTTATTTTTTTGTAGTACATTTTTTACTTTTTATTTTTTGGATACATATGGTTAGTTTTCAATTATGTTTTTCTTTTTTCTTGTTATTTATTTTTTTGTTTATTTAAAGGGGAGGGCAATTTGGTCATAAAGACCTACCATACCAAGTTTTTTATAAGATGTGTGGTGCTATTTTTTTAGGTTAGGAGCATATTTTGATTTTGAAACACTTTTGATGCAATTATACCTTTAAATATCTACACTTCGCGTGCCCTCTATTTATGGAAAAACGATTTCCTCACCCCAAGAGCCCTTTTCCAAAAGAAAAGGGGATGTACCTATAGGAAACCTCCATCACTACCTTCCTCAGATTTCCTAGAAATTTGAATTGAGAATGAAATGATAAAATTATTTTTCTGTATAGTGTTTCTTTTTCATTTAATCAATCCCAGTTCTTCAATCGTCCACCTTAAATCCACATCCCAATTGTTCGTGGATTCTCCTGCCAGATTTAGTACTTTAAAACTACCTTTATCCTCTTCTTTTGTGTGTGTCTGTGGGAAGTCGATCACATTACTTAGCAGTATTTATTTGATTGTTTACTAAATTGGGACTTTGTATTTGCAGCTAGAAGATTTAATGGTAGTAGAATTTGTGGAGCTTTGCATTTGGCTGATCCACTCAACGCTTGTTCTTCACTGCTTAATGAAGTTGAATATGGTGACCCTGAGATTGCAAGAATTGCCCTGATAGTCAGAGGCAAATGCGCGTTCGAGGAGAAGATCAGAAATGCTCAGGATGCCGGGTTTCGTGCCGCCGTGGTATATGATGATAAGCATAATTACAACCTCATTTCCAGTGAGTCAACCCCATCCAAATACCTGTGTTTATTTACCTTTCAGCTAACTTTTCGTAATTTTTGTTTACTAAAAGATAATAGAACTTTGTGCAATAAGATTTTTTTTGGGCTAAGTCGATAAAGAGGGCTAGATATTCTGCTCTAAGCTAGTTCAGTAGGACAAATGCTTTGGTTAGGTATTGCGAGCTTCATATGCCATGTTTGGAGGTATTGGATATCCGATGAATAACATAGTTTCTTGAATGAATAATAATGTAATTCTGCTCATTTAACCAATATTTTTAGCTAAGCAGACTTCTAATTACCCTTGTTGGTTTGTACTAGCAAAGCAAATAATTTTCCCTCGTTTAGCATATTTAAAATTAGGTTGATATTTAGCCGCAGCTTTTTTCAAACTCGAGGTCTATAAAGCTGTTTGTACAAATAGAAAATAAGTCTTCTTTTTATATGATGAAATAAGGCAAGGCCTGTCCTAGCAATGGGGTGGGGAGAATCCTCAAGCAACTGTTTTCAAAAGAAAATCTCATTCCAAAGCAAGCAAGAAATTCTCTATTATCCTGTGCTCAAATGGTTAGCTTTGGGTGGATAGCTTCTACCACCAGTTAATAACTTAATAGGCATTAGGAATTCCGAGCTGGAAGGAGGCATGCAAATGATGGGATGCAGTACTGGTACCTCGATATGAGCGGTTCTTTTTATCGTCGGAGTTTGCGTACCTGGGAGATGAAGTTATCTACTGCAATTGGTAAATTTCGACAAATTAGCAAATAAAATTCCTATAAATGTTTATAGTATACAATAACTGAACCCTTGAATTCTTGAATGTTTGCTCTGGTTCTTTAAATGCATTGTTAGACTATCTCAATAATGTTTCTCTAACAGCTTTCTTTTTTGTGTAGGTGTTTTCTTTCTTCGTTTGTTATATTTCATGGTCATTTTTGGGGAGCATAAGAGAGCGAGTCTTTCTGAAGTAGAACTTAACACAAAAAGAGAAATAGAGAGAGAGAGAGAAGAAAGGGAGGAATTATTTGATTGATTCAATAGTAATATTGTATTACAATGCATAGACTCTCTATCGTTTAAACATACCTAACTTAAGGAAATAACCTAATTTAATTCAAACTAGAAAACCTATAAAATAAAAACCTAATTGCTTTTTGCCCAAACCAAGTATCTAAACTTGGCAACTAGTATATTAATATCTTTATCAATCCTCATCACTTTCATCGTCAAACTCACTCTAGTGTCTTCATCTTAATGAAATAGTGATGGGAAACCCGAGGCATATGGATGCCTGCTGTATTTGTTGCAAATGAAGTGGGGAGACCCTGAGGAAGCATGCTCAAGCAGAGGAAAGTCAATGTTGCATAATTTCTTCTCTTGATGAAACTGCCTGGACCGTGCTGGTAATATCGTTTATCTCACTTCTTGTGGTTGTATCTCTCCTAGCCACAATCTTCTTCACTTACAACCACAGACAGAATCAGCAAGGAACAAGGCATGTTATTGATGATAAGGTAGTGGATATTCTTCCTTGCATCACATTTGATGCTGCTCAGCTGAGTTGCTACACTGGGGAGACGTGTGCAATATGTCTCGAGGATTACATAGATGGGGAAAGCCTCAAAATTCTTCCCTGCCAACATGGTAATATTTTTTCTCATTTGGTACAAATATGTAGGAACTTTATATAATATGGTATGTTTTGATTGCCAGTGACAATTTTCTACATTGAGTGCAGAAGCAATGCCCATAATCTTAGGAAGATAAATTACATAAGTGTTATTGTCTAGATGCTTCAGAAATGGGAATGGCCAAATCTTTTCATTTTTAGGTTGTTGGAAGTTTCTGCTAGAAAACGACCTTTACTCAAGTGAATTATTATGAAGTACCTTCATTGAAAACCTTCCAACGATGTTTTTAAGCATTTCTTTATAATTTAGAGATTCGAGTTCTTATCACGCCTCTTGATAGTGCCATGGTTGCCATAAAAAGTACATGACTAGCGCCATTTCCATTGTTCTCAACTTTATAGTAATTCAATAGAAAGTGACATAATCCAAAGCTTTGGTTGCCTTTTAACCATGCAATCTTATAGGGATAGGTACTTTTCAGTCTTCAAATTAAAAGTTTTATACCATTACCTTCTTCTTCTGAGGTATCAACAGCAAACTGTGATAGTGCATCCTATGAAAAGTTCGGTTTTGGAGACCTCGCCTATCATCTTCTAGTTGTTGTTGGTGCTCAGAATGGGATTTCATTGTCGTATACGTGCTGGAGCGAATCATTCTGTCGAGGTGAACTGTTGCTAACATCGCCTTCATCAATAAGGTTGATAGATCTCATTAAAGGACATTCTTTGAGCGGTGATAGGGTTGATTGCACCTAAAACACTTTCTGAAATTGGGTTGTATATAGGAGTTATTGGTGGTCCTGGCTTGGCATTCTTGCTGTTTTGTGGTTGCATCTGACTATAGTTGTTTGTAGGACCTGATCATTGGCCTTGAATAGATCCTTTGTACACGAATTTTTTCACTATCTTCATCATTGTTGTTCACAGTAAGTAGTCATTGGGATGAGGATTAATTAAAAACAAACTTCCTAGAACTATTCTGTGTGATTGGTCGTTTCAATTGCCTATTCAACCATGGAAGCCAAATATCTGCCTCTGACAAACCTCCGAAGTTCTACAGTGCTACTTTTTCTTGAATTAATATTTTCCATCCTTCAGTATCATTAGCAGTCTCTTTGTTCTCTGTTTATGATAAGTTGTTATTGTCTATTTTGGTATTGTTGGTAGAGCAATTGCTCATAATCAGGGAGAAGAAATCAGCGTCCGACAATTGCACCATGTTTGCGGATCAATTGCTCCATCTTAGCCCAAGACTGCAATGGTTGTCACCCTTGTTGTCAACTGATAAGTTGAAGTCGTTTCGACTAAGCAGAGATTTTTCCTATAAGCTTGTATGCAACAAGTTTGAAATTTACTTTTTTCCACAATCTTCATGTGATATAAAAAGTAATCTATGTTTTGAGGTGGGACACCACATTGAGGGACATCGTCGCAGCTGAGCAGATAATCATGTTGTCGTGGGTTGTTGTATTGTTGGTTTCCGCAGTCGAGCCTCAAGTCAAATCTCTTGCTGCTAGTAGTTGCATTTGTGCTCTCACCTCTTACATGTATTGCAGTAAGAGCCTGTCGAATCACATTGATTGCATATTCAAGTCCAACAAACCTCTGTTAGATTGTGGTAGAAGGTTTACAGTTTTCCAATCCTCCAATCACTGTTGTGGCACCGCTACTACCATTGTTAGCGTCAGTCTGAGTTAGATCCTTAAAAATAAAAATATTAGTCCTTATAATTTTAGGAAAATAAAGTTGGAATAATAGACTAATACAACATCAAATTTTGGTCACAGGCTGGTGGGAAGAAAGGAAAAGGAAATCAATCCTTTACCAAATAAAATCTTGAACACATTGTTAAATGCTTTTAACCAGACACTAGTATCACAAAGGTGTCGGGTCTACATTGCATAGTGCAGCTCTTTTAAGATTGGCATTGTCTTTAGGCTCGACTCCTTATCATTTGTGGTGAATTCTAATCTGCTTTTAACTGATGTTTTTCAGATTTTCATGTTGGCTGTGTGAACTCATGGTTGACCAAATGGGCAACATCCTGCCCAGTTTGCAAGCACGATATCCGAGCTTAAATTGTTTCCAGAGTGAGCAGAGGCCTATTGGTAAAGAGGCAGCTTTCTGTTCAGTTTTCTCAGTTTGCATATTTGGGTGAAACCCAATATCATTGTGTTCATCATCTTCCCAGATTGATTATCACCCAAATGGATCGACAAGTTCATTTACATGGCAGAGTCATACTAATGAGTTATATAAAAGCTTAGCAGATCCTACTTCAAGAGCGTTAGTAGATGGACATCGGCTTGGAGTTGAGCTAGAGTTCGAGGTTGTCTTGAAGAATTGTAATTGGGCCACACAGGTCTATACGCCTCTTAGAATGGGGTGAGAATTTTCTTGAGCGAATGATATTTAAAAGGGTTAATTATATTTATAGTCCCGTTCTTTCAGTTTTGTAACAATATCATCTCCATTTAATTTTATTTGCACATATCGTCTCCATCTTTTTATTTATTCATACAGATGATCCCTGAATGACTTTTTTAACAATTTGCCACTGACTTAGATAAATTAAAATAATAGAAAAAAAAAATATAATGAAAAAGTTGCAATTTCGGTCATTAACTCTTTAAAAATGCAAAATAGTCTTTTTACATTTTATTATTTAAAACAATAAAAAAAAATGAACACTATTCTTCCTCCACCCCACCTTAGATATGCGCGCCTATGGCATCCACCCCACCACCTTTCTGACCATGACTGTCCGAACGAGAAATCCTTCAAGCAAAACTTGTCCAAAGCCTGAACATTTAATTGGGAACTCTGCATTCTTGTTTTTTTCTAACAATGAAGCGGAGGGACCAAAGAAAACGATAGTCAGTGTGCTCAATCCCACCAGCCAACTCTTTTGACTTTGTTAGCGCTTAAGCCTCCCGGCTCCCAAAGCGGAGGAATACCACCAACATAAGGATGGCCAAAAAAACCCCATGACCCGTCCGCCCCGCCGCTTATTCGGGTAATAGGGGGTTGGTTTTCCGCCCGCATGGAGTTCATGGTAGGCAACTGCCTCGCCCACCAAGATTTTTTTTTTTTTTTTTTTTTTTTTTGTAAAATCATAAAATAGAATACAAATTAAAACTTTACTAAAATAGTCTAAAGAATAATAGAAATCGGGTTGAAATTATAAACTATAAATATCAACCGTTACACTACAATTCCATTCTTGATTTATTTTTGTTTTGTTTGCAATAAATATTTTTTAAAAAAGAATCATTTATTTTTCAGTTTTATAAAAAAAAAAAAAAAAAAATTTGTGGGGCGGTTGGGCGGGTCAAAAGATTAACTCCGCCCCACCCTTGCCAAGTAAATTCATGGTCGGCGGGCCAAAGTGAGCAGGGTAAAAATTTTTAGGTAGGGCGGGCCGGGCCCGCCCATTGCCATCCCTACACCGACATGCGACTTGTTCATCCAACCATTTCATGATACTATCATCTCGTATCTTTGGGGTGTGGAATTCGTTGAGAATCGAATCGAAGGAATAAACCAGAAAAACTATCGATCTACCATCCACCGACATGCAATTTTGTTCATCCAACCATTTCATGATACTATCATCTGTATCTTTGGGGTGTGGAATTCTGTTGAGAATCGAACTGAAGGAATAAACCAGAAAAACTATCGATCTACCATCGACTGCTGAGAATGAGTTTAGTGCATAGGATTCTAGCTCTTCAAATGTATTTACTATAATGGCTTTGGCCTTTTCTGTCCCTCGTACGTAGTCTAGGAATCGGCTGAACCACACATCTTTGCCCACCAATACATGGAACAAGAAGTTTATCGGAATCGGATTTTCAAAACTCGGGATAAGCACATACGAATTCGAGTTCTTGAATTCAATCACGTCCTGATTTTTCTCATCTTGAAAGGTCTGAAAATGAAGCATCGAATCGAGAAAACTTGCTATGCAAAAACACATAGCTAGGGAGCTGGAATTTTTTTGCAACATCAATCATGGGATGGGTTTGGGGGTGGAGATGCGAAAACACATAGCTTAGGGTGGGGGTGGGGTTTTAATTATTTTGAATAATATAATATAATAAATTATTTTGTTCTTGTTAAATTGGTCAAATATAGATTACGATTATAATTTTTTATCAATTAACAGACTATTGGACGAAATCTGTAGAGACTCCAAATATCTTTTCGATTAATCTAATTAGAAGTTTTAAGACTTGATGACACATTGTTTATTATTTTAAGTGAAAATTTGTAAAAAAATAAATAAAAAAGTTTTGGATTTATTTGTATTTTTGAAAAGGTTAGGGTTTCAATTGTAATTTTTTATTATATTTTGTTTTTTCTATCATTTTAATTTATTTACGTTATGGGTAGAATTATCAAAAAAGTCATTTGGGGACTATCTCTACTAATAAATAAAAGGATGTGGACGATATCTGTGAATAAAATTAAATAGAGATGATATTGTTATAAATTACAAAAATTGGACTGTAAATGTAGTTAACCCTATTTTTCAGAGTTTATTGTGCAAATTATTCATACATATGAAATTTTGACATTTTACCCTCAAATCCACCATTGCTTGCATAAACGCGCTCACATCGTTCATTGCCATATAAAATCTTCGTTAAATAGATGCGTGAACACCACTCTTGGCACTTGGTAAAGATATTTTCGATAATATAATTATTTTTCATTCTTTCCAGTTTGATTATATTGTTTGTGCATACGTAAAGAACACAAATAAACAGTACACAAAAACTCAAATTTTCTCCATTTTCTTCTCCACTTCGCCTATGAAATCCCACATAGTCGCCATGTCAATTGACAAAATTTAAATGAGATGACTGTAAATGAGTCCGAAAAAGAATTTTTTTTTTTTTTTTTGCTTCTTTTCATTTGCAGTTTTTTATTTTCTTCTTTGAGTGGTAAAAAAGTTTTTGAGGGTTTTTTATTCCGTGTGTCCTTTATGATAATGGAGTTATGTTCTTCTTAGATTTTCTTTATCCCACATGGTTCACCATAAGTAATTTATTTAAATTTTAACGTGCAATTGGTACAAAAATACAATCGAAGTTTTATTATAGCAAATAGAAAATGAGTTTGGGAAGGAGTTGATTAGATTGGACATTGAAGATTATGTTATTCGCCAAATAGTTACAAATGTATGGATATTAGGCGTACTATTATTATGGGTTGAGATGCTTTACACAACAAGTTGCACGCTAAAAAATGTGTTGGAAAATAAGTAATTAGGTGAATCAAAATTTAAAGCATTTTAGACCTTCCAACTTCTCAACTTATGTGTTGTTAATGGATTGTTAGTGATGGGTTATTGTTATAACTCTTGTAATGGATTTGGAATTGAAATGTTACTCTAAGGCCTATATAAACATGTCAATTTTTCTCAATCAAAACATCTAAAAAAAATCAACATTTCTTTCTCCAAGTTTCTCTTCC
This sequence comes from Forsythia suspensa, assembly GCA_023638005.1. Taxonomy (NCBI): domain Eukaryota; kingdom Viridiplantae; phylum Streptophyta; class Magnoliopsida; order Lamiales; family Oleaceae; genus Forsythia; species Forsythia suspensa. The sequence goes on along the minus strand of CM042674.1, from coordinate 11,072,360 downwards.
TCTCACGGTGATATTGTTCTCAGCGGTAGGTCGGTTCTTGGTACGGCCAGTTCTACCATTGTATCACGGAAAATAGTAGTTCATAACCTACGGTGAGGGACAAATCTGCATTTTAAGAAAAGCTGTACTTGTACATACCTCGATTTGCATTCCTCTTCAATTTTAATTTTACAGTTTCCTTAATTTTGTTTCTTGTTCATATTCTTAATATGCAGTTTAATTACTTATGAAATTGAGATAACAATCTTAAAAAAGATTCGATAAACTCATATTACATAAAAACAATTATTACATTTAATTAGCTGGCAGTTTTCGGTGATTGCAATTTTATTTTGGTGATTACAATTTGATTCCAGTTTAATTGGCAGATGACAAGCGTGGTTTTACATTTATCTAGACCATTAAAAGTGGACAATTGTAAGTATTTTTAAGTGATTTTCTATTTAATTGTGTGTTGATTTAATTGTTTTAGGTCAAAACTCGATATTGGATGGAATTGGAGAAAAATAAAGCAAAATATGCGGAAAAGAACTAAAGGTGTACAAAGACTTGAATATGGAGATCAACTTGCAAATATCCAAAAGTTTAAGGACTTGAGTTGTAAATAAAAGATGACTAAATTGAAATGAAAGAAGAAATTAGAGGACTAAAGAAGACAAAATCTAAAGCTTAAAGACTTGGAGTGCAAATAAAATGACTAAAGTGGACAAAAGACAAATTATGAAGAAGGATCAAATTGTATATATGTTGAACCTTGGAGGACCAAGTGTGCAAATATGGATTGAAATTGAAATTAAGACAATTGTGCCAATTTCGTTCTATTCGCGCGTTTGAACGTTTTTTTGGCTTATTTTAATTTCAGTCAGGGTTTTTTTTTTGTCTTTTCATATATATGAGTGGTAAAATTAGTAAAACAATATATAAAGATTGGATAAAAGGTGAATAAAAGATGGAGATACACTTTTATTATTGTCATGAGTCGAATTGAATTCTTAGGAGAATTAATGCATCTAATTAAGGACCATTTTGATTGCCTAAGTTGACTTAATTAGATAGGACTAATTTGAACTCGAGAGAGGTAAATTAAGTTAAATTCGTGAATTTGACCAAATACAACTTTAGGAACAAATCTTGAGATAGGGAATTAGATATGACAACTAGGTGAATTCGTTTGTTCAAACTCTTTAACCATCATTCTTCTCTAAATTGTTGATTTTGCTTTTAAATAAGTTATTGCATTGTTTTTCCTATTTTGAAAAATCTAAAGTTCTAGTTTAAAATTTCTCAAGCAGTTTATTTTATAGTGCATTCTCTGATTAATCATTAAAGATTAATTGAATTAATACATAGATAAGATAGTCTTCGTGGGAGCGATAATCCGGACTCAATAGGTCCACTTTATTACTTTTGTGCGATATTGTACACTTACAATCACATTATTTTCACAACAATGATTTTTGTTTTTTTTTTTTTAAACACGCCAATTTAAGTGATTACAATTTCTTTGATTCGGTGTTTTTTCAGATTGTGAAAGATTGCTTAACTGTGAAAGATTAAAATTGGCAAAGGGAAAAAAATTCAGTAGTTCCAGTGATTACTTTATATTTTAGGAACTTGATCTATTGCCCCGGTGGGCATATTCTTATAATGCCCGGGACAGTATAAAACACTCATTGCTTGAGTGTAAAGTGGGCTTTACACTCAAGCAATGAGTGTTTTTTACTGTCGATGAGCATTATAAGAATACCCACCGGGGCAATAGATCAACACCCTTATATTTTAATTGGCAAAATGGCTTCATTTGATTCCAACATATATTTACAGAGAGTTAACAAATGTTTGATTCCTCAGATTTTAACTAGTTAACAAGTGATTACAATTCGAAATCTACATTTTAGTTCCATTTTATTAATCAACAACTTTTATTGTCCATAAGCTTTTTAATTTATTATTTCTAGTCAAACAACTTTTCATGTTTTCACTTTCAATTTTATTCTTTAATTAAGGAATGCTAGTGTGCTAAACTAGAAAATAGACTACCTGTTACTGTTGAAATAACCAAACTGAAAAACAGATTTGTTTATTCGGTTTTATTTTAAAAGTGGAACTAAAATTTTCCTATTGTTTCAGAAAATGGCAACTGATCCAATTATTGAAGTTGTGGCTACTGAAAACCAGATTGTGGCACAAGTACCAAGTTTTTCTATGACCCAAACTGTGACTCGAACCACTACCCCGATTGTGAATGTTCCGGTTAATCATGGAGAGAAGCCGAATAAATTCAATGGGTTGAATTTTAAAGGTGGCAGAAAAAAATGCTATTTTATTTGACAATCTTAAATCTTGCGAGATTTTTGACTGATGATGCTCCAAAACTCAATGGGGGTGAGGGAGATATTCAAACTGTCAGTGCCGTTGAAGCTTTGAAGCATTCTGATTTTCTGTGTCGTAATTATGTCATGAATAGTTTGGCAGATTCACCATACAACGTGTATTGTACAATGAAAACGACGAGCGAAAGTAGAAACAGTTCAAGGACATCGAGTCTACTAGTCGACTAGTAAAGTAAATATACTTTCACAAGTGAAGGTTTAAAGGGTAACACCTATCTATCATATGCAGGATTCAGACATTGAACTTTATCACCAAATCTTCTGTGTTTTTGTTAATTTCCATTCATGTGGGAGATTGTTGAAAAATAAATAATTAGGTGAATGAAAATTTAAAGCATTTTAGACATTCCAACCTATCAACTTATGTGTTGTTAACGGATTGTTGGTGATGGGTTATCGTTATAACTTTTGTAACTCATATGTTAATGATGAATTTGGAATTGGAAGGTCACTCTAAGGCTTATATAAACATGTCTATTTTTCTCAATCAAAACATCCAAAAAAATTCAGCATTTCTTCCTCCAAGTTTTCTCTTCCTCTTACGGTGATATTGTTACGGCAAGAGGGTCGGTTCGCTTATGCGACCCGGTTATACCGTTGTATCCACGAAAGCGATCGTTTATAACCTACGGTAGGGGACGAATATGTTTTAACAAAACTGTACTTGTACATGCATCGATTTGCATTCCTCTTCAATTTTAATTCTGCAGTTTCCTTAATTTTGTTTCCTGTTCATTTTCTTAATATGCAGTTTAATTACTTATGAAATTGAGATAACAAAATAGATAAAAATAATTCCAGTTCATCAAACATAGCAAAATACCCTCTTCACCATTGAAACTTGATTTTTGATTTCACAATATTACAACAACCTTAAATAAGTACCTATATTACAACAAGCTCACAAAAAAAATCAAAAAATCATTTTCGAAAAAAGTATGCATTATTTTCATTCTGCAAATAAAGTACTCCATGTTCAAATTCACTCCTGGATCTAGTGATAATAATGGAGCGGGTCGGCGGCGGGTGCCCCATTGACTTGCCAACTGCTCTGGTTAAATATTTTTTTTAAAAAAATTGGAAACAAAAAACTAAATAAATCCGGGTTAAGGAAATAGAAATTTCTTATTATATTTATAGCAAACCAAAAAAAAAAAAAGATTGAATATTGGTGTAGTGGTTAAGATTTATAATTTAACACTTCCAATTCGGATTTGAATCCTACTTAGCCCATCCTATTAAAATTTGTGATTTGTAGTTATATTTTATGATTTTTAACAAAATAAAAAATTTTAGGGGGCAGAATCTAGGACGCGAATCAAATTGCCATCACTACTTGGATCTATGTAGTCTATGTATTATTTCCATAGATTTTGAACACAACCCATTTGGCGAAAAAGCCACAATCTCTATTTTGATGTATAAGGGAACAATTTTAGAACAAAATATAATTGCACAATTGTTATTCTCATCGTGAAATATTGTATATTTATGTTATTTTATATATATAAATATTTTACTACTATTACGGAACAACATGGTTTAGACGAGACGAAAGAGAAATTGATGTGTTGTCGAAAATACACTTATCAATGTCAAGTGTGGTGTTCACACATCTATTTAACAGAGATTTTGGATGGCAATAGACGGGGTGTTTTGCGCAAGTAAATATGGATTTGAGATTAAAAGTGCCAAATTTTATAGGTATAGGTGATGTTACGCCTTAGTCCCACGTGGGCATGGTGGGCCCCCCTAGAATTCCACGTGGGCGAAGACCAAGTCAACCCGCCCTTGAGCCACTCCTTTCCGAGGCGGTTTGAGCCAAGGAGCCCATGTCCGACGCTGTATACTCGGGATCACACCCCACCCGGATGGAGTGCCGCTTCCTTCCTGACACACCGCGGATTAGACGTGAAGTGGACAGGCGGGGCGTCGCAAAATGCGCCAATCGCCATCGTAGCCTTTTTAGATGGCGGTGGAAAAGACCCCCATTAAATGATGGTGTGACATCAAGGACAAGGCGAGACAAGACAACACAATCTCTTGGATTAAGCCACGTGTCGTTAATCGGTGGGAAGACCAACCAAGAGAACCGGCCTATAAATACCCAATTTGTTCCCACAAGAAAGGGATGTTGAAAATATTACTCTGAATATATACATAACAAGTCCTTTATTCTAACTATTCTCAAGTGTCCCAAACGCCTGGGAATCTGTTAGTCCGAGGCCCTCAGGCTGTCACCTTTGTCTTATAGGGTCCTTGACCTTTTATTCTTCTCCCGTTCGGACCAAGGTATATCTACGTGGTTGAACAAACCACGTGGCAGTCTTGATAGGGAAGAAAATCCACGTAGGCAGAGGTAGCGTGGGGATCCTGTTGGCAGCCATTTTTGGAGGTCAACAGATTGGCGCCGTCTGTGGGAACCGCGACAAAAAGCTTATTTTTCCTTGAAAAAAGGAATTTCCCTGAACAAGGGATCAACCGACCCACAAAATGAGTGGGAGCAACGAAGAGGAGAACCCAAGAAGGACTAGGCCCGTAACAAACGACGGAGATAGAGCTGAAGAAGCTCCCCGGAGGAGGAGAGGAAGGAGGCCTCCCACGAACCTTGAGCGAGAAATGAGAACTATGGCCGCCAGCGTGAGGCAGTTGGCTTAGCACCACGCGCAAATGTAGGGGTACATCCAAATGATGCATGCAAGGGGTGAGAACCGCCTCGGTCCGATCGAGACGAGCACGAGGAAGAGCGAGGAAGTTAACAAGTGAGGCACCTCCGTGACCCGGCCAAGAAGGGAGGGAGGGCCTCTCGAGCAAGAGCGATTTATCTCGCTTGGAAAAAAGGCCCCAACCAACGATGTCCGCCGGTGTGTTCGAAAGACTAAAGTGACGGGAAATAGAAGATGGCCACAAGAGGGACCCGCAAAGGAGGAAATGCCCCAAAGTCCCCTAGAAATAGGCGGAAAGGAGGCGAAGATCCGAGGGCTAGGGAGAGTCGGGGTTACCGACCATCGCACCCCACCCAACCATGCAACCACAAGCAGAGAACTATGGGGTGAAGCAAACACCAAGGCGAGAATATCCGAGGGCCTACGAGATCGTTCGAGGTGGACGGCGATGACGAGAACCTCCATTTTCGGTAGGAATCGAACGCAGCGTCCATCCCCCATGAGTTTCACAGCACTCCAAAATTACCCTTTACACGGTGAGGTGATCCGTTGGATCACGTGAACACATACAAAAGCGGAGATGAGCCTTCGAGGAGCCACTCCGGCACGGAAATGCGGGGGCTTTTCACGGCGTTATGCGGAGGAGGCGGCGATGGTACAACAAACTAGTCGCCGGGAGTATCTCCGGTGGTCGGGCCCGAAAAAGGCGTTCATAAATTACTTCTCTTCCCGAAGCCGCGATCGGCCCGGTCCAGCGCCTCCACGGCGTAAAGGCGGGCCCGGCGAGCCTCTGCAAAGTTACCGGGGCGTTTAATGAAGAGATGTTGTTACGTGAAAGAATAACAGATCTTTGAGGCCTTATCGCCCCTAAAGCGGATCGGACATGAACCACCCGGATTACGGAGGATGTCCGCAACAAGAACCCGCCACCTTTGACCGGTGGTGGAAATGATCACCGAGGAGATAACCAAGCGAGAATATGATCCTCCACGGGAATCGAGGCGGGTTGGGGCTAACCCGGCATCAAGGGCGGGTATGTCCAAAATCAAAGCCGGTTGCTCCACAAAGACAATCCGGCGGAGAAACTACCCATCTCGACCCAAATGTCGGAATGAGTTACGTGGCCTCTCTGCACAAGAGGGCCTGCCCCCCACCGCTGCACCAATGCCTCACCTTTGATGGTCGGATTATACAACTATGGCGTGCCCCGTCCACCTACTTATGAAGGCGGGACGGTGCGCCTCCGGCCGATCCCTACCCCTCGGTGGCGCAACCAAAATATCGCACGTGTCCACAGAAGCTATGGGCATAGCTTGCGGATGAGTGTCGAGGTGGAAGATCTTGCCAATAGAAGGGTGGCCAACCCAGGGTCCAGGCGAGCGAACGAACACGAGGGGATCATGCCCCGGCGAGAGGGACGGAACCAATTTCCAGGATAGGTGCTCGGCCAATGGGATAGGAGGCCTCCGGGTCAGGAGCAGCAGTCGAGGCGCGATCAAGAAGCTGGCGAGACAACCTCGGATAAGCGCAACCCCGAGCCCCGTCTGATCAAGGGGCCGGAAAAGGCTCCGATTCGGAAGATTGACACCATCCATGGAGGACCTTATATTGGTGGACAGACACGGAACGCCCAGAAAAGCTATGCCAAAGAGGCCGAAGGGATCCAGATGACTAACTGGCTTATCAATAGCAGGCCCTCAGGATCAAAAAGGGCCGACCCTATCACCTTCACGGAGGAAGACATAAAAGGCGTGCATTACCCCCAGCTGCGGCATACGGTTGTAAGCGATAGTGCTTTCGGAATGGGTGGAGAGAATGCTCGTTGATAACGGTAGCTCTGTCGATGTCATTTTCTTGAGCACTATGAGCAAATGAGCGTGGATGTGCCGGCTGGAGCCATCGATCGAGCCCTATCACGGATTCACGGGTGATTGCGTGACCCAAAAGGGCTTGTGCGCCTAGCCGTTAGCATGGGCGAGGCCCCTCGCATCCCATACCTTCATGGAATTCTTGGTGGTAGATAGAAGATCAGACTACCATGGGGTTTTGGGCAGGCCAGCCCTGAAAGAATTATGGGCCATAACGTCAATCCACCACCTCTGCATGAAATTCCCTACGGAGGGAGGGGTGGCAACGGTGCGAGGTAACCAACACGAAGCCGGGGAAGTGCTACAGAGGCGCCTTGAGAAAGGCGAGAAAAGAAGGAGGTGAACATGACATCGTTTGACGAGAAATGCAAGACACCTCGGGAGGAGGCTGGGGATGTATCCATGGAGGAAGCAACCCCACCCGAGGGACATAGACCCGGGGTGTCGGGGCTGAATGCACGACCTCGCCTGTCGAGGAGTTGAAATTTTTCCTGCGGACCCAAATGACTCATGAAAGAACTGAGATAGGGAAGGACCTCGGAGAAGAAGAGTCAAAAGGGAGCTAAATGAGTTCCTCACCACAACTTGGACATTTTGCGTGGAAACAAGAGGATATGATCGGGATCGACCCAAGGGTGGTGTCACCGCCTCAGCGTCGACCCCAAATTTCCTTCCCACCGACAAAAGCGAAGGCCATTGAACCCGGAAAAGTATGAGGCCTTAAAAGAAGAAGTTGAGAAACTTTTGCAAAGTGACTTCATCAGAGAGGCTCGCTACCCTAAGTGGGTCTCCAACCCGTGTTGGTTAAAAATCAGGAGGAAAATGAGGATTTGTATAGATTTTCCAACCTCAACTGGCTTTGTCCCAGGATGATACTTCCAGCCGCCTCGAATCGACCAAATTTGGTAGACTCCACGTCCGGGACACGAACTCTTAAGCTTCATGGACACCTACTCGGGGCTATAACGGATCCCCATGTATCCTCCGGACGAGGAGCATACATTGTTCGTAACAGCACAAAGGTCTTTATTGCTACAAGGTCATGCCATTTGGTTTGAAAAGCCAGGGGGCAACCTACCAAAGGCTCGTCAATAAGATGTTTGCCAATCGGCTCGGCTTGACCATGGAAGTATACGTGGATGACATGCTTGTGAAAAGCTTGAAGGCAGAGGACCACATACGGCACCTGGAAAGGGCCTTCAAAACTCGGGCGTGCAGGATGAGGCTTAACCCCTGAAGTGGGTTACATGGTCAACCAGAGGGGCATCGAGGCCAACCCGGAGAAAATCAAGGCATTAGTAGAAATGAAGTCGCCCAGGAGGCCCAAGGATGTGCAATGCCTGACTGGGAGGTTAGCAGCCCTCAGCCGATTCGTCTCGAGAGCTACAGATAAGTGCCTCCCTTTCTTCAAAATCCTGAGTGCGAGGCCGCATTCCAAGCGTTGAAGGAACACCTTGGCCACGCTCCCCTGCTATCGAAACCTAAGTCAGGAGAACGCTGTTGCTTTACCTAGCCGTTTCTGCCGAGTCGGTCAGTTCGATTTTGGTCCGAGAAGAAGGGCACCAACTGCCAGTATACTATGTAAGCAAGGCCCTTGTAGGGGCGGAGACGCGCTACCCAGACATGGAAAAGCTGGCGCTGTCACTCATTACCGCTTCAAGGAAGCTCAGGCCCTACTTTTTGGCTCATAGTATACACGTCTTAACCAACTTCCCCCTGAGACAGGCTATGCTAAAACCCGAAGCCTCGGGAAGACTACTGAAATGGGCCGTCGAACTGAGCCAGTTCGACATTATATTCAAGCCCAGAGCGTCCGTCAAAGGACAAGCCCTGGCGGATTTCATGGCGGAATTTGCCAGCATACTCCTAATCGATGTCCCGATGGCTCCCGCAGAACCGCCGACTTGGTACCTTTTTGTGGACGGCTCCTCGGGAGAAATGGGTTCCGGTGTCGGAGTGGTCCTCACCAGCCCCGAGGGCCATAGGATGAACTCTGCCATCCGGTTCGACTTCAAGGCCTCCAACAATGTTGCGAGAATACGAGGCCACCGCTATCGGCATGCGTCTGGCCAAGGAAATGAAGGTACAAAAGCTCTTGTGCAAGCGATTCCCAGCTGGTAGTAAGTCAAGTAAATGGGGACTTTGCCGTAAGGGAAAAGAATATGGCTTCCTACCTCAGACTGGTGAGAGACCTTATCCCCTGCTTCGACAAGTTCGAACTAACTCAGATACCGAGAGCTGATAACGCCAACGCGGATGCTCTTTCGAAGCTAGCAAGCAGCAAAGATTCAGAACTTCTTAGGGTGGTGCCCATTGAACACCTCAACGGGCCTTCCGTAGAAGCCATCGCGGAAGTAATGTGGGTCGAGGAGACCACCACTTGGATGGATCCCATTCTGGCATTCCTGAAAGAACAATCGCTCCCTTTAGACAAAGAAGAAGCTAGAAGGTTGAAAAGAAGAGCTGCGCACTTCGTGTTACTCGACGACGTCCTCTACAAACGAGGTTATTCCATACCGCTCCTCCGATGTGTCGGGATGAACGAGGCTGATTACATCCTCAGAGAAGTCCATGAAGGCATCTGCGGTAATCACTTCGGAGGCTGGGCCTTGGCGCAAAAAATTCTCAAACAAGGGTATTTTTGGCCCTCATTGAAAAAAGATTCCTTGAACCACTCAAGGAAATGTGACAAATGCCAGCGCTTCGCCACCATACCACGGCAGCCCCCCCAAGAGCTTACCACAGTATCCAGCCCGTGGCCTTTTGCAAAATGGGGAATTGATTTCATAGGCCCTATGCCTAGGGGTAGGGGCAATGCATGCCACGCCTTAGTCGCCATCGACTATTTCACGAAGTGGATCGAAGCGGAGCCAATGGCAAAGATCACCGAGGCCAACACCTCCAAGTTTATATGGAAAAACAACATATGTCGCTTCGGGATCCCTCACTCATTGGTCTCCGACAACGGAAGGCAGTTTGACAACAAAAAGATCCGGAGCCTATGCGAGGAGCTTGGGATCGCCAAGCATTTTTCTAGCCCGCATCACCCTCAGGCCAACGGACAGGTAGAGGCTGTGAACAAGACTATCAAATACACTCTTAAAAGGAAGCTGGAATCTTCAAAAGGCGCCTGGGTTGATGAGCTCCCTCATGTACTCTGGGCAATCCGGACCACGGCTAAAACACAGACAGGAGAAACCCCGTTTTCCATGGCATTTGGATGCGGCGGTGAGTCCCGTGGAAGTTGGGGTCCCCTCACCTCGACGACTTACATTCAATGAGGTCGGCAACAACATGACTTTAATGAGGGTCGGCTGGACTTCATTCAAGAATGAAGGACGACTCCCAAATAAAACTAGCCTCTTACCAAAGGAAAATGGCGCAGGTACTTTAACAAGAAGGTTAAGCGGTCATTCCGCATCGGTGACTGGTCTTAAGGAGAATCTTCCCTCGTCCAAAGAACCGAGGATCGGGACCCAGGGCCCCCAATTGGGAAGGGCCTTCTTGGGTCACCAAGGAGGTACACCCCTGCACGCACGTACTACATTGAGAATTTGGATAAAAGCTACAGACCACACCTATGGAGCAGCCGAACATCTCTGCAGATATTATCGGTAGGAATGTTACCGCGCCTAAGTCGTTCGTGTAAAGGGGACACCCCTCCGCGCAAGATAAGCTTCTTGTAAAAAGCTGTCAAACGTTTATATAACTAAGTTATTTTTTGATTTTCACTTTGAGCCGCTGGCTATTTTAAAAGTTTCCCATACAGCACGACTCGCGCATAACAAAAGTGCATATAAGGAAAATTCTCTTTCATTAATCAACAAGATAGTTACAAGATAGCCTCCTCGGAGGTCTTCTTACAAAATGAACTAAAATGCGTATAAAAGGCCTAGGCTACTCATCGGGAGGATCCGCAATGTCCATCGGAGGAAACTTGTCCTCAAGATTGGAAAATCCAAGTCCGGATGCTCGACGCGGAGTGCGGTAAGGACCTCTTGGCGACCAACGCTTATAAGTAATTGGAAAAGCGTGTACGCCCCGTCGGATGGAAGTTGGCAACAAAGTTAGCATCGGCGTCACGAAGCTTTTTAACCGTGTCCTCCCGCTCGGCCATCGCAAAGCATCACGACGGACTCGCCGGCGCTTTCTCCCTCGAGAGGCCTCCAACTCGACCCTTAAGCCTCGCAGCCCCCTCCTCCCTCGCAGTAGCCTCTCGCAACCAATCGGCGATTCTTCTCGTTGGCCTCCTCCGGTGCCCCGGGGCTATAGTCCGGCATTTATAGCATCATCGAGCTTCTTTGTCAATATAGCCCACGGCTCTCGCCTCTACCAGTCCAGTTGGCCTTCTCGACGATAATTTGGCACTCTCGGCCCGGCCGCCGCGATGATTGTCGAGGCATTCTCGGGACGGGTCGGAACGGAGATGGCCTCAGGGTGTCGGACATTTTCTTCTTCATCTCCCTCATCGCCACGAGGACTTCATCCGGGCGCGGCCGAAGCGGATCAAACACGCCAAAGACGCTTCCATCCAATCCTCGGCCTCCCTTCCCCGTAAACGCCCTCGCGGCTGTTTAGGTACACGGAATCCCTCCGCTCCCACGGCCGGGTAAAACTCCAGATTCTTAGTCAGGGGGCCGGGAAGCTTCCTCTCCAGCTCACCAATTAACCCACTGAAAAGCTCTCTCGATTTAGTGACAGAGGAGGGGGGTTCACCAGCATTCTCTCCCCAGCGGCACCGGCGGCGGGAGCATCATCGAGCAACTGCCGAGGCGATGTGTGCCAAACGTGTTGCCGGATCGGGAGGATGGACAACAAGCTGCTCAATAACCTCAACCGACTTCCTCTTGCTGGCCGGCTCTCCGGTCGACCTAGCACCGCTCATTATCCCTCTCAGGGTTGGCACGCACGTCTTGGGAGCGGTCTTCTTTCTTTTTACCAACGGTTCACCCTCATCGGGTGACACTGTCTCCACATCATCTTTCTGCGCCTCTTCCCGGGCAGCCTCCTTGCTTGCTTCCTCTATCGCCCTCTTTTGGCGTTGTCCTCCCGGAGGAGCCAGTATGAGCTCCCTCACTCGCAGCGCCATCACCCTAGCAAGCGGTGGCTTCGGCCTCTTGCCTTGCTCGAATTCATCTGTGAAATAGACAACATAGGGTTAGAATGAATTCTAAGATGAGGTGTGTGACAGGTACAAATGCAAACCTCTCTTAGTCATTTGCCCAGGAGTTCGATCGGTGCCTAGGAGCTTTCAATAGGCGTCAAACCTCCTCCGCTTGACGGGTGGTAGTAGATCGCTCGGATGATGTCTAGCTCTTCCTCCTTTAGCTCGCACCTAGGAAGGCGTCGCAACACAACACAAAAAAATAAGTCGATCAATGCGGCGATTCTGAGTCGACCCCACCCTTGCGAATCACTCACTCGCAACTCCATACAGAGCCGGACACTTCTAGATGCGGTTTGGGATCATCCAACACCCTCCGCGATTCTCGGACACCCAACACCAACCCTCATTCCAGTGCTTTATGGAGGGCCAGACGGTCCAGACAAAGGGAAACATGCGACCCCACGGGCAAAGTAATACCACCCGCCTCCTCCCCTTGTCCTTTTCTTTGGCTTCTTGGGGAGGTATCTTTGTTTGGAAGGCGTGGAGGGCATCTCGAACCCGAGGGAGTTCACGAACCGCGGTATAGACTCCCCCATTTGGCTCCGGTAGTTAGGAGCTACACAGGTTGGTGCTGAGCCATAAGCCCTAAGAATTCTCCTATAGAATGGATCCATGGCACCTCGTCCGGCATTAAAAAGGATGGAAGTGCCTGCAGTAACAGCCCCCTCCTCGGCAAGCACGCCCTCTCATTAGGGCCGGGCGTGGAGCCCTATATCGCTAGGGATTTGGAACATCCTCCACGAGGTTCATCAAATCAGCCTCGATTCATGACCGAGGGACATCCATGGCGACCCCTTTCCCGCTGGAGGATGGGCCACGCCCATAGCTTCACTATCAGATGGATAGGGGCCCTGGTCGTCCTCTGCTGATGGGACTATAGCAAACTCCTCCCTGGTAACAGCGTCAACACCTCTAATGGGTATTAAAGTCACGCTTGAGTCGGAGATACTTAGGAGATATCCTGCCCGACACTCTGCGGGTCGCTTGTGCATGACCTCTCCCTCTTGAACCAAACATCCCTCCACAAACACTAACACAAAATAAAATGAGAAAGTTTAGTGGGTACCTAAAACTAGAAGTTCTCTCCCACCGAAAGGTGTGGGAGTATCTTCAAAGCACAATAGGAACACGGTGGCCGGGATATCTCTCTCTTCTTGCCTTAAACACGCAGATTATCAGCGAAATACAACAAACAAACCCCTTTTATAAGAATAATCGAAGCGACACATGGCGTCGGATCAAAACCAAGATCCATCCTAGCCACCCAAACGGAAATTCATCCCAACCTTTGAATTCAAATGGCCGCGATGAGATAAAGCCACGGATCGGCGTCTAAATAACAGCGGTGTCGTCCACTCGGCAGCGTCAGACAAGAGTCGGGAGGGCGTGCCATCCCCTAGCAAATCGTGCGCATTAAATGCCTGCGACCATCTTTTTCAAAGACGCCCGCAGAAGGCGTTCCGTGTTCCCATATACCGCAATGATTACAACCGTCGCGAGGGCTCCCAATCGGGACCCCTCCGTTACCGCCTCTTCCTTAAGGGCGGTAGCGGGTTGGGCGCGCCATGAGAGCCCCTTCGCGGTGCTTCTTCCTTCACGGCTCGACGCGGAAAGGCCTCCCCAAATGGGACTGCCTCTGCTGCTGCCTCTTCCTTAAGGCTTCGGCGTGCGGGTTGGGAAACGCGCAAATGAGGCGCCCCGCGGTGCTTCCTTCACGGCTCAAGACGCGGAAAGGCCTCCCAAATGGGACCGCCTCCGCTACCTCTTCTTCAAAGGCAAAGACGCGGAAGGCCTCCCAAATGGGATCGCCGCCGCCGCTGCCGCCTCTTCCGTAAAAGCCCGGACGCAGCGGAAAGGCCTCCCAAATGGGACCGCCTCTCCGCTTGCCTCTTCCTTAAAGCCAAGACGCTGGAAAGGCCTCCCAAATGGGGCGCCGCCTCTGCTGCTTTGGAGAGAGGCCTCTCCAAATGGGGCCTGCCTCGCTTCTTTGCTCTTCTTCTTAGGAGCATCGATCAAGACGCGGACGGGCCTCCCACTTGGGGCCCCGCCTCCGCTTCTTCGCTTCTTCCTTCGGCTCCGGTAGCGGCAAGGCCTTCCAATTGAGGCGCCTCGCCCCCATGGCCCCCTCTTTAACGCTTCGGCCTCCCATTTCGGACCGCCTCCACCGCTGCCTCTTTGAAGGATCTCCCGCCGGGGAAAAGCAAGGCACCCCACATCAATGAGGGGTCCCATGCTTTTGGGACTATTTGCCACGCGCGTGACCTTAAGGGAGAAAGCGTATCACCCTTACCCCATAACCTTTTTTCACTTCCGTTTCTCACCAAGCCCATCGCCCCGCATAAATGATTGGGGCTGGGGCGTATCACCCTTACCCCATAACCTTTTTTTCACTTAGTTTCTCACCAAGCCCATCACCCCACATAAATGATTGGGGCTGGACTTGGGGACTATTGTTACGCCTCGGTCCCACGTGGGCATGGTGGGCCCCCCTGGAATTCCACGTGGGCGAAGACCAAGTCAACCTGCCCTTGAGCCACTCCTTCCGAGGCGGTTTGAGCCAAGGGAGCCCATGTCCGACGCTGTATACTCGGGATCACACCCCACCCAGATGGAGTGCCGCCTCCTCCCTGACACACCGCAGATTAGACGTGAAGTGGCCAGGCGGGGACGGTCACTGCAAAACGCGGCCAATCGCCATCGTAGCCTTTTTTAGATGGCGGCTGGAAAAGACCCCTCCATTAAATGATGGTGTGACATCAAGGACAAGACGAGACAAGACAACACAATCTCTTGGATTAAGCCACGTGTCGTTAATCGGTGGGAAGACCAACCAAGAGAACCGGCCTATAAATACCCAATTTGTTCCCACAAGAAAGAGATGTTGAAAATATTACTCTGAATATATACATAACAAGTCCTTTATTCTAACTATTCTCAAGTGTCCCAAACGCCTGGGAATCTGTTAGTCCGAGACCCTCAGGCTGTCACCTTTGTCTTATAGGGTCCTTGACCTTTTATTCTTCTCCCGTTCGGACCAAGGTATATCTACGTGGTTGAACAAACCACGTGGCGATCTTTGATAGGGAGGAAAATCCACGCGTAAGCAGAGGTAGCGTTGGGATCCCGCTTGGCGGCCATTTTGGAGGTCAACGGGTGATTTCTAATAAACTAGAAAAATATAAATATTTTGTGCTCCATTTAGGTTACTGGAAAGTTTTCCGTCTCTGAGTTACTGAGTACTACGTCAACACCTATTTTAATAGGTAGAGGACTAGTTTACTCCAAGTCCTAGGTTGGAGACAATGTTGCGATTACCCCAAAGGTTAGGGACTACTTCCGGAAGTTTTCCCCATTAAAAATGAACTAGAAATCTCAATATTCACGAACACGTTAATCTATTGTACTATATGCATGGTATATTGTACCGTGATTTGACCCAAAGCTGAGAAGTGAGAACGAACACCGTACATCACGCATATACCATAACATCTCTCTCTCTCTCTCTCTCTCTGTATCTATATATACTAACAATAGTGTTTCAGAGTCAGTCCATTTCAATTTCAAATATTTTCTGATTTTGGATTACACACTCCGAGGACTCAAATGTGACTTGAGATTCTTCTGCTAATATCTGTTGGTGGTAAACTCACAAATCTATTTGTACTATTTTGTTTTAAGTTATATGTTACTTTCTTTAGATATGTTATGGATGAGCTTTTGCTAATCTGGATTGAAGTTAAGTGATTGAAACATTGAATTTGTGAGGAAAATGAAGGAAATAGTGATTAAATTGTTGATTTTTGAGTGGTGGTACGTGTAATTCAAGATCCGGAAATTGACTTGGAGTGATTTCGTTTTGAAATCTTATATTTATGAAGTGCATGGTCTGGCTATTGAATTTTAGAGATGACTTACTTGTTGGGGCTAACACTTCATTTTTTTAATTCGGTGGCTGTGAGTGAAATTTGATTCTTAGGAGAAGATTTGATATTTCACTGTAGGACATTGTGTCTACAAATGCAGTATTGCGAATTGTAGCATATTTGGATAAGCTTAAAAGTTGCTTATAAGCACCTTTTAAGCTTAGCCAAACATGTTGGACAAACCTTTTTAAGTCATGGACATGGCTCGTGAATACACAACATATATAGTTTATTGCTTATGTGCAATGTTTTTGAGGACTTGACAGTGAGATTTTGTGTTATACACTGAGTCTTTGTTAGGACAAGTTTTTATTGCTCCAGAGATTATCTATATCCTTTACACTCAAGGATGGATCTTGTGGTTCTGTTGTTTATGTAATGTTGGTGGGGAGGAAGCCAGTTTTAGTGAATATAATACAGCCTGGTCAAGCCTGGCCGTTGTTTGGATAGGATCATGAAAAGGTTAAAAGTGATAATGCATCTAGAATTTGTCTAATCGCGGTTCCACATATTACTGCCCGGAGATTGAAGGGCATTAAGGCCAATAGCTTTATACAGGAGATAATTAAAGAAGTAGGTAAAATAGGAAAAATGGGATGCTTGGTGTTTCAACCGTTGGGTGTTGATGAGACAACACTTCTATCGTTTTCTAACCATGTTGCAGATTTTTCTATAAGTGCATTAAAATTTATACAGAGTGCCATGGTAACACAGGTCAACACAATATAATTTTTCATGAGTTAGAGTAGTGATTTCGGGACTGAATATACCAAACCTTGTTTGGGGAATTCTGAAATAAAGCCTTCATGTTATCTGTTTCCCGAAATGTATGGTCTATGCATTTATCCACCAAAAATCTTTCTGGTTGCTAGATATCTTATATCTAGAAGATGAACATCCAGAGACCATGAGGCCTGCTGAGTATCACTAACTGAGACAAAAACGGGATATAAAGCAATTGTAAAGCATGTGAGGGCTATCAAATCCTTTGTGATGATTGGAAGCTTGATGTTTTTTTTTCTTCCTGTAGTGTTAGGAGTACACAACCCATCCCAGCTTCTTAAGTAAACGGTTCACATTAAATGACAGGGTATAGGAATGATGATGCATGTACCTTTTTTTTTTCTTTTAAATTGGATCTCCTTCTTGTGAGTAAATAGATTGCAACTGACTTGATAGAATAAAAAAAAAATGAGGCTAGAAATTTTAGACTTTTCAAATATTTTATCTTCACAATACCTTTTATCCTAAACTCAAAGTCATTAGAGCCTTTTCCTTGTTCTGAAGCTTGGGGAAGTTAAGAGGAGGAAGTTTGTAATGGGCTTTGAGAGAAAAACATTTTATAAAGGGTTATAAAAGAAGACAACATTCTTATCTTAGTCATCTTTTTGGTTGTGCATTCTCTCTTGTTTTCTCCTCTGATATATTTTTGGAGCCAATTCATGTCATCTTGCAGTTTTACGTCGGTGCTTACTTTGTATTTTACCACTTTCCACACAACTATGCAATGTTTAATTTTGGGATCTTAAAAAAAAAATCAATCTGAAAGAATATTTTTCATAATTCTTTGTATTGCTTTTATGTAGCTTAAATTTTCCTTTTGTTGATGGATATTTCAGCAAGTTAATACTTTCATATAAGAATCATATTTACTTACGGATTGATTTGGGCTTTTATTAGGCTATATAATGATATCCACAAGGTTCCAGTTAAGCATACTTGAATATACTTGAACACTAGAGCTGCTGAAGATGAGTAGGACTTTCTTTGATTTTTCTCTGATTCTATAGAGTTCACAAAGTCACTTGGAGTTTGCTGGAAAATTTGTGCAGCATGATTGACTTGGATTACTGAAGATATTATTCTAAATTATTGATTACACTTGATGCATTTTGATTGCTGTCAATTGATGGAAATAACATATTTGTTTTTATGCTTATATTGGTATCCTTGTGAATTTTGATATTGATAAGTTGGTAATTTGTAGTGACTAGACTGTCAATAGTCTAAAGGCTCATGATGACCGATTAAAAAGAATAAGGGAAAGTAAACTACAGAACTCCATTTTTCAAGTCGATAAACAAATTGAGCCAATGTTATGGTTCAATTTATTTTGTAAGTCTCATATTCATGTGAACTTCTGGGTTTGACCTGTTACTACATCCTTTGCATTTTTATTAAAGAACATCATCTTGCTCCACATCTGCTAAAATTTTAAAGAAAGTTCCCCACAAAAAAATATTTTCAGCCTTTCATTGAAATGATCATTTTGGAGCTTAAATGGCATATTGTTGATTTCAATAGAGGAAACACTTAGACTGTGAGTTTTGAAGTCTTTGTCCCTCTTTCAGGTCTGTGGTCTCTAGCTTTGAGGAGTGAAGAAAAAGAAGTTTATAAATTAATGCAGTGGTGAAAAACTGTACAATTTATAAGCACTTTTATGGGGGTGAGAACTGGGAATTAGATGGTGTTGGATCCAAGCATTTATGTACATGGAGGACACACGAGATGAATCAAGACCTTCTACAGCTACGTGGTGGTCTTCAAATTTTGTCGAAAAATTTGGATCTGCTTCCTTGGATTCTAAAGAAGGAGTTCTGAGGAATAGAGAAACTATTGACGACAATGAATACAATAAATGGTCATATCGAGCAGCATCTAGGACCCTCTGGACAACCGGAATGCTTTCTGAACCAATCCCAAATGGTTTCTACTCTGTTGTTCCCGTGAGCACTGAAACGGGTCGTGTTAAATTTACTAGTATAATTGCTATTGCTTTGGAACTTATGTCTTCTGATTTTCTGAAAGCACGAACCATCTGAACCTGGACACGCACTTCACCATTATTGAGTGTTACTGTACTCATTCCAGATTCTATATATGTAGTTCTTGTCATCCATGAAAGAAAGTAGAAACTAATGGAAGACTTTAATTTGCTTAATGTGCACTCCAATGCAAGTTTTTGTTATTGATTGCTAAAGAAAAATATTGACTAATAATCCATGCTGGTAAAGTCTCATCTTTCTGTTGGCTAAAAATGATAAAGTTGCATTGAAACATCCAAATGTGTTCAAAGATTTTGAAATGATCTTCGAGCTCTAGGGAGAATTTGCCTACTCTGCCACCACCAGGAACTGAATGGAGTTTCTTCATTACAACAACATAATCTGACTTTCCAATTTTTGCAAATCGAGATGCATGTTTGCATCAGAGGAAAGTATTTTGAAAGCATGAAAATGATGTACTTCATGCTATGAGGTTAAAAGAGTTTGTCTTCAAATGAACCTGATTCGATCAAAATTTGCTGTAGGATCATTTTAGAGAACTGAAATTTATAAGAAAATTCTTTCCTGAACAAATGTTTAGTTCGCATTGTTTAACTTTAGAACCTTTGTTTAGTAGTCATATATGTGGTACGGTAGGAATTTATGTGACTATCCATCAAATTGTAAGGGCTACAAGAGGTGAAATCTTTCCGTGCAAGATTAAATGCAAAATGGATCGCATTTTTCATACTTTAATGCAAGACTATTTATAATTTTCTATATTAACACATCATTTACAGTAGGTAAACAGAAAATGTCTGAATACTTTATATTTCAACGCTGGAAATAGCCACATCAATCCTGTCATAGATCTAGGCTTCAAGAATAATGTGTGCCACAGGTACAGATGCTTCACTTACCTACAACTTTTGGTTATACTTGTGGTTTTTGTTGTTGATAATGGATTCCATTAGCTTTAATTTGTTTTTACATTTAAGAGGAGTTTCTTACTTTCATAGTAATGTCATTGTCTTTAGGATAAAAAGCTCAAGGAACTTTTGAAGATATACCTACTCTGGAGGAGCTTCATGCTTTGGAGTTTGACGGTTTGAGAGCTGATGTAATTCTTGTAGATGCAGGGAAAGATAAGAAGCTGTCTATGTTAAAGCAGCTAATTGTAGCTCTTGTAAAGGGTTTGAATTCAAATCCTGCAGCAGTGATAAAGAAGATTGCTGGATTGGTGAGTATTTATTATCTTTTCTTAATTTTAGAGTGTATATTTCATTTTTGGTTCCACCATAAAATTTTCAACTATTTTCCCCTTTTATTGATGCCTTTAGTATGTTTGAATTAAGGTACAAATTCTACTATATTTGTCTTCTAGGGATACTACTGTGTTGTCAAGAGTGAGTTCATCACCCAGTTTGACGGGCAACTAAGTCCTATTTCTTTGTCACGGTCTCCTAGATTTCTTTCAGAAACTTGGTAGAAAATATGTCAAGAGATCATTTAATCCTGTTGTTTATGTGAATTTACTTTTCATCTTTCTTATATAATTTTTGTTCTTTCTTGTCCCTATGGATTTGTATTTTACACTTGGCAATTCTAAGATTATGCCATCACTTTTTCTCCATATTTTGAGTGGAATCCACTGGATAGCTATTTCGGAAGATTCTTTCCTTGTTTATTCCAGTTCAAGAGATAAACTTGTCTTTTGTAGTCTGGTAATGGCATATGCATTATTGCTTCTGTTGTGCTATAAATATTTGGTTCTTGCTCTCTTGATGCACACTACACAATCTGCTCTTAGGTACATGTGGGCCCGAAAGGCCTTGATGGGGTTGACAGGCAATGTTTGTGGATGGTACTTTAATGGACTGTTCTTTATTATGTTCATGTTCAGTTGATATTCCAGTACTCCACATCGTGTTAGTCTTTGTTTGGTTTCTCAGTATTCCTTACAACCAACGTTGGTGTGTGGAATCATTTCTGACTTCAGACATACTGAATAGGTGTCAGATTTTTACAAACGACCCAATTTGGAACTAAGTCCAAAGAAAGCTGCACTTGAGGATCATGTATCTGGAAATCGAGGTGTGCAGATGCTGGGGCAAATAAAGCACGGTTCATGCAGACCTCGAGCAATATTATTTAAAGTCCTTGCAGATACTGTAGGTCTTGATTGTAGACTGATGGTGGTAAGCTTTACAAATATCCAAGATGTTACTTCTATTTTTTCATTTTTGTATTCTTTCTAATAGAATTTCTATCTTTAATTGTGGAGTATTCTATTGATTTTTTAAAGACATGCATTCCCTTTTGCTTTTCTTCTTTTGTTTAATCTCATCTTCTGTTCACATGTGTCTTTCATTAGGGTTTGCCTACTGAAGGAGCTTCTGAATGCGATGACTCATATAAGCATATGTCAGTTTTAGTTGTGTTGAATTCTCTGGAACTTCTGGTTGATCTTATGCGGTTTCCTGGCCAGCTGATACCCCGATCAACCAAGGCTATCTTTATGACTCATATATCTGCTGCTGGGGAGAGTGATTCTGCAGAAAATGATTCTTGTGATTCCCCAATGGAGCCAAATAGTCCCCTTTATGGGGTTTCAGAGAGAGTTGATCCTGAGAGGTCAGCAGAAAATGCCTTTTTTACATGGAGACTCTGACAGCTGTCAGAGGTCTTTCTTTCAATAGTAATCCTAGCTTTGCAAATGTAGCTTTGCAAATTTTGACATTTTATATTCTGGAGTTATGAGTAATCTTGGAAGATGGAAGTTGCTGCAGTTGGGTTGATGCCTTCGTGATATTTCTGCAGCGCTGAGAAAGAAGATGGCCTCCAGTATCAGCGTAGACTAGAAGCATCTTCAAATGCAGCAGGGCCTTCATTAAGGAATATGATGCTGTCAAATTCCATTGATAGGAAATTGAGGTACTATTCATTCTCCTTTTGACAATATTTTCTTTATTACACGGATATTTTTAATTTCCACTTGCAACTTTTCTTCGAAGATTAAGTGGTTTGATTTGTATTATTGTATATCATCATGTCAGCTTATCACACAGTGAACCTAATATTGCCGCTACATTTTGGCAAAGGAGCCAAAGAAAGGTTGTTGCTGAACAAAGGACTGCGAGTTCAAGGTTTTCGTGATAACCAGGATTTTTTTGTATAATAAAAGTTTATCTTAACTGCACCTGTATTCAGTTTTAGAAACCTGCACAGTATATCTTAGTTATTTTATAATTTTGATAATAAAACCTCTCGTAATTAAGTAG
Organism: Forsythia suspensa; assembly: GCA_023638005.1. Taxonomy (NCBI): domain Eukaryota; kingdom Viridiplantae; phylum Streptophyta; class Magnoliopsida; order Lamiales; family Oleaceae; genus Forsythia; species Forsythia suspensa. The sequence continues at coordinate 11,050,297 of CM042674.1, read as the reverse complement.
AATATTGACTTTGAAAGAGCTTAGAAGTGTTAGATGATAATTTGAGTTACGTGCAACCTTGTAAGGAAATTTAAAGTCAGCAAAATGATTTTTATTGCTAGTGTCCCACGCACAAAAAGTATAAGAACAATGTAATTACTTTGTTAGAAACAGGTGAAAGGCAGCTTGAAATTCTGCATTCTATAACTGAACACAATGAAACATGAAACATTTTAAGGTTTTGAATCTGCCTCAAAATGTTAGTGCTTATCTCTATGTGCCATGAAGATACTCAATGTAAGTTGAGAAGTTGAGAAAGGTTTCTTTTTGGCTGAAATCATTGTTACGTTTTAAAATGTTTTGGGTTTTGCAGTCCGGAGCATCCATCCTTTCGAGCACGAGGTCGATCCATGCTTAGTGGGGACAATAAATCTTTCAGAGATTATTCTGATGACATTGCTACATCAAGGTGCCTACTTTTTTTTCCTTTTTCTTGCTTCAGGTTAATAATCAAACTTTATATTGGACAAGTTCCTCAGGGTTGAATTCGAAAAATGATTTCTATTTATTTTTTAGTTGACATTTAATGCATTGTAATCTGAAAGCAGTACTATGGTCAAACGTACATTCATCTTTTGAAATTATATCAAATATATCATACTGTAGCGAATGCTCTTTGCCAATGGCATCCGGGATATTTTCTTATTTTGCTACTTCAACATCATATTTGAGGTTATGATCTTTTATTTATTTTTATTTTTTTTATCAGCGGTCTTATAGATTTTGCCTTGTGAGACCGGAAATTGGATTGCATGCTCCTAATTTTTGGGATCCGTTTCCTTATTTTCATTGGGGAAGAATACCTGTAGGAAAGTTGAGCACATTTCAAGCACTGTCTTTAACTTGACTCAAATGACAGGATGTAATTGAGTCCTAAGATTGGTCAAATATATTCTACATCATACCTGTATGAAATTTCAGAAATTCCCACTCTTGTTAATCAATCTTTCTTTGTACATAAATGGAAACTCTTAACTACACATTTATCTTTTAATATGTGTTTCTTAGCTGCTTTATCTGTTTTTTTTTTTTTTTTTTTTGAGTTTTACTATGGATATTGCTACAGGTCAGAAGGTGCATCGACTTCTGATACTCATAGAATAAGAAGAAGAAGCATAAGCATAACTCCAGAGATTGGCGATGACATCGTAAGGTTAAAATTTATTTATTACCATTTAACAAATAACTACTATTGATCTTATTGTTGTTTATAGCCATTCACTAGAGTTCTTTCTGTTTAAAGAAGAGAGGGTGGTAGAGCGAGATTCACATTCACGTTCAGTCAAAAAGAAGAAGGTTAATGAGAATTTTGCACTCATTATGACATAGGCATCATTTCTTTTTGGCTAGTATTCAAAATACAGGTTTAGATTTCACGGGGAACATAAGGACCCGTTTTCTTTGCGTTTCAATTTTCAATTTTGAGTTTTGAATTCATTTTCAGTTTTTTGTCTTGAGAGTCTATTTTAAGATTATTGAAAGCGCGTTTGGTTAATCATTCTGAAAAATGTTTCGCAAAACACAAAATTACAACACATGTTTTGTTTGGAATTTTGAAAAATTATTTTATGCATTTTATTCAATGAATTTAATTATTCAATAAAATAAAAAAATTTTATGCTACTATATTATCAAATAGTATATATATTTTAAAGTTGAAATATTTTTTTCTCGCTACAAAAATAAAATCTGAAAAAAAATAATAAATTGGAAAATAGGAAAAAAAATAAAAATTAAGCTGTTCGAGAATTTTAATATGTTTTTATTTAAATAAATGTTTTAAGAACTTTTTTTAAATAACCAATAAGGACTTGAGCTATTTTTACTTTTTTTTAGAATTTTAGAATTTTCGTTTTTATAGAATTTTTTTTTTAATTTTTAATTTTTATTATTTTTCAATTGACCGAGGGTTCGCTTTCTATTGGTGCTCATGGTGTGACTGAAAGAAGGAGGAGAATCCCGATGTGCTAAAAGGATCCTCGGGAGCTACCCTCGATGGATTATTGTGGGAAAAGTTGGGACTACGTATTAGGCGAATCAATTATTCGTTCGTTCAAGTTCAATTTTCGAAATTTTGTTCTTTTAGAATTTTCATTTTTTAAGAATTTAGAATTTTTATTTAAACGCTTATTTCTCATATTTTGAGTCTTTTGGTACTATTTTGAATGTTTTGATGTTTTCACTAATAACACTCAAACGTCAAGAACTTGAGTTTTATGCTATAAGTTTGACATTGTTTTCAAAAATGCATTTTCGAAAACAGCATACTAAACAAGTTTTTTTAGGTGTTTTATACAACTGAAAATTGAAAACATGTTTTCAACAGCAAACAGAACATGCCCTAAGACTCTAAACATTCATTTTTAGGTCTCCGTGTTTTTACTTCAAACCTTGATTAAGAGCTTGTTTCTTGTGCTTCGCTCTCGAGTCTCGACATGCTTTATATAGAATGCTGCTAGGAAATCTACCTCATCTTCTCTCCTTCCATTCAACTTTTATCAACGTGAGATGCCACTTTAGAAAAAAATTTATGGTGAGTGTGAGGGAGGCAATTGGTTGTTACAAGGCTGAGGTAAAAAGTAGTAGGTGGCGTGCATATAATTTGTTTTCCATGTTACAAAATACAAAATTCCTTTCGAGCGTTCTATCCTCTCAATATTACTAGGCTTTTGTTATTAAGCCCAGCTGCATTTCCTTCTTTGCTGACACTTATTACGGCAATTCATGGACACAACACGTGATCAATACTTTTGATAGCAGTTCTGTTTCTTAAAACTTAATTGTATGAGGATGCCAGGTAGTGCATGCATGTAGTCCGCTGATGCTTCAATTTGCTTCTGGTTAAATTTTCTTCCCTGCACCTGAGCTGAAACACTGTAATTATGTGGAGTTTCTTGAAATTGTCTAGCAGTTATACGTGATAGTCATTGACACATGAAGATAATATGGTTTTAGCTCCTTTTGGTATCTCTTCAATGGCGGAATTGGTATATGAAACATAGATACTTGTCTGAACTGTATGTACTCACGCAAATACGTGTCAATGTCATTGCAAATGCACGACATACTGTTTCCGAATTACTTCTTAGTTTAACAGCAGAAAATATACCACTTTCAGTTTTTAGCCTTTTCTTTAGGAACCCTTAAGTTGTGGTTTTATAAGTTTAATCTGTTAAAAGACTATAGAGGATCCAGAAACTTACACCTAGCCAAATTTGTGCAGGATGAAGCTATGATAGAATTTGTCTCACAGAATGAAGATATATAATTCCGTTAAATGATTTTTAAATCATGTAATGAGAAACATGAGAGGTCTAACTTTTCTACAATGAGAAACAATTGAAATTTGAAGATTGAAATCGACTTAAAGAACTTCCTCTTTTTGCATGTTTGTTTAATACTCATGTCAATTGAGGTCTGTCTAGGTTCCTTGTTGCAGGCATTTTAGGGCTTTGAAAGGGACCTAATGAGATGCCACTCGAGGGTTGGATAAGTTCTTTGTCTAACAGATTTGTCCACATCTGAGATATTTTTGGAATTCGTTAGATGTTATGTTGGCTTCCACCCCACCTCCCCAACCACGAAATAGCTTTTACTTTTCTTATCATGATAAAGCCCTTTTTTTGGATAAAATGTGATTAGCCATTCAGGATGCCGTCAATTTTCTGTTCAGAAGCTATTTGTTTCTAGAGTTGTTAAATGACTCAAGCTGCTTTAGATTAGCTTCAGATAAAGTGAACCAAGCTTCAGCACATTTCTAAGCTCATGAAAAGCATGATCATCGTTTGAGCTTGGCTGCTAGATAAACAAATTGGCTTTCAGATACTCCATAAATAATCAAACATTTTGAGAAGCTTGGCTCATTTATACCCCTATTTATTTATGGATCTCAAGAAGTTTTAGCCCGTCCATGTACAACTCGTATGCGACTTGTTGTTTCCTTTTTTCCCTATTGATTCATAAGACTATTGTGAATTACATTAGGGCTGTTCGGGCAATGAATGAATCATTGAAGCAGAATCGCCTTGTAAGAGAACAAGAGGACACTATTTTGTATTGCTTCGGCTCAAATGACCAACAAATTGCAGATCCTCATGAATTTAGGAGTCAGGTTCCAGAAAGAAGTGGGACGCACAGGGTAAATGAAGAAGTGGTCTCAACATGGAACAGAATTCTGGAACTACCTGTGTTTCAGAACAGGCCTCTGCTCCCTTTTGAAGAATGGAATATTGCTTTCTCGGAATTAACAGTGGGCACTCGTGTTGGGATTGGTAATAAATTTTTTCCTTTATGATATCTGCAGAGACTTTCCTTTGAAATTTGTTTGCTTGATCGATATTGAAGCATACATCAAGATGCACTCAGTGTTTGTATCCTTCCCATTTCGATAGAATCAGTGTAGTGATGCTAGACCTCACAAATAACTATTTATTGAAGATATTTGATTTAGCCTAGTGAAATTTCCTTTCAGCCCAGAAAAGGGGAAATGGAGAGGAAAAGGAAAGAAAAAATGCGTCAATATGCTAGTTGAAAAATGTATCTGTGGAAGCTAGTGTATTACTGCACTTTTATGTTTTTTTCATGATAGATAATTTCTGTACTTCTTGAAGACAAAGTTTTCTTTAGAGTAAAGATATCAATCTCGGGAGTAAGTTATGGGTTGTAGAGTCAGCGCTGAATTTATGAAAATAATCTTATACTTCTCATATACTTCATTTACTGATAAAAAATGTTGCTCATTAATGTTTAGTTATCTGTAGACTCACAGTTGCTTTTTATAGATTTTCATCTCTTGTTGTTATCTAATCTATGAAGTGATATCTCCAGGGTTCTTTGGTGAAGTTTTTCGTGGAGTCTGGAATGGAACAGAAGTTGCTATTAAAGTTTTCTTGGAGCAAGATCTCACTGCTGAAAACATGGAGGATTTTGCAATGAAATATCCATCCTCAGGTACCATCCTTTTTGGTACATGACGGTTTCTATTTATTTTGTTATTTCATTCTAACTTTCTAATTTTTGTGATTCGACTTTTTCCTCCAGTCGCCTTGGCACCCAAATGGTATGACTTTACTCCTGCTTTTATTCAAGTTGTGCTTTCTTTATCCTTAACTAGATTTTATGTGCATTTTGACTTGTAATGAACTGAAAAGTATTGTTAGACAAAACTCAAAATGATACATGAAAAATACAGTATCAGAAGACTATAATCTTGATATTTGAATACATTTATAATCCATTTAAAGTATGAGTACTGAGATATATTTTTCAATTTAGGATCAACACAATACTTTACTTGAATCATGATTAAGGAAACTTTTTATCATGGATGAACTCTTTAGGACTAAGTCCTTGGATCCTTTTAAATTGATGAAATGCATAATCACATACATAAACAGAATATGTACACGTGCTGAAGTTTTTATTCATTTTAAGTAGTGTCAAACTTGGTCTGTAAAATAAATGAAATTTAAGAAAAGAAACACTCAAACAGTACGACTTTTTGGTAACAATTTTTAATTGAACTAGCTGGAATTAATATTATAAATTTTAAAACAAATTTTTTAAACCCCAATTATTTGAAAGTTAGACGTTTTACTTGTAAATGTCAATAGCAGTGCATGCTATTTTGATATCGTAACAGCTGGAGAGAAAATGGGAAAATATATTTCAATTGCAGCTCTAAGTACTTGAGGTAAAATCAATACTTGTGAAATGGTTCAAAAGAAATGTCCTTACTTCTCTCTCTCCCCTTCATGTTGCGTGATTTGTAGAAAGGATTCACAAAGTATGGATGGTTTATTTTTCATTGTGATGTGTGGTATGTGGAAGTGCTTTAGTGTAGACTCCTTCAGAAAGGAGGTTTTAGTTGGGTATGCCCTAGCATGTGTAATGGATTCCTGATTGAAAATATGAAATGGCTTCGGTAAAGGTAAGAGGGGCGTGATCATGTTGAAATCAATAGTTTCGACATTTTTTTTTTTTTTGTGATCTGGACAGAGAGGATCAATTGGATATTTGAAGAAAAAGAGAGAGAACCTTGTGAGTTATGGCACAAATATAAGGTTTTAACATCCTTGTTGATTTTTATGGATAAGGAGTTTAAGGGTGTTCCTTTCTCTTTAATTATCCTTAGTTGGAAAATTTTATTTAATTTTGACCTGACTTGATTAAATTTGAAGATTTGGTGATTTCTTAATAATTGTAGCTTTTCTTCTATAATTAATAAAATTTGCATTTCTTATAACAAAACATGATGAAGTGAAAGATGATATGTATGAATCCATTCGACTAAGTTACATAGAACCCAGAAAATAATGTGGAGGAATTCTGATTCTAGTAAGCTAGTCAATAGGACTCTTCACATTTCACATATAGTTTCAAATTTAGATTAGGTAAGAATTTGATATAAAGTCAAGGCTATCTTAAATTTTGAAGAACAAGTTAACTTGAAGGCTGGACCCTTATCATAAAATATACATATTTTTGGAAATGTAGCTGGAATATAACAGTGGAAAACATACTAATAGTATAGGAAAGTGACATATTCAAAGATCCTTTAATACATTTGTATGTAGCCTAGATGTAGATTTGCCCGCTCAAGATTGCTGCATGTGGTTGACATAAAAGAATGAAACATTGAGTTCAGCCATAGGCCTGGGGAGGGAAGCTTACAATTTTTTGTTTCCTTATCCAATTAGCTTGTTGGTGAATCTCATAGCTGCCCTATATCCAAACATATGTACATATGCATTAAATGCATAGAAACATTTATAAGAAAGTGACATATTCAAAGATCCTTTATTACATTTGTATGTAGCCTAGATGTAGATTTGGCCATTCTGAAGATTGCTGCATATGGTTGGCATAAAAGAATGAAACATTGAGTTCAGCCATAGGCCTGGGGAGGGAAGCTTACAATTTTTTTGTTTCCTTATCCAATTAGCTTGTTGGTGAATCTCATAGCTGCCCCATATCCAAACATATGTACATATGCATTAAATGCATAGAAACATTTATATACGAGTGATATCAAATCTTGCGAACCTAATTCACGCTATTTCCTGCAGTTATATTGTTTCTTGGTGCCCGCACAAAACCTCCACATTGTCAATGGTTCTTGAATACATGGAAATGGGATCACTATATTACTTGATCCACTTAAGCGGTCGGAAGAAGAAACTCACCATGGCGGAGGAGACTCAAAATGCTGCGTGACATCTGCGCGAGTTAGTTGAAATCTTTGTGATACATTAAAAATCAATGTTCTAAAAAGCGTAAAAGTATGGCTAGGCGAGAGGCCGAGTTTGAGCTTTTCGGGCCTAGGCGAGTCCTATGCGAGAGCGAGATAAGAGCAAGGTGAGGGTGATGCGTGGCTAGGCGTGGAGACCAGGAGCTTCAGTCTAGTTCGCCTAGGCGAGGCTTAAAGCGGACTTTTTAGAACAATATTAAAAATACATTCCATCATTTGCTCCCCTAATCGGATTTCTAAGTTGTGAATCTTACAAATTTACCTTAATCAAATTCATGAGTACTGACTACTCAACCATGTATAGTGTGACAACCCAAATCCTTAGCAATTCGAGTGCCACTAAATCATAAATTAAAACTACTTCGAAGGGACTTAAAGTATAAATAGCATTATTGACACAAAATAAACTAATAATTAAAACATTTATCATGATAGACCAATATTTCAAATAGCGTAATGAATTCAATAAAATTTAACTCAAAGGTGAAAATATCTTTAATACTTAAATCCAAAAAATAAAAAATAAAAGAAAATAACACTGGGTCCATAAACATAATTTATTATTAAAAACTCCGACTACCATAAGCCATCTCCATGTCGATCGTCTCGAACTATTTATTTCTTCAAAAGGGAAAATGTCATACTTGTGAGATAAAGCTCAATAAGTGTGCGTGAGTAATTAATTTCCGTATATGTATTTCAATGAAGACACGAAAATTTGACCGAATTTAAATGATATCAAATTTTTGTGCGAAGCGCTACTAAACTCCGGTCCGTTCTTAATAAATCTTACATAATACGGATCAAAACATAAACATAGTCGTAAAAATAACATTCGAAAGAACTACTCACAATAAAACATAATATACACTTACCTTTTGCTTGAAACTTGAAATAAAGTAAGATCACTTGAAAAACTTGAAATTCGTTTCTCTTTTATCTCTTATTCTAAAGATAAGATAAATATTGTATATTTGTGTGTTTCTTGTTTGCATAAAGGGTGGGTACTTATAGGAGAGGTTGAGATTTGCCATGCATGAAAACTTTAATTTTATTAATTACCTTCTTATTTACTTGTACGCATTATTAAGAAAATATAGATTATTACCTTAAATTACATATATGATTAAAGACTAATTTAAGCTAATCACATAATCACATCTAATCACTATTTTATCTACCATATATATGCAAGAGAGCGTTAAATATATATATTTTTACATTAAATTACATGTATGATTTAAGCTAATCTCACAATCATATATGTGAATATACACATTAACAATCAACTATTTTATCTACAATATATATGCAATAGGACATTAAATGTATATATATCCCTATCTTAAATTACATGCATGATTTAAGTTAATCACATAAACATATATGTGTATATACAATCATATACACATTAAAATCTAATCAACTATTTTATCTACCATATATACGCAATAGGACATTAAACATATATATTTTTAGCAAATCATTGGCAGGCAAGATTACTGTTCACGAGACAATTATCTGCATACTTTTTTTATCATTGCAGTTAGGTCCTCAACTATGAGCAAACCTGTAATTTGGTCCCTAGACTTTCGTGTTTGTGCAATTAAGTCCTAATTCCAATTTAACGGCTAGTAATGAAAATTCGGGGTGCTACATATAGTCTCTCAGACGGTCCAGCATTATTGTTCTTGCGGTTATAGCGGTTAAATGATTGTTTCTTTTTGATATCATCTTTGGATGCACCACAGAGATTGACCTCATGTTCCTGACATTGGGAATTGTACCTTAAATGTCTTTATAACCATGATTTAAGGAAATTAGTCTATTTATTTTTCTCTTGCTAATCTTACATTCTTTTATGTCAAATTGATTGTCTATGCACCCATCCTTAGACAATTTTGTTGGCTGCTATAGATATCATAGACCATTAGTATCTCCTCTTTTGCGCTGCTTTGGTAATATAGGGTATACTTTGTTCTATTGTCAAGAGAATGTATAAAATGTTGGATAACTATTATATGTGGTAGTCCCTTGAATTATTTGATACGGAAAAAGTTAAACAAGCTCTATTATCCAAAATTATGACTATATGTCCTAATTTATCAAGGATGAACTGTCTCTCAAGGTCAAATCTAATGTGCAAGGTAGGAAGCTACACTGAATCTCAGTCATAAACTTTTGGAGACTTGCTCGCTTATAGGATCAGCATTACTGCTCGTATTGTTGGATAAGGAGCACTTATCATGTTGGACAAAGAAGTATTAAATAAAGGGTGTTGGCAAAAGACGAATATTTTCCACTGGTAACTATATCAATCAGAGACCTTTGAAACCGGCCCATGACTTGTGGATGGAGGTGTGTGATTAAAAAACACCAAGGAAAAACTATAATTATACATGGAATAAGGTAGAGTCTGTTGTTGAAGTTGTATCAGGGCTTGCAAAAAGATAAAGATTATGAAGTTTGCTATTGAAGTTAATCTTGATATATATGTTTTGGCTGAGGCCATGGTCCTCAATGCATAATATTTAGGTGGCGGCAAGTTGTTTTAGTGACCATGATTTGCCAAATGTGATCTGCAGCGTGCCTGGAGATTTTCGTTTTTTGGGTACATGCTTCTACTTTTACTTAGAGCAACACTCTGCAACTCCTCTCCAGTATCAATGAAGTTTTGTTTTATTTGAAAATCATAATTAAAAAATGACAGAAGAATAACTAAAAATACTGTAATCTCGTTTTTTGTTAAAATTGTTAATGCTTTTACATTTCCATGAAAGGGATATTTAATATTATGGGAGGTATAAGTTAGCACATCACTAAAGGATAGGTCAATTCTTGGCGAGGAATATATTTATTGGAAAGTTTTAAGTTCGTACTTGAAATCCAAATATGTAAAGATATTGCTCTTCTGACTTGAACCTCATGTTTCCAAATTACTCTCTCAATTTATTGGTGAAACTAAGCTCATGTTTGGCCCACAACTTACTAACTATTTATTAACCACACATTTCATAGGACTCACAACTTAGCAGCACTTGTTAATTGGTACCTTGCATTTTTAAGGTTTCATTTTTTGAATAATTCATTGAGAAAACAAAACCAAGTTATGCAAAGATAAGTGATGACCCAGTGTATCAATATAGCCATGAACTAGACCAGACAGGATGGACTGGACAGTACCTCCCGATTACCCTTAGAAGATTATGCACACTATCAAAAACTTATATTTCTCTCCTCTAAAACACTCATATCAAAGAGTGGTGGTGCCAAACTCAAGCCTTGTCAGTTCTCATAATTTCCTATAGATTTTATGGTGCAGAATTGATAGCTCTGATATACCAAATTGTTGCAGAATGTAACACACAGAAATAGAGAGGACAGAAAGAATTTAGGAGGAAGAACTCTGAATACATTGAAATCATACGTCCTATTTATTGGGCAAAAGAAAAACTCACGAACTTCTAGTAAACTAATACTTTATCAAAATATTAAAACTAATCTAATACAATCTAAACAAGGATAATGTCAATCAACCTATCTAAACCATGTCTTTATTTCTATCTTCAGTTCCCCGTCATTTTTACTATGCATGTACAGAGAAGAATGCTCCAATCCCCATTTTAGATGGATCTTCACATGATAAAAATCAATTGCTGTGTGTGAAATTATAGAAGCTGTGGGAAGTAATTCTATATCAATACCGAAAGCACAGCAACAAAGGGGCTACCAATTTAAAATCTACAATGATAATGTGTGTATCTGAAAACTCACATGAGTGTGTGTTTGCATCTTCCCACGGTCCTATGTGTGTGATTAGTGTTGGAAACTACAACCCAACAATTAGTTGGGTAAGGTGGTGGGGCTGCCAACATTTCTAAAGCTGGAAACTTTGAAATTAAACTTTCAAGGTTGATTTGCGTGGTTAGAATAGCTTTTTCTTCTTCTTCTTCTTTTTTTTTTTTTGGGTCTGACCTCAATTTCGTTTTGAATGTTTAATGATGTTGTTCTCTGTCTCTCTGTAACAACATCCATCCAAAATAAATATTTTTGTGAATGCAAAATGAAAATCATGGTAGAGTTCCATACCTAATTTTTCTGTTGGCAATGAAGGGGGCTTATGTGCATACATCGCGCGAAGATGGTCCACCGTGATATTAAAAGTGCAAATTGCCTTGTCAACAAGCATTGGACAGTTAAAATCTGCGACTTTGGTCTTTCAAGAATCATGGCGGATGCACCAATAAGGGACTCCTCATCGGCAGGGACTCCAGAATGGATGGCCCCGAGCTTATTCGTGACTGAACCCTTTACGGAGAAATGTGACATTTTCAGCCTTGGGGTTATAATGTGGGAGCTCTGCACTCTAAGTAGACCATGGGATGGCATACCACCTGAGAGGGTATGCCATACACCCTTTTAGCTCATTGTTAGTTGTAATTGATTTTAGCTTTTCTATAAGTTAATTTCCTTTTTCGACATTCATATTACTAACCATCACAATGCTTCATATTCCCTTGTCTCATACCCAGGTAGTTTACGCTGTTGCTAATGAAGGGTCACGGTTGGAGATACCTGAAGGGCCCTGGGCAGGCTTATTGCAGGTAGCTTTTCAAATATTTCAATAATATTGAGAGCTTGAGTAATTTTCATATTCGCACAATCATGTTATCATTTGTTGCAGATTGTTGGGCAGAGCCCCAAAACGACCAAGTTGTGAGGACATTCTCGCCCGCTTGCTAGACTGTGAATACTCGCTTTGATAACGCACTTCATGTAACTACTATAGGGTTTAATGGGAATAGTCACTAGTCAGATGATGATCCCGAATAATACGTGCTCGAACCATGGTCAAATTCTCTGAGGCATTCACGCGGTGCCTGGTATACTGATGCTCCTCCTTGCTTATCTAAAATACGAAACATAATGTCCATTAAATATGGTGCTGCATGATATGACTCGACCTGAAACCGGTCCGAACCCCTCTAGTGTGTAGAGTGTGAGCTTAGATATCAATCAATGTCTAGTTAATATTGTATCATAATATGGCTCGGCCATAAAGTATGCAACATTCGTCTTGCTGATATTTGCTCCCAGGGTCATCCGACGACCTACAGCATCAGTGCATACAAGGGTGCCAGACTCCGTAAGCTAAATATTCATGAAATTTGAAATTTTATTGATGAACAGTTAATGAGTACTAAGAGTGACTACACCTCATTCTATTGAATTTGTTTTCCTCATTTTACAACACTATAATCACAATCTCTCTCTCTCTCTCTCTCTCTCTCTCTATATATATATATACAAGTGTTATAATAGTGTTCTCGATTGTTGATAATTTCACAAATCATTTATGGATTAATATTCAATACTACCCCTCTGACCCGTAAGGATAGATTCACTTATATTCAGGGGCGGATCTAGAAATTTTTGAAGATTAGAAAAAAAAATTTGCATTTCAGGACCGGGTTGTTATTAAAAACTAAGTATTCACACTATTTTTCTTTAACATTATAAAAAGTGATTTGTTCTGGGTTGCTCTTACTTATATTTACACAGATTAAGAAAATTTAGTTATTATAGTTGGAACACTAGAGCTTGTTTGACAAAGATTATAAACCCATTTTGATTTTTTTCAGCCGTAATTTTTGACTTTTCAACCCATTTTTAACATGAAAAGTCAACAATTTCAACTCAAATAAACTAATATTGGTCAAATAAACTAAAATTGGTTTATAAACTAGTTTATAATCTCTGTCAAACTTATTAAGAAAATTTTACTTACATTTTTTTAATATACTCTACAATTAATATAATGGTAATTCATATTTGTTAATAACAATAGATACTAAATAGGAGCACATTAGAAAACTAAAAAATTAACTATACTATCAACAAGTAAAGTGGCATATAATTTAAGATAGATGAATAATAAAAATAAGTCCATCTTTATGGGACGATGAGAGTAGATGTCTTCAAAGTGCAACTTCCTGTTTGTAAAGCTAAGATTTCAATTTACTATGGTTAAGACTTCAACATGTTCCAAAGTCATTCTTTAACGTTGTAGTCTTCAATAACCTTCAATGCTCTTTGAAGATAGACGCAATGCATCTGCTTTTAGTTTGTAATCTGTTTAATTAAATAGACACGCAGCTGCATGAATACTTGGCATACTACAACGTTTTGTTGTTCTTATATATAAATTGTTTATCATTGTTAGATCTTCTGCCCACAAAATGGGTACAGGGATCAAGTTATGTCCAATTTGAACAGTTAGATTTTATGTCCTTTATATCTGTAGTTGCTCCCTAAATTAAAAAATGCTAGCTTCTGTAATGAAAATGAGAAAATCTTATAACTCTCTTCAAGAATCTATACATTTTAAAATAGAGTAGGAGCTCCAAGAATATCATAAAGGGAAGCTAAAGTGCTAGCCTTCAAAACTGCCCGTTTCTCTACAAGACGTAGGTTATGAATATTTCTTTCTTATTTCAAATTTAAATGATTTGTTTATCGAACTTGACTTAATTTAGAGCATGTACTAGTTCGATATATTCCAAATACTAGAGATTAGTAACACATTTTATATATTTCGAAGCTTCGATAGTCTTTTTATTCTTTCTCTTCGATTAATGATTTCGGTATTTGTAATCAACTGCTATGCATTCAATTTTGCCACTAAATTTGTTTGTCCCTCTAAAATGGTTTTGAGTTGTTTCGATGTTTAATTTAGTCTCAAGGTTTGGTTTTAAAATTTTGATTACAAATAAAGAAACTTTATTTATATTATATTACTTTCGGAAAATTCCATAGATAATAAAATAATAATTTATAATTAATAATGGAATTTTTTGTCAGTGATGAATTTTTAAAAAACTGACTTAAAAAATTTACTTTATGGGTAGAATTATTAAATTTTTATCATTAAATAAAGTTAAAAAACTAATAATTTGAAGTAATACTTTTAGAAAAATCTGTCCGTAATTAAATAACTAGTATACCGCTTTTCTTTGCAGTAGAATCCGACCGTAGAGAATCTTAATGGATTGAGGAGTTGAGAAGAATGAGAGAGATATAGAGTTTTGTTTAAGGAGAGTTTGATTTTGATAAATATGGAGAAATTGAGGGACTGAGAAAGAGATATGAGTTTTGGTTTGAGAAGATGAAGACGTAATAAAGGACATAGAATTACTTTTTCTTATGCTTGTAATGGAGTAAATCTCCCTACAGTCGGTGATAATGAAAAAATAAATTAAGATTGAGAACACCTTTGATTTAGTAATGTTTAAAACATAAAGAGTTTAATAAATTTGGTTTATTGACGAAAATTTTGTCAATTCTTTAAAGTAACAACAATATAAAACTTAAACACTAACTCAAAGTTCTGTCGAAAATAAAATAGTTCTGTCGATAATACTATAAAAATTAAGAAAATGATATTTTAACTTATTCGTAATTAAGTTATATAAAAATAAAAATAATAGAAAACGAATAAAATTTTGTGGGTCATCGACAGCGTACTGCAGATGATATACGATTAGGGCACCGTCGGTGATTGCCATAATAATACTGACAGGGTACATCGGTAATCGTGAACGATATGTCCATTTGTAATTTCATTTAAATAACCAACATTTATTGATTTTAGTCAAAACAACCAAATGCGATTACTAATAGAACTTTAGGTAATTATCATTTTTTTTCATTATATTATTATCATCATCATCATCGTCATAAAAAAGGCTCTTTAGCAGTTTTGCTTAAGACCCTATGTTGCTTGAGTCGCACATGTATGTACAAGGAACAAACAACGGTTCATTTCCATTTCTACCATAATAAAGTTAGTGATATTCTCCTCGCCCAAATACTAATACGAGAAAATGATTTATTAGAATGAATGAATGGGACCCCACTAGAAATGCTCTTACAGGCTTGTTTGAGTCAAATAAAGTTATAGGTAAACATTTGCAACCAAGCTGGGATGGATCTAAGAATTTGTAGAGACCAAGTTGCTATTAAAAAGAAAAATTTATATTTCAAGATCGGATTATTACTCTAAAAAATTTTATATTATAAAAATGATTTTTTCTGGAATGGCCCCTCCTAAATCTGCCCCTGCGACAAGGAGACTACATAAGTTCGGTGTTAAGATTAACTAAAACAATTGTAGGCATTTGATTCTTTTTATGCAACAATTTCCTCATATCATTGCATTAAATTGTGATAGTATCCTTGTGTGACGAGTAATAATAATTGAAGGGCCTTCTTCTTCGATGATAATAATAATAATAATATTTTTTAATAAAGTAAATGATTACAAATAATAATTCTGCCGAGCATCACCGACGGCAACACCGCCTATGATTTTGATGGAAATCAATATACGTCGGTATTACGGTTAGAATTACGGATCACATCAACGGTTACCTACTAACAATTTTGTTAGTAATGTTGATGGCATTCACTAATTGTGCTTCGATCGCATATTGTTAGCGGATAGCAAAAATTTTATTTTTTAGATATGTTTTTTTAAAAGTTACTGATGGATAAATTAAAATATCTTTCAATTATTTTTTTATAATATTATTTACAGATAATTTATTAAATTAATTGTTATCTTAGTGACGTCTTTTTGACAGGTTTCAATCATACATTTATTTATATGTTGTTGAGTTAAAAATATTACACTACCACTTCATGAAGCGTGCATGGTAAATCAAAGTCTCATGTAAACTGACTAAGTAACGTGTGTTTTTTTATTGTTACACGAGTCTTCACATCATAAACCACTCTTGCAATGGATTAGTTCTCGTTGTTGTAATGAGTGAGCCTCCTAGCCCCTCGTATATTGTGGAATCATTTTCCAAGAAAATATAAGATTTTACACGACGTGTCAAATTGAATACCCAATTCGTTTATCGCATTTTCCCATGCTCTTTATGGGCTTAGTTATGATTCAAAATAAGGATAGTTTTACTATACATTACAAAATATAAAATAATTTAGAAAATCTTATCTAACTTTTTTTATTCTAAACTTGTTGTTACGTTTGTTACGGTTGTTATGTTTCTTACAAAAATATATGTGTTACGGAGTTTTAAATATTATAAAGTAATTGAGAAATTTTAATAGAAAATCAAGTATGTAGCAAAATATCACTTCAAAATATAATAATTATTAAATTGTTCCAGTTTGTCAAAGTTTGCAAACCGAGTCATATGTGCGTATGCTCTAAGACTGAGATTTATTTCCTAAAATCAGGTACATAATTTTCCTTATCCACTTACTGTTCGATGGAAAATTGGGACACTTGGGGCGTACATGTTGTCAAGGGCCGTTGGAAAATACATTAAAAATAAATAAAATATATTGATGATATAAATAATAACGATTCTTTATATGTTATTTAGCTATGGTGCACGTCTTGCACGCCCGCCTCACCCGGTTTGCCCACCTCGTTGGTCTCATGAGCACGCTTCGACAGATACAGATCAGATAACCCAATTGTCATCGATTAAGCAGCGAGCGACTCATGGAATGACGATTACCACCGTTATCCGGAAGACGAAACATCTCTAGACAATTGGAAAGATGAAACATCCCTCATTAACTCCTAATAATGAGGGAAATGAAAAGATACCGTTATTAAATAAGGAGATGAAGGGACAACCATCATCAATAATTGCGGGCCATCCCTATAAGCAGAGGACAACCTCCCGGGTAAAAGCAGAACACACAACTCTTTGTACACTACATATTGCTATTCAAAGACAAATATTTTAATCATATCACGATTATCACATCGGAGTGAACACGGGAGAAAAGCCCCCCACCTTTTGCGAGGTCTCCACCACTGTCGCCCTTGTGTGCTTGGATGAGGAGAAATTTATTTATCATCATATATAGTAGAATTTGTTCCTTAATTCAAACATAGTTGTGCTTTTGGGTGGATCGTGAACACTTTAATTCAAATATATCCGTACATGTATTCAATATGCACGAGGATAAAAGAAAAATGTGATGTATGAGATATTCGGGGGACGGAGATCTCCGTGCAGCAGAATAACTTTCGTGATATATCTCGAAATAGTGCACCTAAAGAAATAAGATAATATAAAATGAGTACCGAAAGTCGTCATAACCAATAATATAAAGGAGAATTGACCAGAATCGTATTGATCACTTCAGATGAAAGTGTAACCCTCAAACTCCAGTTGATGATCCTTAGAACTTGGGTGTTGGGATTTCTTAAAACAAATTTACTTGTCAATGAGGGAATGGCTTCAAATGCCTATACAAGCAAAAGATCATAGCATTATTCATAAATATTTAATAAAATATCTTCTAAATCACATGTTAAACACAATATTTAAGCATCGTCTTACTATTTTGTCTGAAAGTTATAGTTTTGCACTCTTGCTCCCACATATTTCTTACATAGAAAAGTGAAAAATTGAATTAAATCTTATGAGCCAAAACAAGGATTCTACAAGGAATTGCAAATAATATTGGAGAATTTATTTTTAACTTTGAAAGATTTCAAAATAAGTCTCCACATATCAAAAAGTTGGAATTTTAGACTTTCAAAAGGGATTTCCAAATTTGAGAATAGTTTGTCTTATTTAATCACCGTCCACATCGAAGGTTTTCACCGCGACTCACAAAAAAATGAGTATATGTCTGTTTTTTTAAAATTAATAATCTATCATTTCAAATCTTTTATCATCTACTCAGTGTTCTCTTTTATGAAGTTCATCTATTAAAAATTAAAAATTCATGTTTTGAAAATCATCGGTGCAACCTACTATCGCTTACCTAAGTGGTATATATTAGTATAAATATAATATATATTTTTAAATAGGTGGTTATTGCCGGTCTTTTGCAAAATCGGCCTACGAATTTATTTTCGGGCAAATTACACAAATACCCATAAAATTGAGGACTTTTTGAAAAATCAGGTTAAAAGTTATTTACACATTAAAACCGTATTACACACGCTCAAACCCAAATAAAAACCTAATCAACTCCATATTCAAACGGAAAAACCTTCCCCGCTAAAATCCAAATTAAAAACGAACTAAAATTTCATACAAATCCAAATTCATAATAAAAACGGATTTCTTTTAGATTATTGTAACGAATTTCTCGTTGTTTTTTCTCCAATCTAGCACAAAATCAGAACTCAAAATCCAAAATTTCCAGGTAATATGATAAATTTTATTTCGTCTTCATAGTTTTGATTTGAATTACATAAATTATCTCATATTTCGATTTTAATCTAGACATATCCTTCTTCATTCACTTTATTGTAGATTTATGATTTCTTATATTTTTGTTTGTGTTATCGTATATCAAATTTCAACTTTAGATCAATAGTATTGAGTAAGGTGTTCTAAACATATGTGAATATCAATTACCAATTACAGAGATGTATACAATGTATTTGTAAAAATATAAATATGAATATAGTTTTATGGATAGAAAAGTGACATGCTCTGTCACTTTTTGCTTAAAAAGTGAAGAATATTGTATGCAAGTTACACAAATAAATTTGAATCAAAATCACCTCTGTGGTTGATTTAAATGTAAGATTTAACTTGATATTTGTTGTGTATTATGGAGTGGCATGAATGATTGAGCATGATTAAACATTAATGTATCGTTTTTTGTCTTGAATATGAATTGACGCTTGAGGATAGAAAAGTGACATGCTATGTCATTTTTTGCTCAAAAAGTGATAGAATAATATATGCAAGTTACACAAACACATCTGGATCAAAATTATCTCTGTGGTTGATTTAATTGCAGGATTTAACTTGATATTTATTGTGCATTATGAAGTTACATGAATTATTGAGTATGACCAAACATTAATGTATCAATTTTTTGTCTTGAATATGAATTGAGGCTTGGGATAAAAAATTGATATGCTCTGTCACTTTTTACTTAAAAAGTAACAGAACAATGTATGCAAGTTACATAAACACATTTGGATCAAAATCTTCTCTGTAGTTAATTTAATTGCAGAATTTAACTTGATATTTGTTGTACATTATGAAGTGACATGAATTATTGAGCATGATCAAGCATTAATGTATCATTTTTTTTGTCTCGAATATGAATTTAGGCTTAGGATAGGAAAGTGATATGCTCTGTCACTTTTTCCTTAAAAAGTGATAGAACAATGTATGCAAGTTACACAAACATATTTGGATCAAAATAATCTCTGTGGTTGATTTAATTGCAAGATTTAACTTGATATGTATTGTACATTATAGAGTGACATGAATTATTAAGCATGATCAAGTATTAATGTGTAATTTATTTTGTCTTGAATATGAATTGAGGCTTGGGGATAGAAAAGTAATATGATATGTTACTTTTTGCTTAAAAAGTGATAGAACAATGTATGCAAGTTACGCAAACACATTTGGATCAAAATCATATCTGTGGTTGATTTAATTATATGATTTCACTTGATATTTGTTGTGCATTATGAAGTGACATGAATTATTGAGCATGACCAAACATTAATGTATCAATTTTTTCGTCTTGAATATGAATTGAGGCTTGGGATAGAAAATTGACATGCTCTGTCATTTTTTGCCTAAAAAGTGAAAGAACTGTATGCAAGTTACACAAACACATTTAAATCAAAATCTTCTCGGTAGTTGATTTAATTGTAGGATTTAACTTCATATTTGTTGTACATTATGAAATTACATAAATTATTGAACATGATCAAGTATTATTGTATCATTTTTTTTGTCTTGAATATGTATTGAGGCTTGGAATAGAAAGTGACATGCTCTGTCACATTTTGCTCAAAAAGTGAAAGAACAATGTATGCAAGTTACACAAATACATTTGGACCAAAATCTTCTCTATTGTTGATTTAATTGCGAGGATTTAACTTGATATTTGTTGTGCATTATGGAGTGATATGAATTATTAAGCATGATCAAGCATTAATGTATCATTTATTTTGTCTTGAATATGAATTGAGACTTTGAATAGAAATGTGACATGCTCTGTCATTTTTTGTTTAAAAAGTGGCAGAACATTATATGCAAGTTACACAAACAAATTTAAATCAAAATCATCTATGTAATTGATTTAAATGCAGAATTTAACTTGATATGTGTTGTGTATTATGAAGTGACATGAATTATTGAGCATGATCAAATAATGTATCGTTTTTTTTTTGTCTTGAATATGAATTGAGGTTTAGGGATAGAAAAGAAACATGCTATGTCTCTTTTTGCTCAAAAAGTGACAGAACAATGTATGCAAGTTACACAAACACATTTAGATCAAAATCTTCTATGTGGTTGATTTAATTGCAGGATTTAACTTGATATTTGTTGTGCATTATGATGTGACATGAATTATTGAGCATGATCAAGCATTAATGTATCATTTATTTTGTCTTGAATATGAATTGACACTTGGGATAGAAACGTGACATGATCAGTCACTTTTTGTTTAATGATACAATTATTGAGGATGATCAAATATTAATGTATCATATGTTGCTTTTTTTTGCAGATATGGGTAAAATCAATATATTCATCCATTATGAAAGAAAATGGGAACAAGATAACCAATGTACAAATTTTAAAATAACTGAAATTGTCCTGCCAATTGAATGCACATCAATGAACTTGATGGCATAATATATTCAATTACAAACATAAGTCCAACGACACACTCAATAACAATACAATATAAGGTATAGAAAATCATGCCTCGATGAAGATTTGAGACAATAATTCTCTCACATTCTATTTGGAGCTCAAAAGAAGGAAAAACATCTTGCAAGCTTTCCTTTGTGCGTAGATGTCACACCGGTTTCATTATGTCATAGAGGCGAAAGTTTTGAAGACATACAACTTCGAGAAGTTGCTACTAGTGAAGAAGATGACATGATGCAATTACAGGTTTTTCAAACTCATGGTTCGGCAACAACATCAATTCAAAGTCTACCAACTATTGAAGACTTAGCTGTTGATGTGTCTTCATGCATACCGGAGGTTGAATAAATGAGTAATGAAACAGGTAGTGAAATTATTTCATTTATTAGTATGAATGAAATTGCAGAGAAAAAAGTTTTTAGGAACAAGACATTGGTTAAGAAAAGTATTTCAGTATATGCGATATATAAAAACTTTCAGTTCAAAGTAAGTAAGTCGGACAAGAAAGAATATGTGCTGAAATACATAGATGATAATTGCAAATGGAGTTTTAGAGCTTCAAGACTTGGAGGAACAAAAATGTTCAAAATAAGATATATGAGAAATGATCACACGTGCTCAAATAACATCATCTTGGTAGATCATCGTCAAGCAACAAGCTTAATAGTAGAAGAATGCATTAAGTACAAGTATGTCTCAACAAAAACAACATACACTACTGCAGACATAATAAGTGACATGATGAATACATACAGAGTGTCGATGAGGTACGAAAAATCTTGGAGATCTAAGGAGAAAGCTTTGGAATTGGTGAGAGGAGATCCAATAGAGTCTTATGAAAATGTTCCAAAGTACTTATACATAATATAACAGACAAATACTGAATCAATTACAAGAATTGAGACTTACAACAACAACAAATTTAAATACTTCTTCATGGCATTTGAAGCATCTATTCAGGGGTGAGAGTATTACAGACCTATAATAGTGATTGATGGTATGTTCTTAAGGGAAAATTATGGTAGAACATTATTTACAGCATGTACACAAGATGTAAACAACAACATTTTCATATTAGCATTTGGAGTTGGTGACTTAGAAACTAATGATTCATGGGAGTGATTCTTACTTATGTTAAAAGAAGCTTATGGTGAGTGAGAATGATTGTGTATAGTCTCATATGGTCATAAAAGCATAAAAAGTGCAATCCAGAAGGTGTATAAGAACTCAATGCACGGTCTATGTTCCTACCACCTGCTACAAAATTTAAAGCCAGCATTTGGCAAAAAAAAAAAAAAAAAAGAAAGAACATTACACAAGTATTCAATAGAGCTGCTAGAGCCTACACGAAAAATGATTTTGAGTTCCATATGAAACAACTCGATGAAATCCATAAAGGAATTCGATCACACCTGATATGTTCAAAAATATTTATTTTGAATGCATAATAACATTGTATATAAGAAATAATTAATATTTTGATTGTTTTTTATGCAGGAAGAGATTGGTTATTACAAGTGGTCAAGGGCATATATGACAAATAACAGATTTTCTACAATGACTTCAAATATAGTTGAATTAGTAAATTCGATAACAAAAACAACAAAAGGTTTTCCTATAGAACTTTTATTAGAATCTTTAAGATATTTGTTGCAATAATAGTTTGTGAAGCACTTAAACGATGTGCGAGCAATCTTCACAAAACTTGCAAACAAGCAAGAAAAAATATTGAGATAGAAATCCATGGAGTCAAAGAAAATGAAGGTAAAAGACTATAAATTGCATAAACTAAATATTATTTATATGTTTAGGGTTATTGTAATGAAAACATGCATATACTAACAAGTGATATAATGTGTCACTTTCTAAGTAAAGTGACATAATGTGTTATTATGTGATGTTAAATCCCGCAAGTGAACGGATCGTTAATAGGTAATAAAGTAATGTGTAGAGTGTGGAACCCACGATGACTAGTTATCAATTATCTAATTAATTTATAGTTCGAGTTTTAACAATAAAAGAATAACACAAATTTGTTTATGATTTGATTCTAAATTTATTCTAATTATATTTAATTAAATCTAAATTATCAAACAATCAAAGTAGATTTGTGAGAATGAATTCGAGTTTTTACTAATACTAGGATTCGTGAATCCACCTACACGTTTTTTAATCAACTATCTGTTTAATTGCTTTAGCTTATAATTACCTTAGATTGAAAATCGACGTTTCTAATTTAATCAAAAGCCTCTCTCGATGGTCAATCAATTATATACGATATGTAAACCTAATTATCTCTAATTAAGTTTCGAACATAAATATATGCATTTAAAATCTCAAGAACCTAAATAGATTTTATAAAGCATAATAGTAATCTCTATCTATTATTGGACCATATGTTATTCAATACCACGTGCTTAATCTATATTGAATCTCTCGACTTCAATATAGATCACAATATATTCTAATGGTGATCAAACATTAAAACACTAGAAAAAATGAATAAAGAATAATCAACCCAAAAACAATTAATTAATAAAACAGAAAAACTTCTAATTAATTAAAAGTATGATGTTTCATCGTTCATTCTAGCAAATAAGTAAATTAACGACATGATTTCATAAAATAATACAAGAATTGTATTAATCATGTTCCGGCAAAAGAAAAAGAAAAAGTAAATAAAACCCATGATCCTGGCTGAAGAATCTTCAATCCCGTTTCTTGATCTTCGATTCTCCTCTTATATCTTTTTCTCAAAATTCGTCCCCCTTTGTTCTGGCTATTATCTGTCTTATATCATCCTCTCAAAATCCTCAAAGACGTGTGTTTAAGTTGTTGTTTTATCTTGAAGTTGTAGAATTCTAATCCCATCAAAAAATTGTCAAACTGCTCTACGTTTTACCCATGCGATCGCATGGTTCAGAACTTTGCGTTCAGGAGATTTTCTGAAGGCCTTGCAATCGCATATATTACTAACTATGCAATCGCATGGTTAGTTTTCTTGATTTCTTGCATTAATTTATTTGGTATTTGCATGTCAAGTCCTTCGAATATCTTTATCTTTGCAATTATATCTACTTTTTTTCTGTTTGCTCTCTTTTCGTTAGATTGACATTTTAATTTGATTATTTTCTAAAATAATAAGAAAAAAACACGCCATTAAACTGAAAATAAATTAAAGTACTCATAATCGTCTATTTTTGTGAGCTCAAATAAGTACAAAATTGTACTTTATCATGTGTCACTTTCTTAGTAAAAAGTGACATGACTTGTATTTCATATCGTCTATGGCTCTATTTATAATTACATATCTATAGAAGGTTTATGATTCTGAAATCTTATTATATCTGATTGTTATTCTAATGAAAACATGATTATCTAAAAAAATGATATAGTGTGTCACTTTATAAATAAAAAATGACAGAGTACGTCACTTTCTTAGTAAAAAGTGATATAATGTGTCTATTTCTCAGTAAGTTGGAGTTAAATGTCATGAAAGAATGATTTAATTGTCGTAGTTTATTAATACATTATTTTCTTGCATTATTTGCACAGGCATCGACTTCAAGTTCAATAATATACCAAGTAAATGATGTTTGTGTCTCATATTTGGTGAATATTGAAAAAAAAAATTACACAATGAGATATGTACATCAAAACATACAAAGGTACAGGTTTACCCACTTGAGATTGCAATGATTGGAATATATCAAATCATGTAAAAGCAAGAATAGTCTTGGCTCCTGATCCAAAAATAAAATCTGGACGACCTAAAGAGAAAAGAATATCATCAAAAGGAGAAAAAAAGCAAAATACAAAATGTGGTAGATGTGAGAAGTATGGCCACAATCAAAGGTCATGTCAAACTTCAGCACCTTTGAAGAAGAAGCCACAAAAGAAAAGAAAGTTGCAAGATTTATGAGTTTTTTTTTATATTTTTTATATATGTTGGAAGTATCACTTATTCATACATATTGATTTTTCTATTCAAAATAGTGTTGACATTCATGCGATTTGCTTTTGTATAAGTCCTGACATTATAATAAAATGTAAAAATTATCATTTAAAACTAAGTTGTATACATGATACGTCAACCATTAAAAGAATTTGATGAATATTGATATTGTCACTTTTATAACAGAAAGTGACACACTTTGTCACTTATTCATACATATTGAATTTTCTATTCAAAATAGTGTTAACATTGTTGCCCTTTGCTTTTGTATGTAAAACTTATTATTTAACACTAAATTGTATACATGATACTTCAACTATTAAAAGAATTTGATGAATATTGATATTTGCACTTTTATAATAGAAAGTGACACACTATGTCACTTTTAGAACAAATGTCACTTTTTATTCTAAAAGTGACACACTATGTCACTTATTCATACATATTGAATTTTCTATTCAAAATAGTGTTAACAATGTTGCCATTTGCTTTTCTATAGGTCTTGGCATTATAATGGAATGTAAAACTTATCATTTAACACTAAATTGTATACATGATACTTCAACTATTAAAGAAATTTGATAAATACTGAAATTGTCACTTTTAGAACAAAAAGTAACACACTATGTTACTTATTCATACTTGTTCATAAAGAAAATGACACACTATGTCACTTGTTCGTTATTAAAATTCCTAACTTGACTGTCAAAATGTATACATGATTTTCATAATTTTAGAACAAAAAGTGACACACTATGTCACTTTTATAATAAAAAGTGACATACACTGTTACTTTTAGAACGAAAAGTGACACACTATATTACTTTTATGTCACTTTTATAACGAAAAGTGATACACTATGTCGCTTGTTCCTTATTAAAAACTCTAACTTGGCTATCAAAGTGAGGGTGGCAAAAAAGCTCGTTGGCTCGTAAAAGTTCGGCTAAGCTCGAGCTCGTCAAGAGATGAGCACGAGTTATAGCCGAGCTCGAAAAAAAAAAAGAGGGCCGAGCTCGGTCGGCTCGGCCAAAAAACGAGCATGCACCTGTATAATTTGTACTTACATTTTTTGTAAAAAAAATTTCAAAACCTACATTGTTAATATCATATACATGAAACTACATTTACTATAAACATTACATTTACATGTAACATGTAGTCCTAGTACAAAAAAAATTACAGCCTTCTATATCTTATCAAACATCATTTGGCACCCAATCATTATTAGTGTCGTAATTCTCCACTTGTTTCTTCTTGGCATACACGTACAATTGAGTTGCCAAGTATTTCCGCCAACTTGTATTACAAGACATGTACAATCCAATTAGATATGAGAATAGAGAAGTTTGCTCGACAATGACTAGTAGATCGTTCGAAAAATCATCATACAACTCCCTAACTTGGCTATCAAATGCAAAGTCCGTAGTTGTAGCATTGATTTTATACCATGTTCATACCTTAACATCTTCCGTAGATAATAAAAACACACATCTATATGCTACAAAACAAGTGTATAAAAAGAATCAGCAATGTATTAATAAATTATATACATAAATCTTAAACCAAACAACTAACAAACAAAAACTTACTGTGTCATCCAAAGCTTCCAAAGCCTCATTGGTTGTCACTAATTCATACCACCACATTTTAGAAGAGATTGAAATATCGTTGAAGTAGAAGCAAGGGCTAATCGTAATATTCTCATCATTGAAATGCTTAACTCTATATTACAAAAAAGAAATGTCACTTACAATTACACTGGTACAAAAATTGTAACATGAAGTGACACTATTTTAGTAAAATGACATACTTATAAAAAGTGACACACTGTGTCACTTTTTACTAAAAAAGTGATATGTTTATAAAAAGTGACATACTTAAAGTAAAGTGACACAATATGTATACAAGTTACACAAACACATTTGGATCAAAATTTTCTCTGTAGTTGATTTAATTGTAAGATTTAAATTGATATTTGTTTGTGAATTATGGAGTGAGATGAATTATGCAAGATCAAGCATTAATGTATTATTATTTTTGTCTTGAATATGAATTGAGGCTTCGGACAAAAAAGTGACACACTCTGTTACTTTTTGCTTAAAAAGTGACAGAACAATATATACAAGTTTCACAAACACATTTAAATCAAAATCTTCTATGTGGTTGGTTTAATTGCAAGATTTAACTTGATATTTGTTGTGCATTATGGAGTGACATGAATTATTGATCATGATCAAGTATTAATGTATCATTTTTTTGTCTTGAGTATGAATTGTGGCTTCGGATAGAAAAGTGACATGCTATGTCACTTTTTATTTAAAATGTGACAAAACAATGTATGCAAGTTACACAAACACATTTAGATAAAAAAAATTTCTCCGTGGTTGATTTAATTGCAGGATTTAAATTGATATTTGTTGTACATTATGGAGTGACATACTTATAACAAAAAACACTATGTCACTTTCTTATTAAAAAGTGACATTATGTCACATACTTACTTGTTGGACTTTCAAATCAACTACATCAACTTTGTCATCCCCCTATTCCATTTCTCTCAACATTTTCACAAAAATAAAATAAAAATGACGAACATCTCCAAAAAGAGACATAAAACTAAAAAAGTGACATACATCTTTTAAAAGTGACATAAATCTAAAAAGTGACATACATTTTAAAAAAAAGTAGCCAGATCTAAAAATGTGACATACCTTCAACATTTGTAAGTCATTTACTTTGCTTTCAACATTTACCACCCGTTCTAGAATTTCTTCTTTCGATTTTATTTTATCTTCAAGTTCTTTTATTTGTTTCTCAATTTGAATATTAGATTGAACTTTGATTCAAGCTCTGCTAGTCGACTTTGAATTTTTTAATTGATTATATTTTCGACTCTATATCTGTCAAGCGTATCAAAATAATGTCATTTGATTCAACTTCTGCTCAATTTCTGCCAGGCGTTTCAAAATTTCTTCATCTGATTGAAGTTTTACTTCAATCTCCACTAAACGTGTCAATATTTCTTCATTCGATTCATAATGTCTCTGAAAATACAAAAAGCAGAGAAAAACACATAATCATAAGAAACAATAAACAAAAAAGATATAGAAAGCATAAAAAGGTAAATAAATGCTCAAAAAACTCAACTGTCTTCTTTTTCTTTAACTTCGAAGAACTTTCATTCCCAACTAATGGTTCTTAGACTGTAATCATCAGCTTCGACTGATGAATAATAGGATGCTCAAAGTCGTCATCGTCATTAGCGTTTTGCCCTTGAGATTTGTAATTCCCAAACAACCCCTTAATGTATGCCACATATTTCTTCGCGTCAGTTGTCCTAACATCATTAACTTCCATCTGCAAAAACACATATTCATAAATTTAAAATATCAAAATAAATAACAAACAGTGATGAAAAATGTAAAGAAAAATCGCATAATTAATAAATAGACTTATTTTAATCAAGTCAAAAATACGTTTATGCAATTGTAACGATGTCAAATGCACATTAGAATTCTAACTCAAAATCCGAGGAAGTGATGGCTTGTACTTCACACAAAACTTTTTTACAGCTATTGCAGGAATTGTTTCATATATCCAAACTTGGAAAGCAAGAAGAAAACTATTAAGCCTATATTCCAATTTTTGTTTGAAGGATCTAACTTCATGACCCTCTTGGTGAATGCACCATTGAGAGATATCAAAGTCAAACTATATAACTCCATCCCCCATGGAAAAGATTCCATTTCACCCGATTCAACAAGTCCAAAAATTGAATCATCAACACATTTATGGTATGATGTGGCAAATAAGAACGACGAAATAAGATAAATAATACCAAAATCCACCATATCCTTGTCAACAGTATCAGATGACAACTCTTTAAACACATTTTCAACACACTCTGTTGAAATGCTATCATGCTTTTTGAAATATTTGTCATTAATCGTACTATTACGCATTCGGTACTTGGTAAAATCACAATTACCCATGCACCGAAGTCTAGACAATAGACAAAATTCTTCAACAAAAAATCTGACCAGTTTGCCATTGATGTTAAACCATAATTCATTTATATTTTGTTGCTTCACCTGTCTTAATAACAATTAGTGAATCAACTGAGCTTGAATCACCGTTTCTTTTTAATCAAGATATGGTCCAAATCATGTTTTCCTAAACATTTGCTTTTGGGTTTCAGTAAGTTTGTCATTCAAGGTTTTGATCACTATAGGCGGTGAGTAGAAAGTGACTTTGCCAATAAACTAATAGTTCTGGAGAATCAATAACTCCAGTCCTACAAAAAAAAAAAAAAAAACAAAGATGGTTAGTTAAATAATAATTTTATAGAATGAACATTTATTAAATAAAAGTGACACACAATGTCAATTTTTAAGTAAAAGTGACATGACCTGTGACTTTTTAAGTAAAAAGTGACATGCTCCGTCAATTTTTAAGTAAAAAGTGACAAACATCTCCAAAAAGTGGCATATAACTCTTCAAAATGATATAAATCTAAAAATGTGACATTCATCTATTTTAAAGTGACATATATCTCATAAAACAGTGATCATAACATCTATTTGTTAGTTTGTATATTCAAACTTATTATATCTATATAAGTAAAAAGTGACAAACATCTCTAAAAAGTGACAAACATATCTTAAAAGTGATGTAGATCTCTTTAAAATTGACATACATCTCAAAAAACGATGATCATACAATCTATTTATTAGTTTAGATGTTCATACTTGTATTTATATATTAAATAAAAGTGGCATGCTGACAAACATCTTTTAAAAGTGACATAGATATCCTTAAAAGTGATATACAACTCAAAAAAATAGTGATTATATAATCTATTTGTTAGTTTGGATGTTCAAACTTGTTGTAATATGGTGACCCAAATCGTGTTGTAAGCCCACTATGATGAATGGCCCAACTTGCTTATTACCCACAATGAGGAAAAGCCCAAGTGAAAGTGCCCGATTTGATGGCCCATGTCTCGATGAAA
This sequence comes from Forsythia suspensa, assembly GCA_023638005.1. Lineage (NCBI taxonomy): Eukaryota > Viridiplantae > Streptophyta > Magnoliopsida > Lamiales > Oleaceae > Forsythia > Forsythia suspensa. Next base: position 11,020,346 of record CM042674.1, on the reverse strand, counting down.
CACGCCTATCTTGATTGTTGAAAATGCGAGACTAATGTTGAAGTCATTTGGTTGCTTGTCATCCGTTGATAATGTCGTTGATCTCACCGTTGGTCCGCCATTTAAATAGGCTAATTCATCGATTCTAGGGCAACTCTCTGTGTGTCTTGCACTCTCTTTCGTCTTCTCCGATTCTCTTCTACTCTTTCATCTTTCTTTTCTTTTGGTGAACCTTTGGTTCTCCTCCCAGTGTGTGAAAGGTGTTGCTAAGAATCGTTCCGATTCTTTGTTTTGGTGTCTGTGATTAGTTCTCTAAACTGTTGTGTTAGGGCTTTTCTTGATGTCTGTGAGAAGAGTGTGTAAATAGGAAGAAGTCGTATTGTTACGAGTGGTGCGAGTTTGTAACCTTGAATCTTGAACGTTTGTGATTCTTAATAGTGTAAAGAGAGGCTGTATCTACTTTTGTAGAGCCTCAAAGGCAGATGTAAGCACTAACGTGCTGAACTGCCTGTCCCCTCATACGGGACACTCATATCTGGTGTTATTTTGGTTGCTTTACATATATTTCATATTTCTTGTTTCTGTGATAAAAGGCAAAGTATGGTAAGTACGAAATCTTGAAACCCCAACAAGTGGTATCAGAGCATAAAGGAGAAACTGGTTCGTATTGCTAATATTATCTTTCGCCTCTGTTACTGAGACAAATCTCAGGGCTGTAAGTATAATCCTCTTTGTGAGTTTCTTTTCTTGATTATGTATAATCCTCGTTGAGAGTTTTTCCTCTTCTTGGCATGAACTTTGTGTTTTATAGTTAATACAAGAAAATATTGTGAACTCTACTTGCTGCTTGATTTGCTCTCAGTAAATACTGTGAAATATTGTGTAATATCAAATATCTGTAAACTGTTCTGTTTGTACATCCTTGTTGTCTTAAGTGTAACTCCCTCCCTTGAGGCTTTCTTGATCTCCCCTTGACCTGAGAACTTGATTCTCACGGAATCCTGGGGTGGTCTTGATTATAGGCCTCTCCCAAAAACTGTGTGAAAGATCTTGCTTGTGCTTGTATCTGGAATCTTGCTTGTCCTTGTATCTGATTAATGATCCTATTATTTTCTTGCCTTAAGAATAAAATATCCTTTTCATGTTTTCTCTTGTTGTCTGTAACCTTTGTGGTAAAATTGTGCTAAATGGCCACCTCAAGTTTTCATTTAGATCAATTTAATGGAAAAAGAGATTTTGCTATTTGGCAACAAAAAATGAAGGGCATTTTAGTTCGACAAAAAGTGTCCAAGGCCATAAATAAATCTTTTCACGATTCTATGTCCGATGATCAAAAGGTGGAGGCGATGAGTTAGCCTATACCTTTATCATACTTCATTTATGTCGATTACGTGCTTAGAAAAATTGGTACCTTGATGATGCTCAATCTTTATGGGAAACTCTTGAATCAACTTATCTTGAAAAATCCTTCCAAATAAATTGTTTTTGTTGGAAAAATTTTTAGTTTTAAAATAGATCCTCAAAGGATCTTGATGAAAACTTTGACATTTTCAATAAGTTGATCTAAGATATTAAGAACTCGTGGTGATAAAGGTATTGATGAGTATAAAGCTATTATCTTCTTGAATTCAATACACAAGCCTATAAAGATGTTAAAAGTGCCATCAAATATGGTATGGATGATCGATTGTTGATATGATCATAAATGCTCTAAGAAGTAAGAGTCATGAGTTAAAGACTGATAAGGAAATCAGAAGTAATGGTGAAGGGTTGTATGTTAGAGGCAGATCTCAGCATAGACAGTCCAATAATCAGGAAAGTAATAATTCCAATGGCCAAGGTCACAAAAAGAAAGGCAATGGTAAGTCTAGATCTAAATCAAAGGTAAAAGGGAGAAAATGTTACAATTGTGGTAAGTTGGGGCATTATATTAAAGATTGTTATAAATTAAAAACAATTCTCGTAAATATAAAACCACGAACAAAGTAATGTTGCTACCACAAGTTTCGACACTCTTGGTGAATTGTATGTTGTCTTTGATAAAGAAGAGCCTGATATCTATGTGAATTCTGTGTCTCCAACTTGTCAATTTGATGAATGGCTGCTTGATTCTGGATATACCTTTCATATGACACCCAAGCTTGATATGTTCTGTACCTACACTAAAGTGAACTCTGGTAGTGTTGTTATGGGAAATGATGTTGCATGTAAAGTCTATGGAATAGGAAATATAAGAGTCAAATTTGATACTGGTTTTGTTTATCTCCTTGAAAATGTGAGTCACGTTCCTGATTTGACCAAAAATCTGATTTCTATTGGCATCTTAGAAGATTCTAATTTTGTTGGAAAGTTTGGTGATGGCTGTTTTAAAATATCTAAAGGTGCTCTCCTTGCTATCAAAGGATATAAAAGAAATGGCTTGTATTTTACTCAAACTGAAAAATCTTCTTCATGTTCGATGTGACTAATTTCATCAATATTGATTCAACGATCTTTGGCATAAAAGACTAGCTCACTTAAGTAAAAAGGGGCTAAGTATTTTACAAAATCAAGGTTGTTTTGGAAAAGATAAAATTTCTGATATTCTTTTCTGTGAAACTTGCATCATGGGAAAACAACATAGAGTTCAATTTTTTCGATGGCTTACATAAATCTTCCTCCATACTTGATTATGTGCACTCGATTTATGGGGTCCATCTAGCACACCTACACATGGAGGGAACAAATATTTTTTGTCTATAATTGATGATTTTTCAAGAAAAGTGTGGATCTATCTTTTGAAAAGTAAATCTGATGTGTTTGATAAGTTCAAAACCTGGAAAACTCTTCTTGAAAATCAAACTGGCAAATCTGTGAAGTGTTTAAGGACTGATAATGGCCTTGAATTTTGTAATAAGGCTTTTGATGATTTTTGTAATCAATGTGGGATTAAAAGGCACAAAACTGTTCCTTACTCCCCTCAGCAAAATGGTGTTGCTGAGAGGATGAATAGAACCCTTCTTGAAAGAGTTAGATGCATGTTAACCGATTACGGTCTATCTAAACCTTTACGGGGTGAGGTGTTATTATTCTTGCATGTTATCTTGTAAATAGGTCCCCTTCTTTGCCTTAAATGGTAAGACTCACGAAGAGGTTTGGCATGGTAAGCCCACCGACTATTCAATCTTAGAACTTTTGGATGTATGACCTATTCTCATCTAAAAGATGATAAGCTTGAACCCAGGATCTCAAAAGTGTGTGTTCTTAGGTTATCCTGAAGGAACAAAAGGTTATGGGTTAGGAGTGCGGGAGGTTTTAAAACCATTTGTCGACAGAGAGATGTTGTTTTTAAAGAAAATGAGATGCCTTGTTTAAAACATTCTCACCGAGAGTAGTGATGCAAGTAACCCCACTAATCTGAGATGTTGAGGTGGAGCACGATAATGTAGTTATCACTCCCATCGATCAAAATCCCTGAGATGACCCTCAACTGTTGCCTCTGGTGATGACTCTAACCTTAATCAGATTAGAGATGAAAGCCAAAATCGAATCAAAATTTGGCTTCGATGATTACCTTTAACTAGAGATAGAAATAAAAGAACTATTAGAGTCCCTACTAGATTTTACGATTATGATCTTCTTTGCTTTAGTGTAAATTCTTTTGATGATTTGAGTAGTCATGAACCAAAACTTTTGATGATCTTTGTGAATGGAAGTGAATCGAAAGTTGGTGGAATGCAATGAAGGAAGAAATGACTTCTTTGTATAAAAACCAAACACAGGAATTGGTTCCCAAACCTCCTCATATATCTATTGTGGATTGCAGATGGCTGTATAAGGTAAAAGAAGGTAATAATTCTTCTGACCCACCTAAGTTTAAAGCTAGACTTGTTGCAAAAGGGTTTACTCAAAAGCATGGTGTTGATTATAATGAAATTTTCTCTCTTGTGGTAAAGTATACTTTAAGAGTTATGTTTGCTTTGGTTGCTCATTTCAATTTAGAAATGGAACAACTTGATGTTAAAACTGCTTTCCTACATGGTGAATTGGATGAAAATATTTACATGAATCAACCCATTGGCTTTGTTGATAAACACAAGTCTGATTATGTGTGTTTGCTGAAGAAATCCCTATATGGTTTGAAGCAATCCCCTAGACAATGGAATAAGAGATTTGACACTTTCATGTTATCTTTAGGTTTTCATAGAAGTGATTTTGATCATTGCCTCTACTTTAAATCGAACTTCCCGAGAATACACCGTGTTTTTCTTCTTTGTATGTGGATGATATGTTAATAATTAGTTCATGTATTGACTTAATTAGTAATATTAAATCGCTTTAAGTTTAATTTGATATGAAAGATCTTGGCAATGCCAAGAAAATTCTTGGAATGGATATCATTAGAGACAGATCTAATTCTATTTTATTGCTAAAGCAACAGTCTTATATCTTGAAAATTCAGAAGAAGTTTTCTATGTCTGATTGTAAAGGTGTTTCTGTACCTTTGGCTAACCATTTCATTCTTAGTAAAGACCAATGTCTCCAATCTGTTGAAGAGTTAGAATATATGAATAAAGTGCCTTATTCTAATGTGATTGGTTCTGTAATGTATGTCATGGTTTGTACCAGACCTGATATTGCTTATACTGTCAGTGTGTTAAGTAGATATATGTCTAACCCTGGGGAACAACATTGGGAGGCTTTAAAATAGTTTCTTGAAGTATCTCGAAAATCATCGCTAATGTTGGTTTAGTTTTTTAAGCATTGTAGTGAAGGATAAAACTCAAAGGATATGTTGATGCTAATTATGCTAATGATAGGGATAGTAGGAAGTCTACTACTTCATATATGTTTACTCTTTGTAATTCTTGCATAAGTCGGAAATCTCGGTTATAATATATAGTGGCTCGTCCACCTCTCGAGTCTGAATATGTTGCTATCACTGAAGCTGTGAAAGAGGCTTTATGGCTGAAAGGTTTGTTATCCGAATTAGACTTACTCCATAATCACAGTAGTTGTTTTTTTCCGATAGCCAATCGCTATCTGACTTTGCAAGAATCACGTGTTTCATGATAGAACAAAACATATGGATGTAAGATTACATTTCATTAGGGACATAGTGGCAAAGCAATTGATTAATCTTGATAAGATTCCTACTCAGCATAATCCGTCTGATATGGGAACTAAACCACTGCCTTTAAACAAGTTTAAATCATGTTTGAGTTTGCTTAATATTGATTCAGGTTAAATGTGTTAGAGATATCTAATCTATAGTATAGGTAGTATATATGTTAGTTTAGATTATCTTGTTTTAAATTGTGTGTTCTTTTTTCACTAACTTGTTTAAACTTTTACAGGTACATGAGGCTGTGATATAAAATAGACTGAGTCCTTTCTTTTTGCACTAAGGAGTTACATTTGGTTCAAGGTGGAGATTGTTGTAATATGGTGACCCAAATCGTGTTGTAAGCCCACTATGATGAATGGCCCAACTTGCTTATTACCCACAATGAGGAAAAGCCCAAGCTGAAAGTGCCCAGATTTGATGGCCCATGTATGATGAAACACGCCTATGCTGATTGTTGAAAATGCGAGACTAATGTTGAAGTCGCTGGTTGCTTGTCATCCGTTGATAATGTGCCGTTGATCTCAGCCGTTGGTCTGCCATTTAAATAGGCTAATTCATCAGATTCTAGGGCAACTCTCTGTGTGTGCGCAACTCTCTTTCGTCTTCTCTGATTCTCTTCTACTCTTTCATCTTTCTTTTCTTTTTGGTGAACCTTTGGTTCTCCTCTGGTGTGTGAAAAGGTGTTGCTACAGTAATCGTTCCACGATTACTGTTTTGGTGTCTGTGATTAGTTCTCTAAACTGTTGTGTTAGGGCTTTTCTTGATGTCTGTGAGAAGAGTGTGTAAATAGGAAGAAGTCAGGGCTGTCCTGAGTGGTCTGAGTTTGTAACCTTGAATCTTGAACGTTTGTGATTCTTAATAGTGCAAAGAGAGGCCGTATCTACTTTTGTAGAGCCTCAAAGGCAGATGTAAGCACTAACGTGTTGAACTGCCTGTCCCCTCATACGGGACACTCATATCTGGTGTTATTTTGGTTGCTTTACATATATTTCATATTTCTTATTTCTGTGATAAAAGGCAAAGTATGGTAAGTACGAAATCTTGAAACCCCAACAAAACTTATTATATTTATATAGTAGATAAAAGTGGAATGCTCTATCACTTTTTAAGTAAAAAGTGACAAACATCTCAAAAAAGTGACAAACATATCAAAAAACATTGATCATACCATCAATTTGTTAGTTTGCATGTTTAAACTTATTGCATTTGGAATATGAACTAATATATCAAGCCAGAATGAACATATTTTCATACATGATATATTCAAAAAATAGGTTAGTGAACTTGAATATCATCAAATAACACTTTAATCTCATTTTGGTATATCATTGATTTGACAATGATTACAATGTGTTATTAGATTTCTAAAGGCACATTCATCAACAAGTTAATAATTGAAAACAGTAATGCAATTTCACAGAACAAAAAATCTCTCAAAATATAAAAATTTCACACAGCAACCATTGTCACTGATTTTCTTAAAGGCAACATCATCAAGTAAATAATAATGGAAAATATAAATTCGATTTCACAAAGCAAAAAATCTCTTAAAATATAAAAATTAAAGCAAATAGAAAAAATATAAAAATAAAGAATAAATCGAACTTAGGTTGCGCAATATTTTCATCTTCTTTAAAGATCCTTCGACTGAAATACATTTTCTCTTCATCTTCGAATATTCTGCATCGATTTTTTCGCCTTCTCCAACCATGTTTAAATTCATAGTGTTAAAATAAAGAAGAAACGGACACAAACTATGAATTAGCGAAGGAATTTGATGAATTTTCGTCGGAATCGTAGAGAAAACAAGAGGGTTTGGGTACTCTATATTCGGTAGTGATTATTTTTCCTTTTTTACCCCTTATTCTAATATAACAAAGTCTATTTTTCAAATATTTAAAAAAAAAAACGTATATTACAAATTTTTTTTTGGGAAATGGCGTGAATGGCCTACTTTCCACTTTTATTTCCCATCCATTGGTCGTGGGATCCGACCCGTCTCCTCCGCCCGCCCTCATTCCCGGATATCCATCCCCAGCAACAGAACTAGGGTTTTTGCTTCTCTCTCTACATTCTCTCTCTACACTCCAGTAAGTTCCAATGTACTTGAAGAAGCATATGCCATCCGTACTTACATATACAATATAATAATGCTGTCCACATAATTTCCTCTAGATTAATCTTCCAGAATTCATCGAAGAAGAAGAAGAAGAAGAAGAGGGAGGAATATGGCGAAGACAAAACCAGGCAAGAAGGACCTCGATTCTTACTCTATCAAAGGCACCAACAAAATCGTAAGACGTATGAATTACTATATCTCTTTCTCTCAATTTTACTTATTCTTCATATTTATATTTAAATTACTAGACAGTCATGTGAATTATAATTTTCTTTAGTTCTTTTTACTTCATTGAGAGAGAGGGAGAGACCCGTCACGCTATTGCACGCCGTGAGATGAATACTTTCTTTTGCCGCGATGGTGGGGGTTGTTGGTGTTTGGGGTAGGGTGTAACAATCACGGGTTGGGGGAGGTGCCTTATAAACTAACAAGGCAGGCCTTTCGCGAGCGATGTGGGATACATTTAATCCGTTACAATGGTGGTTTGAGTAGGTTGCATTAATAGTTGAGTTCCCAAAACATTTGATGAATAATAAAATTACTGTGCTGACGGTCTTAAAAGGTATATGTAAAAAATGCGTTGTTTATTTAGTAATATATCTTATTAGTGCTTGTAATTGAGAATCATGTGCTGGAACAAAGACTAATGGTGCTCAGCTGTCATGTGGTCTCTATATTGTAAATTAACATTCAGAAGACTTCCTCCAGCAGCTTGCACATGTTTAGTGTAATCAGATCTTCATTGATGATAGCCCAAACAATTTTACGAGTGGCTATCATGCATCATATTGATCTAAAATGACAACTCCTTCAAGTATCCTCACCCTGTTGCAATGTCTAAACTTGATTCTGTTCCCTTTGCAGTTTTTAATTCTTCCAGAACGTTTCAGCTACGTGAGCATTATACAACTCATCATTACATTTGCAAGAGGCTTCAACAATGTTAAAACAAACTGGAGTAACTTATTTCTGACAGTACAACTAATGCTAGTTGCAATCAGTGAGTGTCAATGTACCTAATGAACATGTCATATGGTAATCATGTAAAAATAAAACTTGCGAACCATTCCATCCACCTCTCTAATATTCTTTATTTCCTTTTTGAGATTCGAAGTAGATTGGGTTTTGACATCACAAAGCTTGACTGTCAAAAAACTCTTAAGACCAAAGCAATTTTCTCTCTCTATAACCTCCTCAGGCTTCATCAACGATGATACAAAATTTCGAATAACAATTTTCTTTGCATGTCCGATTGCCCATGAATTTGCTAGAGTTTGCTAGAATTTGCAGATACCTTTGCAACTTTCACATTATAGTTCTCAATTGCCTTCATGGACCCTGGAGCATTACCTTGATTTTTTTGGATTATAAATGTTTAAAGCAATTGTTTAATATGTTAGCCACACTATCAGTTTAGACTTGTAATAGTTATTGATTGTTCATAACTTATGCTTGACATAACTTATGACTTATCCTTCAGTTTGTCAATATATTGGGACTGGTTCACTAGAGCATCAAAATACTTAACTTTTCCGTCAGTTTGTCAATATTTTGGTGCTGGTTCATTAGAACATCACAATACTTCACTATATTATCATGAGGTGAGCATGGATCCTTCCTACATGATTCAGAAATGCACGATTCTCCCTGTTGTTAAACTTTTTTATCCTATGAAATCCTCTAGCAGTGAATGCATTAGACAAATAACATCTTGTCAATTTGGTTCTAAAGCAAAAATGTGACAAGTATCAACATTATATCTTGATGGAGGCACATTCGTCATACGTACATCTTTTTTCTTGAAGAATGCATCAATGATTTTTGGCTTGAAATTAAGAGCTTGTTTGGCGGAGCTTAAAAATTTGCTAAAAAGCTGAAGTCAAAGTTAACAATTAATTTTAATTTTAACCACACATTTCATGAGATCTACAACTTTTATTAACTTTTCAATCACACATTTCATCAAATTTTTATTAAAATCTACTAAAAGCTTCACCAAACAATGTTAAATATTTAAGAATCTTATCCATCCGAAAGAAAGAAATTAAAAGTAACTTAGAAAATATAAATAACTCGTGGCTCAATTTCCTTTTGCCTGAAAAAAGGAGGGATAAAAATGGGATTAGTGTATACATGTTAGGAAGGATTAAAATAATTCTAAACTTAAGTTTGAAAATGATATATGTATTTTTAATTTATAATTAACTGAAAAGTATAATGTGGAGTCCTCAAAATCAAGAAAAGAATAATACGTGAGCGGGACTTGGGTTTTGTTGTTTGGTTCACTTTTATGTTGTAATATAAAGTAGTAAGAATTTTCAGATTCTTTTGGGCATCCTTGCTAGTTCTAAACTTGTGCTACACACAAATTGAAGAATTTGTATGTGGAAGTTGACTGTAGGATTATATGAAACATTAATAGCTTGATTTTGGGTTTCAAGCTGTTGAAAAGGTTTTTTCCAAGTAACGTGTAAACTTAAATATGTATACAATCGCGCAAGTACACACAATCACACTTGTGGAGATAATTTGACTCCTCTAAGCTCATCAGACTCTCTCTCTCTCTCTCTCACACACACACACACACACACACACGCACCGGCCCTATTACACAATGCGATACGTACTTTCAAGTCTCAACATGGATGAAACTTGGACTTCTAGAGTTGTTTGGATCATGGTTTTTTCCCTAGAGATGGTTTGTCAAAGTTTATTTTTCATAATTTCTTTCAATTATATAATTTACTTGTACACATGCCTAAGTGCCTGTTTTTACACGTATGGTTGATTGGCTTCCTTTGGCTTCATTGATATTTATATGCTCACCCACACACTAATATATTGACATCCAAAATATATGCTGTCACGATAATTAGGAATGGAGAATTTATATCAATGACAGGTCTAACTAGTGAGGTCTCCATTTTGCATAGTTTGCTAGCGTAGATTTTTGAAGTATGTAGAAATTGGGTGTTTATGTAGCTGGAGATTGTGTGTTGATGAGACCATCGGACTCGGACAAACCTCCTTATGTGGCGAGAGTGGAGAAGATTGAGGCTGACCACCGGAACAATATTAAAGCACGGGTGTGCGGGTATTACCGCCTGAGGAGTCCATTGGGGTCATGAGGCAGTTCCATGGTGCCAAGGAACTCTTCTTGTCAGACCACTACGATATGCAAAGTGCTCACACCATTGAAGGCAAGTGCATTGTGCACACTTTCAAGAACTACACCAAGCTCGAGAATGTGGGGCTGAGGACTACTTTTGTAGATTTGAGTACAAGGCTGCTACTGGAGGGTTCACTCCAGACGACCGCGTTGCTGTGTGAGTTTCAGAAAGTGGTTGACTCATATTGAAGTGTGGAAAATTATATTATTGTTTCTACCTAATGTTAGAATACTCTTTGTGGTTTTATGTTTCTGTAGCTATTGCAAGTGTGAGATGCCTTATAATCCAGATGATCTCATGGTGCAGTGTGAAGGGTGCAAGGATTGGTATGTACACTTAATTTTATATGTTTCAAACGCATGTTGTATGTGTTTCTGTGTCTAAATAAAATGATGGAATGTGATGTACTTTGATCCACTCATTTAAAACTAAGTAGGAATTGACGCTGAAGTGAAATTTTGTCTATAATGATTTTTCTTTCAGTGAGTTCTTTTTCCCCATTTATTGTGTTCATGTTGCCGATCTGTAATTAAAAGTGTTAAAGTTAGTAAATTGGTGTTGTGATGTTTGGGATAAGACTCGTTTAGTTTATGAAATTCTTTTCTTTTCCTTTTCTTTTTCTATTTCTTATCCTTGTGCATATGTTTGGTGCATAATGGATGAAATCAGTTTTAGGAAACTAAATCATGTAATGATTATGAAGTATGGAGAGAAAAATATGTACCTTAAAACACGCTTCTTGTGTTTGATAACTTTATAACCATAAATATAAACATAAATTCTATGAAGCACAGACACTACAATGAGGGTGACGTGTCCGTGTCCGACATGTGTTGTGTCAGATACTATCACTTCTCAGATGCTCTACTACATGTATTTTTTTTCTTTGACAGAAGTGATATTTGATTTAACTCAAAGTTATTTTAATATAACAACTAGCTACTCGTATGATTTAAAAGATTTCACCAACAAAAATTAAAACTAAAAAAGGTATTGATTTTATTAAAAATAAAAAGTATAAAAATAAAGATATACTACATGTACAATTTTATAAAATTTATATCAACGTGTCCTCTACGTGTTCGTGTCCTACATTTGTGAAAAATCCTGTTTTGGCATGTCCGTGCTGTGTCACGTTCGAGTTGCGTGTCCGTGTCCGTGTCCGTGTCCGTGCTTCTTAGCATAAATATGAAATAAACGCGAAATGATGAAAAGAGGAAGAAAGGAAAAGATTAAATGTCAATAGGTGAACATGATGTAGGATTAGGGAACCAAAGAGAACAATTTTCCACATGGCTGAACTATTAGAGAAGCACAATTTTAATGTCAATTCACCAAAGATGTCCCCGGTTTTAGAATGACTTTATTTTGGACTTAGATGGCTTGTGATTTTGTGTCAGCCAATATGTGCTTTTAAAAAGAGATTCTTACCTAATAACTTTTAGGAATGGATAAAAGTCACTATGTAAGTTTGGAAGATAATTCATAGTCTAACTACTTAACATAGGCTGATGGCTCTTGATGTAGTATTAAGAAATAAAAAAGTACCAAAGAGTTTTGAGTTCATAGAACAAGACTGTGAAACTTGCAAGGTCAAAATAAGTGACTTTCGACGATAGAACTTCCAAGGAATGAGATGGGATATAGATGGATATAGTAACATGATGTGGAATGAAAGTGGCAAGTTGCATTCGGAACCTAGAAAAGAAGGTTTTAGGAGATTGACATTGAAGGGCAGAAACCATCTAATAAGGCCAAAAAGAATGCTGTAGACTTGCCAAAACATAAAAATGTGGAGACTTTGAGAAGTACAAGTTAGCTACGGAAATTCAAGAGGGTGAATCGAAAGTTCTCGGGTGAGAGAACAAGAGAAGTTGTATGGTTATCTTGGAACAAAAGATGGGAGAAAGTTGTTCACAAGATATCTAGGCAAAGGGAGAAGGGAAGTAGAGATCTAAATCAACATTCAACAACATATTAGTACAAGGTATGGCATTGATATTGAGGATTTATTGTAAAACTCCATGTATATAGTAATGTCAACTATACTAGAAGAATCCGGGTCTCAGGAAGTGAGGGAGGTTATGAGAAGATGAAGATGAGAAACTCATTCAGTTGAGATGGAAAATTCTTATTGAATTGTGGAAATGTCTGGTCGAGGTGGTTATATTATGATTGACAGAATAAGATCTTAAGAGCAAAAAGAAGCAAGGGAATGAAGGCGTATTATAGTGTTGACTACATGAATAAATGAGATATTTAAGATTATTTGAGCGATAAAAGTATCAAGTTTGCAAGTCCGGCTGAAGTTACTAGAAAGGATGATTGAACATGAATTATGATGTAAATTATCTCAGAAAACAAATTTGGTTTTATGCTACAGAGAACTGCTATGGAATCCATTTACCTACCTTCACAATTGATGGGAAAGTATAGAGAAGAAACAAGATTTCTTTATGATTTCAATTAATTTAGAAAAAGCTTATGTTAAGGTTGTATAGGAAGATGGGTGCTAGAGTGAAAATGCAGTTTTATTAGATATATCAATATTATTAAGGATATTTTTGATGCAACAAAAATCAGTAGTGTAAAACTCTAGGTGGAGTAGTAGTTGAGATTGTCCTATTACCGTAGACATGCATTAAAGTTTTACTATGAGTCTACCTTTTCGCTTCAGTCATTGATGATCTTACAAGACATTTCGAAGTTGAGGCTCATTGGTATATGTTGTTGATAGGCCCAGTGCGATTCACATATGCCAGATGTGGGAAGAAGCAAGGGAATTAGCTGCATTGTACGTCCAGGGTCGGATTGAAGAGGATTTATATTCACAGCTTAGCAGTTTGTTATCTTTACAGCTTGTTTTGTTATTTCAATTAGTTAAGGGGGGAGGGTAGAATAGATATTTTCGGGGAATACATGTTGCCACGTGAATAAAAGGACGGGGGAGGATAGTATCTTTTCATTCATTCAGAACTTGAGAGAGAAGTAAGGGAGAGAGTGGATGGCCTCTCGAATGCCTTCCAATTTGTAGTTCATTTCTTTCAATCTGTAATTCAATTATGCTCTTTACGTTCAGTACAAAAAGATGCAATTTCAAATACAATTCTGTTCCATAATTCCTCGTGATACGTTCACTAAAGAATTATAAATTATAAAGCTTCATCACTGGTCTGGTTCATTGAATCTGCTATTGTTCCTGTTTCAATCACCAAATCAGAGATCCATTTTTCATTTCCAAATTGAGAAACTGCTCCTATCAGTTATTTGTTAATGAATTGGTTGTATTTGATGAGACATGGAGGGGGATAATATCGTTAGTTACAACTTTGGAGGAGAAATTTGGAATCTAAAGGTTTTACATCAAGTAGAACTAAAATGAAATACATGAAATATCATTTTAATCATAGTAGGAAAAAGTTGGTAGCGGAGTCACTATAGAGGATCATGTTGGCCCAACAAGTGATAGTTTTATGTATTTAGATTCAATAACTACTAAGGAATGAGTTCTTGAAGAGAATGTAATGTTTAAGATTAGAGCATATTGAATGTAATGGATATATCATATATGTATTCTATGTGATCAAAAGATACTTGTAAAATGAAAAAGTAAACTCTACAAAATGAATATTAGAACATCTGTGCTTTATGGGACTGAAAGTTTGGCTGTGAAACCATTTTATGGTAATCAAATGAACATGGCAGAAATGATTACTCTAAGATGGACATGTGGTTGCACTAAAATGTTTAAAACAAAAAAGAAGACCCCCATTAACCAGAGTGGTGAAATCTCAATAGAACGTGATAGAAGAGAGAGGTAGACCAAAATTTATATGGCATGATGTGGTTGCAAAAGATTTGATTTCATTTGATTTTTCAACAGCTGTAGCTATATATCGAATAGAATGGAGAAAAATGATTAATATAGCTGATCCTAAATTCATTGAGAATAAGGCTCAGTTTGTTGTTGTTATTTTTGGGTGCCAAAGAGTGCGCATGTTTACAGAGTGGTCATGTTTATGTGCCCCTACAAGCAAGAAATAAGCTAGATCATTAGAGCTATCTGGCGATGTATATATCTTACATTTCTTTTCCGCTTTGTTAGCAATGGATACCTACACCTTAGTTGATTGGTAGATAGGAATTACTTCTTACCCTGTATTACAATACTGATCATAAATGATTGGGATGTTGGCCTCAGAAATTCCTCAAGTTGGTTCACATAGAATTTGCTTTGCTAACTCGAACATTAGTAAAACTCATCATAATCAATACTTTGATGAAATTGAAAGAATGTGATCTTTTGGAGAGTGACGATGAGGAGGAATGTGGTTTAAAGCTGCTGCAATTTTTGCTAAACAATGAAATGGACAGTAAGTTCTGCTTGTTTTGTCTTTTCCCGAGTTACATTCAAATCGTAATTTTAAATATCAAGTTGGTCATTATATCACCACGTCTTTTTATTTTTATTTTTATTTTTTTTTTGGGGGCGGGCGGGCGGGCGGCGGTGGAGAAGATATTGGAGGCTGGGGTCAGCTAGCATTGAATATGAATCCTTTTTCGTTCTTCTTGTTCTCGGAGATTGCCACTATAGCCTTTCTGAGAGGGGGAACATTACCCCCAAAGTAGCTTTAGATTCCCTCAATGCCTAGCTATTTGCAGCCTACAACAAGCCTTTGGGGTTTCGATGGCAGTTTTGATTCCCTTGAGCTTATGCAGTGCCAGAGAAGTATGAGAAACATATGCAATGGACTCGATCATAGACAAGATTGTCAAGGTCGTAACTTTGAATCGGATTGTTGAAGGTTCTTGTAGATCGGATCGAATATCGTAAGATTCTATTAAATAGTAATTATTTAAAATATAAAAACATAGACAAACGTAAGATATTCTTAAGAACAAATTAACTATAACAAACTAAATTCAAACAATAAAACTAGGGTTGCAACTACTTACTACTTTATATAGGTCCACATTTGATTTCTGATGTGCAAAGAAAGCCAATAAAAACTTCATTAAGTGTTAGAACCAAAATCCGAAATCAAAGTATCCTTCAATTTCAATTTATTAAGATCAAAATTCTAATTTGGAATTAATTTTTATATGACAAACTTATGAAAACTATTCACCATGTATATCTGCACAAATTATGCATAACCATAAATCTAATAAACAATCAAAACATTACTAGTCCAGAAATTAAACTCAACCCAATTGCCCAACAACCCAGTCTACTTAATTTTTTTAAAATGAAGCTAAAAAACATGGAGGATCATTATGATTGCTAGAATCCAACAACGGGATTGTAAGATTCTAAAATTTTAAGATCGTACAATGGGATCGAATCTTTTATCATTTTTGATCGTAGATAGGATCGTAAGATTCGGATAGGAAGTTTAACAACCATGATTATAAAACTCTTTACATGCACATGAAATAAACTGGCAACGATGAAATGGACAATAGAAGTGATGGAGATTCTAATAGATATTTTTGGAGACTTGCTGCAAACTAGATATTCATTTCAAAAAAAGGATAAGAAATAAATTAGAATCTGATTTTCTTTATTTTCTTTTTGTATTTAGTTTTGAATTAGAAAATTTTCCATTTTTTATAGAACTTTCTGTTTCGCAACAATTTTTAATTATAAATATGAGGAATTTTCAAATATGGAGAGTATTGATTAATGATTATTGAGATATTGAAATTCTCCCCTACAATAATTCTCTCTCTGTTTCTCCTCTCTCCCGTTCTGCATCAACAAGTGAGAGGAAGGATCATCATGCCAACTTGAAAGAGAAAATATGTAGAATACTGTGCCAAATGATGGAGAAAGAAGTTAGTTCAGAAAAATAACATACTTATGGAGAGAGGTACCAAATTAAATCATAAAAACACACGGAAAAAGTTTGCAAGGTACTTTTCGTTATGCAATTCTATAACTTTAATAATAAATTGAAGAGAAAAGGAAGAAGAAAGGAGAAAAGCTATTCAGCCAGCCTTTTCTGGAGCTATGCAGCCTGCCTTTTCTGTTATAGTATCATTGAGCTTACTTAATTTACCCAGAGCCCAAGTATCTGTCGTTACTCTCAAATTATGTGTTGTTTCTTTAGTCCTTCTGTTCCCGGATTGGAACAAGTGCTGATATCTGACTAATAGGACCTGTTTGTAATGCAACTAGTCCTTTGAGACGTGAATCACTATTGTCATGTTACTAAATCCTGAATTGAGTCAATGAGTTTCCAGTAATTTAGCTCTTTCATATCACTGTAAGCTTTGTCCCAAGATGTTAGGGAACAATTATTGTACTGATTATGCATGTCATGGTAAGCTTCTAATTGATCATTTTTAGAATTGTTTGCATTATCACATGTATGTTTTTTTCTTTTCCTTTTTTCACGAAGGTGTGCCATGAAACCTCATCCAAGACCTTCCTCAACCCCTTTCTGCAACTCCTATTCAATTGCACCAACACCAAATGCACCACGTAAGCAGCATCAGCACTCTGGTTGAAATTGGACTTATGCTACATTTGCCATCCCCCATCCTCATCACCAAAGCCACCATTTCAATACCAATACAACCATAGCCCTCCTCACCACCAGAGGGACAAGCCCACAGGCAATGATGCCATGTGCAAACCATATTGGCACATCTGTGCACCTATCAAACTCAAAACGACCACCTGATCACCACCATTGCCTACCAAACCTCCAACCTCATCTCATATCCAACCTAGACATTTACAGGGACCAACCTTGGCAACCAACCCCACAGAACCCCAGAATAAAAAAGAGGAAAAACTTCCCCACCCACCATTGCAACGCCTTTGCGTTAAAAACACAATTACAACAAATTGCCAAACATAATAAGTTCCAAGCGCTCTCGATCTATTGGCTTCATGGTAGTTTTTGGTGGTCAATGTCAGTAGCCGTGGTGGATAATTGTTGTTTATGGCCTGGGTGGAGGCAGAGATCGGCAATTGGAGTTTGGCAGCCAGGGCATCTTGGTAGAGTAAGTAGTGGGGAAGAAAACTGAGGCAATTCAGAAAATAAGGAAAAAGGAAGTTGTTTAAGAGGCTAAGATGGGGTATTGCAGGTTGGGTGTGGGTAGGCTTGTGCAGGTTTGGTGGGCAGGAGCAGGTTGTTTGGTTCAGGGGGAAGGGTGGTTTTCATTGTCTTCTTTTCTTTCTTTCTTTCATACATGTTTTCAGGTATTTATCTTTGTTTACTTTCTCTTAAATTAGTATGTAAAACGGGAGTAGTCTTCTCAAGTGTATGATAGTCCAATACTGCCAGGTGAGAGTAAAAGGTGTTTCATGTGTCAAACATGGACAATTTAAGGAATCACTAACCAGATTGTAACAGCAGGGACTAATTTGACTCAAGGGACTAATTTGAGATTTAAGGAAAATTGCAGGGACTAATCTGAAGTTTACCTGCTCACCTACAGTACCTGTATCTGAAGATATCTTTTTCCTCAAAATGTTTTTTCATTAAGAGTAGGAATCTGGAAGACTAGAAACCCGATGGCATTGAATTCAGGAAATGCATTGGGATTTCTGTATTATATTTTACATGTTTTTATCCATTTGACACTTTCTGCCGTCCTCCTTTGGGTGGAGTCATTGCCTTTGATAAGAACTTCAAGTGCTGACCAGCAAAGTGGTTTGAGATTTCTGGCTCAGTAGTAATTATATTTTATATAATTTTGAGGATTCGAGATTGATGTGTTGGGTAAAGGATGGTGTGAAGTACTCCACGTCGATGCTTTTGCT
This sequence comes from Forsythia suspensa, assembly GCA_023638005.1. Lineage (NCBI taxonomy): Eukaryota > Viridiplantae > Streptophyta > Magnoliopsida > Lamiales > Oleaceae > Forsythia > Forsythia suspensa. Next base: position 11,002,194 of record CM042674.1, on the reverse strand, counting down.
TCTGTTGGTTTTGATTCTAGGAATAGTATTCTACTTCTTATTTTGCTTTTTGGTTCTGGGGGTACTCAAAATACTTGTCGTATTACAGTTTGTTGTTGCTAGACTTTGTAATATGCCTGCGTAAATTTCTATTTATAGCGGCTCTTAATGCATATGTTTCTGTTGTAGGTTTCATCCTTCTTGCATGGGTATGACCATTGAAGAAGCGAAGAAATTGGAGAATTTCTTATGTTCTGACTGTTCATCCGAAGATGATGCCAAAAGGTCTTTGAACTCATTCCCTGTATCACCAGCTGTTGAGGCTAAGGTAAGGTGCATTTTTCTGTTCTGATGCTGTCGGGATGTGAAAACAACTGTTGTATTATACAATTGGCACTGCTGCTTTTTTTAAACTCGGAGGTCACTGCATTTGGATGACTGGGTATTGCATTATATAAAAGATTATGCATCTACTGTAACTTCAGGGGCTTTACCAATAAGAATGCTATTAGAGCTATCTTTAAGCTAAAAGAATCAATAGTTCAAAGAAAGCGGACTGAAGAAACACTGCCTATCTAAGTTGTGGCAATGGACAATAGAAAGGATGTTACTAGGATATAAACTTCTAGGGGCTTGCGTGAGTAATTTTGGAGGCAATCCCAGTAACCCTAAAGTTTTGATGAAAACCAATAGGAGATGACCTCAGGCGCCAAATATGCAGTCCCAAACCATGCTTAGCTTTAACCTCAGTAACCAACTCCAATCTACTAAATGATCATTCCGGTCCTTGTCCATGCCCTTCCAACAAAAATCTTGCACCCCACGTTCAATTCTCTTTGCCACACTTACTGTGATTTTGGATGAAGATAAATAATACTAGGGGTTACTATAGACAAGACTGAGTGAAGGTAACTCACTTTTGATCGGAATAAAATGCCCTACCTACAATCCAATTTCTTTGATGCTCTTGACTATGGGATTCCAGGAGACAACTTTTGGTTTACTTCCTAAAGGAACACCTAAACAAGTCACAGGCTACTCTTGCACTATGCACTTTGCTGTTGACACAGTGGACAGAATCTGATTATTGACAGATATACCTCCAAATTTCTCCTCCATATTTTTTTTCAAACTGGCACCTGTTCAAAATTCCCTAAAGTGCTAGAATATTCCTAGAAAGACTTGTCTTGCCAGAATGGAAGTGAATGGTATTGTTTGTAAACTTTAGAAGAGAGACGGTAACGTTGTCTTCCCTACTCTACGCTCCTGCACAACTCTATGTTCCTCTGCCTTCAAAAGTGGATGCTTAAAACGTGGAAAAGTGAAGAAAGGAGTAGATCACCTTTTTGAGCCCCTCTTGACACTAAACCATTCCTTTAGGCCTGCATTATTATAACCAGAAGGACAAGAAGTCTTGAAACAGCATATAAAGCACTTCTACGCCTGATCATGCACTCTCTCTTTTCCAAAACCTTTTTCTTCCATGACCTTATCCAAAAAGCTCCAACTCACCAGCTCATATACCATCTCAAAGTTTCAATATCAATTAAACTACATGCTCCACCACTTGTGCCGGGACCCGTCATTTCCGTCAAGTTTCTGCTCCCCTCCCCTTTATGCTTCACATTAGTTGTCACACTGTCTGCCATTAGAGCTGCATCGTAAATTTGCCTACCCCAAATAGAACACTTTACATTAAAAAATAAATAAAAATAAAAAAATAATCAAGCCTTGTTCCTAATAAAGTCAGCTGTATGAATCCTTTTTTGTCATTCCCTTAATTTGTTGCTAGATGTAGTGGAACATCTTTAACAACCACAAGAAGTCATGATAGTTTTGGTCTACACTTCCCTCTTTTAATATGTTCTACTAAGATTGCGGCACACTTATGAACATGAGCATCTTTAGTTCTACATCAAACATGACCCAAATGGTGACACCTCCAACTGTTTCGTGATATTCTCATTCCTTGTCTTATAATTTTAGCATGTACACACATCGCTCATTGCATTATCATTTCCTCTATGTTATCTTATGGACATTTTGTCCTTTTATCAACCCAACACTAAACTGTTCTGTAGAAGTGTTCTTGCAGCCTCATAGGGATCTTATTGTACAATTTCATGTAGCACTTCTCCCTTTTGTCCAACCTACTATAATTCTATGCATCACATTCTCCTCAATCCCTTCTTCCTTGTTAATAATCGCATCTAAATACCTATGACAATTACTTTTGGGAAAATAGGATCCTCTATGGTAACTCTATTATTATCCTTATCCCTACTGTTACTAAAGTGGCATTGCATGTATTGTGTCTTAATTTTACTCAATCTAAGACCTTTAGATTCCAAAATACTAATTCGAACTTAAAATTTAACCCTTTCAGTGTTATTAACTAAAACTATATTATTAACGAAATAACATATACAAATGCACTTCATCTTGAATTGTGCTGTAAGTTAATCCATGACTAAGGTGAAAAGATAAAGACTCGAGACAGAATCCTGGTGCAAGCTTAAAACTAGGGAATTCTCTACTGTTGCCACTACATCTCATGCTTGTGATTGCTCCATCATACATATCTTTGATAATATATCTGTTAGGAGTTCCTTTTTTCTCTAGTACCCAGCATAACACTTCTCTAGGCATCCTATTATAGGTTTTAAATCAATGAAAACTACATGCAGATATAAGATTTCATAAAGTTTCATGCGGTTGTCAACCTACCACAACCCTCCTCATTTATCCGGGCTTTGGACTGGCTACGAACAACATGTTTAGAGTTCTAAAAAATTCAACCTGATAATGATTAATGGTATCTTAAAGCACTGTACTCAACATATTAGCCAGAACTTTCTCATAATCTCGTGCATACTTGTCATGAGGCTAGTACATTGAAAGTCCTTGCTCTTTTCGAAAGTGGCTTTTGGATACTAGTGTAACAAAATAGAATTAATACGCTTCCCCACAATCCAATTGGCATAAAATTCTGCGAAATCTTTCAATAGAATGGCCTTGACCATATCTCCACAAAGATAAAAAGAAACAGAATGCCTTCTCCTTTATACATTTCGAAAGGAGCTTTACTCACTTCTTCCTCCTCAAAAGGCATTGAATCCCACTTGCTTCTATATTGTAAGTAAGCTGAATGCTTAGCTGCATTGATGAGAGATGTGTAGTCATAGGATGAAAAGTGTTGGACTTCTTGTTGATGTGAAATATGCAAGTTAACTGTTAACCGATATTAAGTTCAAAAAGCTGTCTTATGAAAGCAAGATTTGAGGGCTAAAAGGTCAATATAAGAAGCAGTTGTGATCCTCAGTTGAGTTGAAATTGGTATTCTTTATAGGGTTCACCACTGCTCATGGATGGTTGGGCTCTTGGACATAATGGAACTGCAAACTACTAAATTGTCTTATCATAGATTTGCATGTATTAACTATGTACTCATTTGTACAGAAATTGTTTTAGTGAAATTTATTGATTTCCATTCTTTGTGGTATTATATGGAACTCATATTCAGGAGCTGATGGAAGATTTCTGACTTTTTACATGGGGACGCAAGTTGAGTATATATGTTCAAACATTCCTAAGGGTATGAATGTTGAGGCAACTAAGAGAAAATTCTTGATGCTTTTGTTCCAATTCTCAACATACATTAGGGACTAGCTTACCATTTCCAAAAACAGATACTTCAACTACAAATTGTCAAATCCTTATTGCCGTTTTGTTTACGTGCAAGATCATGTTTTCTAATTTATTCCTTGAAATATAAAAATCCACTGGTGGGGCAACTGGTGATTTTATGAGCTGCCTACCATGACTGAACAAATGTTGATGCAAATCTTGAATTTTAAGTATTGAAGATGGATATCAATGAAATATCAGGTTTTAAATCACCTCTACTTCAGTTGCCATGTACACAGTCATTATTTTTTTTTGAATTTTTTTTTTACCTAACATAATTGGTTATACTGTCTAGAGTGCTTTCAGTTATTGAAGAGAATATGGGAAATAATTGAGGGGCAAATTCCCCTGTAAATCTATTGCATTGTCTTTAATGCTTACATATTTTATTATTGTCTTTAACTCTTAATGAGACCTTGTGTTGGTTTCATTGATAGGTGGAGCCAAAGCGCCGAAAGAGATGACAGATAGATCTTAATGCATTATAGGGGGTACCCAATTTCTTCCATATTAGCTCCCATATTGTTGGTGTTGTGGAATTGTACAGTACCGATAAAATACTGTGCTTGGAAAAAGTTCGACATTTACTGGGATAATTTTGTTATCTATTTGATGTATGTGTGCGTAGACTAGAAGATGACTGCTCGTCTTTGTTGTCTGCAGGAATACACTACTTGAGATCCAATTCCCTAAAATGGACATAATCTGTCAAACCCATCAATCCAAATGAAAAAAAAATTAATCAACGTATTTTGATGTATCATAAAGTCTTTTATGTTTTATGTTGTTATTGTCGAACTTTCTCTCGGTTTCTATTGAGAAGCAAAGAGGTGCAAGGATGGGTGAGATGAAACTGGATGACATATTAGCTGAGGGCTCCATGAGTTAACTGAGAATCAGACGTAAAAAAGACTTTCATCCGAAAGATGAAGATTACCATTTAATCTTGCCAACTTCTCATTGGTTCTTGGTGATGCTATATACATTGTAGTTTTACTAGAAATGAATTTCTCACAAACCTTAATTGTTCAACTGTTTGTTTTGTCTTTTGGAGATCTGTTCAGTGTCAGATCTTCCCTTATTGCTGGTTCCGTGGCAATGGTGGGTGGATGTTGCCAATTTGTCCCATTGACAAACAAATATTTTAGTTTTCTAAGTGCATATGATTCGCAGTTCAAAATTTCGGACCAATATTTGGCTTTTTATGCCCTTGTTAAGTTATGCGACTTTCTTGGCTGAAGCATCTTATACCTTTCAGGATCTTATCTCGGATGTATTGCCAGGTTTCTTCAGTTGGTCTTCATCTACTCTTTGTTAATATCCTTGGATTGTTTCCATGGTTGAGAGTTATGGAGGCAGCTCCATTGTACAGCCTATTCGTTCTTGTGCATTCTATTCCATGTTTTCTTCGATAAGATTTGAGAGTATAAATGCAAGAAGCTTCTCCGGGTTACAAAATGTCGAGTTTGCTCGTGTATATATGTAAACAGTGACTGCTATCTACTCCGGACAGACAAGTTTTTGGATTTTGAGAATCTCAAGAAAGTAGTTTTGATTTTACTTGCCTTCTTTCCAACTTTTGAATCAAGCTCAAGGTCTAAATCATAATGAAGAGAATTCTTTTCCTAGTATCCAAAAGCCTTTTATGTGATGATTATGCCAAAGACAATGGCTTTCAAAGCCTTTTTATTTACGTGCTATTTTCTATAAAAATTTGGCCTATTTTTTCTTATGTTCATGCAACTCTAGTATATATATGGGGAAATGTGGAAGTTTTGATGGTTATGGGTGATAGAGGGGCAACCCACATGGTTGACCTGTTGTAAGGGCCTTTTAAAAAAAAAAAAATTGAAATGCATGTACAACTAAGCAGTGGAAACTTCTATGCCGGACTTAATAAATGGAAACAATGAATTCCATAACTTTATTATTTATACAAGAGGCTCTTGCCTTTTTCAAAAGATATTAAGTCAAGAAAGATGCAGACATTTTGCAGAAAGCAGCTACGTTATAAACACATGGTTCCTAGCAAAATACAAAAGGGTAGTGTAGGCGTGATATATGTAGTCTACATAGGTCAGTCTTCAAAGGTTCGTTCAGCTAGGAAATAAAAAGCTGTTTCGTTAGTTATTGCTATTTAGTTCTAGATAAAGTCTCACTTGTAGTTATAGGCCCTTGTTTTAAATTTATGTATTTATTCAACTTTTGATCCCTATGTAATATATTTTCCTTGGAATACCTCCCAGACTCGAGCTCAAGTCAGTGTTTCCACATTTTTTATACACTTTGTGGCATCACAAAAGTGTTCAACACATGTTCTCAAATAAACGTGGAGTTTACTTTTTCTTCATTCGGAATTGGATTATATATGAACATTCGTTTCATAATTCTTAATCAATCCTATGCTACAATTGGATTGACGACGCCCTCAAATATTTGAGGATTTAAATGTTGAACTCTCCATCATTCCCCATTTTAGAAGGTGGGTTGGCTGGACAGTCTATGGTTATAAATTATGATTCATGTATCGTTGTAATTATTAGGACTGCTGGTAGACTAATTGAGTTCTTCGACCTTAATCATCCCTAGGCATGTTATTTTTGAAAAGCTCTTTCCCCAAAATTTGTTCAGGAATTTCTCAAATCAACACTACCCATGGCTCCAAAAGCTCGTGAAAGCAAATATACAGCTCAAAGTAAGAGGTTAAGGAAAGAAAAAGACCCGTCTCAAAACTCCTCTATTATTCAAGAATGAAAATTTAAAGGTACTTTACATCGTATGGTTGAGGTGAAGGAAACGAATGAAGAGGATACGGGTTATATTCCCGTGGGGAGGAAACGGAAGCAAATGCTTTGTCTATCCCTGCTTCCCTTGTGGCTCAAGAGATGAGGCAGAATTATGCGGCGTTGGTGACTCAAATTCAAACAGGTTTTACTAAACTAGAAGATCGTCAAACTCAACTAGAGATGTGCCAAACTCAGCCGGAGAAGTGTATAGCTGATTAGGAGGGAGCATCATTATAGTGTCGTTCTGATAGGGATATGCCTAGCTTTTAGTTTGTCTTTACCCCTCTTCTACTAGTGTATTTTTGAACTTCTGTTTGAACAATTTTTTCATCTACTAGTGTATCCCTTTTGATTTCCTGCTTGTAATCTTTTGATGAGGGCGCCTTGTTAGAGTGCTGTCGACGCTCCACCCCAGTCTCTATTTCATGTTGCCTCCCTAGTCCAACTCTTGTTCGTTTTGTCCTTTCTCACAAAGTTTGATGCACAAAACAGTAAAAGTTAAACCATATTCATTTAATCCAAATCGCAGATGTATTAAAAATATGTTGATATTTTTCATAATTATTAGTTTTTTTTGTTATTTTTAGTTGTAATTAAATGTTTTTCCAATTTTACTATTAGAAATGGTAGGCATGTGAGGTTGGTTGACAGGTCAATTTAACACAAAAGTTGATAGAAAAAGTTTGGTGAGACTAGTTGTGCAATTTCTGTGACCCAAATGTCGATTAAAAGAGTATCAACTAGGAAAATAATCACAAGTTGAGGACCAACAATACAATTTTCCTATCCATATTTGGTGACTTGATTGAAACTTCTTAAAGTTGAGTGACCCAATTGAGACTTTTCTCAAAGTTGGGCGACTTCCAATAACATTTAATCACGCTTCTTTCTAATTTTGTTGTTTGTCCGTTGCTCCCCCGTCAGTGGTTTTATTTTATTTAATGAATTCAGTTCGGCTGTAGTCTCCGTTCTTAAAACAAATTATGATGGAATTCCCTCATCAATTATTATCATTATTATTCAAATGCTATTTATTTGATGGGCTAAATTTGAGAGAATTAAAATGTGATTTTGCTATTGATTTGACAATTTTACCATATCAATGAAGACAAAAAAAAATTGAGAGTTTAACTCACTCGATAATAGAACTTTTAAACGGAATTTGTCCAAAAGGACTAATTGTACACCTAAATGAATAGATTAGGGATCACTTCATAAAAATAAAAAGTTAGAGACTATTTGTGCACTATTGTCATACATTAGGGACCATTTGCGCCAATTTCCCTATCATAAATGCATGAATGTTTGGGGGTGTTACAGGGGCCATCTGGGCGGGGCAAACACAGGGTGGGGGAGGGACGTTTTGCAATTCTTAAATTGTAATTGAAAGTATTAGAATTTCATTTAGATTAGAATACCATATAGTAGGATAAGAGGATATCATATATGTAATATTCCTATTCAGGTAGAACTCTTTTCTTTTTATTTCTTTCCTTATTAGGTTTCTATTAACCTATATATATATCTTCAGAACCCCATTCATTAATTACATTACATCAATATACAAAGAGAGTAATTATTTCTCCACATATATTTTCTCTCATATTTTACATGGTATCGTGAAAGCAACGATTACGAGCGACGACGCTTCGCACAAACAATGATATAAAAATTATAGAAAACGACGATTGCCCAATCGGATCTCATAGCTCTACAAAGAATCCGATCATCCCGGCTTCACCATCGTTTCTAATCCACTTAATGGAAACAATTATGGCACAAACACTATAGAGACGACGATTGCCCAATCGGATCTCACGGCTCTACAAAGAATCCGATCATGAAGGGCAACATTCAATCAATTCAATCAATTGGAGATCGAATCGAAAAATAACGATCGATCGAACCGGTCAACTGCGTTTCACCATTCCGGTCGACCGTTTCGATAAATTTGGCCGTAAACGGTGCACCCATCGCAAGATGATTGGCCACATCATCGACACCGCTATTTCATCCATGGCTTCCTCCGAGGCACAAGTTTCATGGAAAAGACGTGAAGCCACCTAAACAAATGCTTCACAAACACTACTACCGCTTCTACACACCTAACCAAAAGGAAGGCAAAACACTCACAACCAAGGAATATGAACAGATCACGACACTTCTAAACAACAAGTCGGGTAATGATGCGCTTGTGTTAACACTTCGTGTATCAATATCTCTACTACCCCTTTGAGTAATTCATGGATTATTGATAGCGGGCCACCGACCATGTGACAAAGGATGAGATTCTTGAGAATAATTCATGCCAATGCACAAAAGCGTGCAATTACCGAACGGGGTCATGCTCTTATTAAATCCATTGGTACAGCTTAACTTTGAAAATAATATGATCGTTGATAATGTGCTTCATGTTCCTAAATTCAAAGTTAATCTATTATCTATCAGTAAACTTACTAGAGAGTTAGGTTGCTATGTGACTTTTTTCCCTGATTTTTGTGTCATGAAGGATCTGACTACGAAGAAAACGATTGGCTTGGGAAGGCAGAGTAACGGCCTATATTACCTTTCACAAAAACCACAAATACATCATACTACCAATGGATCAACCAACCTATGGCATAAACGTCTTGGACACCCTTCAGTCTCACCTCTTCAATTCTTAGCACAAAATATCTTAGGTATTAGTTTTGATTCACACGATATTTGTGATACTTGTCATCCTGGCAAAACAATCTAGACTACCCTTTAAAGTCACCACATATCTAGCAATAAACCCTTTGATTTGATTCATTGTGATATTTGGGGACCTCATATGATTTATTCTTATTCGGTGCTAGATATTTTCTTACAATTGTTGATAACTTTTCTCGTTATACTTGGGTACACCTCATGCGTCACAAATCTGAAACTCAAAGCATAATTAAAAATTTCTTTGTTTGGGTTAAAACTCAACACAACCTGACTATAAAAATCATGAGATCTGACAATGGCCAAGAGTTCCTATCCTTGCAAACATTCTTAGATGAAAATGGTACTATTTTTCATAGGTCATGTCCTTATACCCCTCAACAAAATGGAGTGGTAGAGAGAAAACACCGCCACCTCCTTAATGTGGCTCGTGCCATTAAATTTCAAGCTAATCTTCCGTTAAAATTTTGGGAGGAACATATCAAAACAGCTTGTTACCTTATCAATCGGATACCTTCACCATTGCTCTCACACAAAACACCCTACTTAAAGATTGCACAAGAAACCACCACCTTATTCCCATTTACGTGTCTATGGTTGTCTATGTTTTGCTACCAACCTTAGACCCAAACCATAAATTTGACACACGAGCCAAACGGTGTGTGTTCCTTCGATACTCCTCGTGACAAAAAGCATACACCTTATATGACCTAATCGACAAAAAGTTAATAGTATCCCGAGACGTTGTGTTCCATGAAAATATATTTCCATACACTTCCCAACAACAAGATGAAACCAACTCTATCCCATTGCCACAATCTATACCTCTAGATGTTGAAACACCATATTTCACAAACCCAGATGACCAACACATAACAGAAACGGATAACTTGCCAGAAGATCCCGAACCATCATCCGGACCAACCGGTCGACCGGATCACTCGTCCGCTTCAGCAGAGAGTCCAACTGGTCGATCCACTGGTCGACCGGTTACCTCATCCGGTTCAACAGAGAATTTAAACGGTCGACCGTCTTCACCTACCGGTCGACCGGTTGAGCAATGTCCAACCACGATTGATCCACCTACCTCTTCTCACCCTCCAGATGACCAACTTAGACGATCCACAAGATCAATTCAAACCCCATTTCACCTGAAGATTACTATATCAATCATACTCCGCCTACTCAAGCCGGGTCTCTTCTAGTCAAATCCAAAGACTCGACACCCTATATCAAGGTATGTATCATATAGTAACCTTTCTTCTATACATTGTGCTTTTACATATAATATTTCTCATATCATAGAGCCCACTACATATGAGGCAAAGACATGTCGGGATCCCAAATGGGTCGCCATGAATGATGAAATTCGTGCGCTTGAAGAAAACAATACTTGGTCACTTGTACCGCTTCCTCCAAATTCTCATCCTATTAGTTGTAAGTGGGTGTTCAAAATTAAATTTCATTCGGACAGTACAGTTGAACGATACAAAGCACGGTTAGTGGCGAATGGGTTTACACAACGAGAAGGATTGATTATAATGAAACTTTCGCTCCGGTTGCAAAGTTAACTACGATCGAGATGCTTATTTGCTATCGCCTATTCAGAATCGGACGCTTCATCGGATGGATGTACACAATGCCTTTCTTCATGGTGACCTTGATGAAGAAGTCTATATGACTCCCCCTCCTGGATTTCGTCGACAGGGAGACACCAGTTGTATGTCGACTTCATAAATCTTTATATGGATTGAAACAGCATCTCGCTCTTGGTTTCAAAAATTTGTATCTGCTATTATTCAGGTTTGGGTTCAAACAAATACATGCAGATTACTCACTCTTTACAAAGGTCAATGGTAATTCATTTACGGCAATTCTATTATATGTGGATGATATGATTGTCACAGAAATAATAGAGAAGCAATCTCTACTACAAAAATATTCCTTGCATCTCAATTCAAGTTGAAGGATCTTGGCACATTAAAATACTTTCTTGGAATAGAGATTGCTCGCTCAAGATCAGAGATTTCAATAAATCAAAGGAAGTATACTCTTGACATTCTTCAAGAAGTCGGATTACTTGGATCAAAACCTGCTGAGATTCCTATGGAGCGGTCATTAAAATTTAACTGAATCGATGGAAAGTTATTAAAAGATCCCACATATTATCGACGGTTGGTAGGAAGGCTCATTTATCTCACCATTACCGCACTGTAGATCTCATATTCATCAATACACTCGGTCGCTTTTATGCAGACACCTAGACAACCCCATCTTGATGCAGTTCACCGATTGCTCCGATACTTGAAAGGGGCACCAGGACGAGGATTATATTTCCCATCTGGTGGGAAATTGCAGCTAGCAGGATTTTGTGATGCAGATTGGGCCGGAGATATTACTACACGACGTTCAGTTACAGGATATTGTGTATTTTTGGGAAAAGCACTTATATCATGGAAAAGCAAGAAACAAACGACTGTGTCCAAGTCTTCAAGCAGGTCGAGTATAGGCAATGGCTTCCATTACATGTGAGCTTATATGGTTGAGACAATTGCTGAAAGACTTATGTGTAGATCATCCACAAGCAGCAATATTATATTGTGATAATCAAGCAGCAATGCATATTGCCGCTAATCCAGTGTATCATGAAAGAACAAAACACATTGAAATAGATTGTCATATTGTTCGTGAACGAATTGATAAGGGAGAGATCAAGACTGCCTATGTTCCAAGCAACAATCAGATTGCAGATTTATTTACTAAAGCATTGGGGAAGGAGGTATTTCACAATTTCACTCACAAGTTGGGCACTCTTGACATACATGCTCCAACTTGAGGGGGAGTATTAGAATTTCATTTAGATTAGAATACCATATAGTAGGATAAGTAGGATATCATATATGTAATATTCCTATTCTAGGTAGAACTCTTTTCTTTTTATTTCTTTCCTTATTAGGTTTCTATTAACCTATATATATATCTTGTAACCCCATTCATTAATTACATTACATCAATATACAAAGAGAGAATTATTTCTCCACATATATTTTCTCTCATATTTTACAGAAAGAGTGACTAATGTGGAAAGTAAATTGAAGTTAATTGATTTAATTTATAGATAATTGTATCAAAGGTCTCCAACGTTCAAAATCGTTAAGAATATGCCTTTAAGCTAAAATAATAGCACTAAACATCCCCAACGTATGAAGAAATAGGCATTATATGTCTCTATTGACAGTTTCCATCTATTTTTCTGTTAAAACCAAAATTTGTAATGCACGCGCTATATATCTCCAAAAAATGGGTGTGAGAATAGTGGGTTCTCACGTGGTCCGATGCTCATTCTCTCTCTACCATTTTCGTCAATCTATTATCGCCTTCCTCGAGAAAGTCGAAAACCCTACATATGGCACAACACGATCGCCACCTCACCGGATTCCATTGGGGATGGCAATTCTAGTCCCCATCAATTCCTCTTTTCACCGATTCCAATGCATAGATCTCCATTTTCCGCCCTCAGAACACAATTGAATTACCGCCACAAGTTTCTTGTGGTTCACAAAAGTACTCTATCTTGTTGTCAACAGATGGCAAGTTGGCGTCCCTCTGTAAATGTGCTTGAATTTTCAAGTCTCCCCATGAACATCTTTTGCCAAAATGGTTTGAACATAAGGGATAAAAGACCATTTCTTTAGAATCTCGTTTATCACACTTCAAACAACAATAGCTATCACAAAATTAAAAGGTAGATTTCTTATGCACCATAACAAATCAATGCAAAACACAACCAAACAAAAGAAATCACAAACAACAATAAACTGAACCAAAAAAATTTCAATTTCTTACCTATTTTTATCTTCACTTGCCAAACAAATCCATCTGCACAAATATTAGAATACTCCAAAATAATTCAAACACCTACATTATATTAAATCCTTATTCTTCACAAAATAAGTTCTTAAAATCCTACCCAATTTTGAAAAGAAAAAACTCAAATCAAAATCTTCTTGTTTTCCTCTTTTAATTCAAAGAGAAAACACTCCTTAAAATCTTACTTTTTCACCAAAATCGAAAACCCTTCGCTGTAAAATTATGTGTCTCTTACTCTTTAGTAGAAACACTCAACTTTACAACCTCTCCATCTATCTTCAACAGCCCAAGAAAAAAAAAACACAAAATCAGCCTATAACAAACAAGAAAACTAGATATTCAGAAAGAATAGTAACAATAAATGAACAGCTGATCATAAGAAACACAAAAGCCCAAGAAAACCAGGAACTGATGAAAAACCCGTTGATATTCTTCAAGAGTACATATTTACACTCAACTCCATTCACACATATAATCTCTTTCCTCTCTCTCTACCCAACTCCCTATACATATCTTTTGGTAGGTATATGTGAAAGTATGTAGATGAAGTCCTCGCAAGTACGCATGGTATTTACACTCGCATTTTTTGAGGATATATAGCGCGTGCATTTCAAATTTTGGTTTTAACGGAGAAAATAGATGGAAGCTGTCAATAGGGACCTATGATGCCTATTTCTTCATACATTCGTTTTGTGCTATTATTTTAGGTTAGGGGCATATCTCTAACGATTTTGAAACATTGGAGGACCTTTGATGCAATTATAACTTTAATTTAGATAAATTAAAATTGAATGATTCAATTTAGACTTCAATGAAAGTTGAGTGACCGAAAAATGAAATTGACCCACGTTTTTAGGTTTCTCCGTGACCAAATGTGGGAATGGTGGTGAATGGTCGGGTGACCCGACCAATTTTTTAAAATGGCCGTTGACCAATTTTGGTGTGTAAATTACCAAATATAACCTTGCCTTCTTCCCCGCTTATAACCATTTCAAACCATTTCAAACGATTTCAAATTCATTTGTCTGTGAAAAAGAGAAGATTTCAAGGTTAGAATCCAACCCATTTCAATGTTAAAATCCAACCCATTTCATTTATGTAAGAAATTTCATTTCAAAGTAGAAATTCATCATTCTCCATCTTTTTCTTTTAATTCACGGTAGAAATTGTAGATTTTGTAGTATAAATCATGAAAAAATGTATAAACCTGAGTATGAATCATGATTTTTACTTTAAATTCCTGCAAATCTGAGTTGATTTGGATGGATTAATTGAAAAAATCAGTGATAATCATATAAATCTGCGTTAACGATTAACACACATGTTATCAGACCATGAGTCTCGTTAGCGAGCCCCAATGTCTGTTAATGCACTCGCATTAACGCACTTTGGGGTGCATAGCGCACTCGCCAATTTTGGCCTTAACAGCCCAAGGCACGTTGCGTATCCATGGTCGTTAACGGACTAACAAGTCTGTTAATAGAGTTGGGGTTCATTAATGGTCGGTTAACGTACTATATGTTAACCCACCGTTAACCGTGGCATCTCGTTAATCGATTGCGTTAACTGGTATTCGTTAACCGATGGTCTATTGGCGATGTTATAAAATAAGGGTATTTTAGTCTATTTTATTTAAAAGAAGCTTTTAAAACTTATTTAGTATAAGTTAGGCTCTTTTACGATTCCGAGCGTTTGAGATGCCATTTCAAAAATACACCCTGAGCAAATAGCTATGTTTGAAGAAGTATATCATAAATTTGAAAAAGAAAACAGGCGCAATAACTTGCTCCTGCAATTCAAGATTTCCACGTTTTTCCATGTCATTCAACGCTCTCAAAGAGACACTCAGGCCTTGCACCACAAACAATAATTTATCATGCTCTTCATCCTCTTCTTCTTCTTCTTTTCACAAATTTGCGATTCCAAGATAATCCCGAGAAAACCCCCAAATCTTCACTCTCTCAGCAACTTCTGCGCCTCCAAGAAGACGCCCTTTGTTGCCCCCAAAACGAGAGGTCCGTTTTGATCGTCCACTTGAAAATTCAGGAGAAGAAGTGGAAGAAGAAAAGGAAAAGGAAAAGACGATAAAATGACTTTGGACGATCCAAGTTGGAGTCTTTTCGTCTGTTTGAATACACTGGAAATTATGAGCCTCTAGTTCTGTCTCCGCAGGGTGAAATTCCGGTGATTCAGGTGATTCTTGGACGGCTTATTTGGTCAAAATTCAATTTTGCAATTTGTTGCGTAAATTGTGGTTTGAAGCGAATTGGGAATTTTCTTGATTCTGTCCATATTGATGGCAACTAACTCTTTTGGATGATGAATTATTAATTTTGGTCAAGTATGTTTTGACTTTTATGTAGAGAGGTTTTGACAGTTTATTAGTGGTTCAACTTACAGCTTTGTTTCACTTTGATTGCTTGAACTTTATTATTCCAAATTAATAACTGAAGTTACGTTTATATTTGAGCTCCATCCGTCTTGAATTGATGAAATTGCTGACTTAGTTAACGGAAAATAGACCTCAAGAACCCCTCTACCCGTTATTTTGCTTTCCAAATCAGTCATTGAACTTTTATTTTTATTTCAGTACAGAAGAAGATGGAATTTTCTGGTGATTGTGTTGTTAGCAATTTTCATGTGTTGTTGGTGATAGTTTGGGAATGATGAAGAAGAAGAAGTATTGTGGTTTTGTTTTAACATTCTTATCTGCAATGAAGTTCAATAAATTTCTAATATTCAAACTATGTTTTTCATTGAATAAGTAATCGAAATAATTCATCCATCTTTCTGCAATATCAGTGCTTCTAAACAAAGTCTTTGATTTTTATCTTTAATACACTTCAACTTCTTGTCTGCCTCTGCGCATGACTCCCAAATCACCATATTAGCTTCCCGTTTAGCTAATTTATACTTTTCAAAAGCCTCCGTGTTTTTATATTTTGGCAATTTCTATACAAGTACTGGAATAGTAAGCACATTACTTTTCACTATAAATCACCACATTGGCTTCCTGTTCAGCTAATTTATGCTTTTCAAAAGCCTCCGCGTGTTTATATTTTGGTAATTTTCTATGCTAGGACTTGAACATTAAGCACATTACTAATTCACCATAAATCATAATTACATTTTGGCACCTCTGGCTCTTTGTGATAACAACTTATCGCCTTTATTTTTCTTCATTTCTTATCTGTGATATTTTTGGAACTTGAACTATAACTGTACTGATCATAATTTGTCTTTTCATATATCAGGTTCCTGCATCCGTAAATTGTAGACTCCTGGAACATCAAAGAGAAGGAGTGAAATTTCTCTATAATTTGTACAGGAACAACCATGGAGGTGTTCTCGGTGATGACATGTAAGTTTCCATTTTAACTTTACATAAGTTTATTTTTTAGATGAATTTCTTTTGAGATTTTATAGTTTGATTCTCATCTTCTGGTTTTGGCAATCTCTTTTCAAAGATGGATGGCTACATTTTCTTTTTCTCTAGTTTTCTATTATCTTTTCTCTTGAAATTTCATATATGTTAATTTTTCCCTTCTCTTCTTGTCAAGCCATTGGGAGGGTGGGTAGATAATAATGTTTAATTCTTTTATTCCTGGGTATTAAATGCCAAACAAAATATTGTTAGGACATTGTGAGAACAATCTTCATGTTTTCTTCCTTGAAAAATAAGAGTAAAATATCTTCTTTATGTTGTTCTGCTGCGAGTGGTCCTATCATAGCTTTCTTCTTTCTTTTTGTTTGGGCTCAAGCTGTGTCTTTGATAGCAAAGTGGATTGTTTTAGAAAGTTAGACAAGGATAAAATGATTATCCACGTGCACTTATTGTAACAAGCAGAATTGGCCTTAGGCCTATGTATTTAGCTATAATAGAAAATTCAGTTTACAGCATCCATTTATTCCACAGTACTGAACATGGCATCATAAAAAATACACCTGTTCGTGACAATGCAGCCGATGCTTTCTCAAATTCATTATTACTTCTGTTTTGTCTTGTGCATTATGTGTTCTCCAAAAAACGCATATATCTGAGTTTGTATCTATTCATGCATTTTCTAATGAATATTTTTAAATGCATCTTTACCTTGCTACATTGTTTGTCAACCAATCACATTGTTTCCTTTCTTCTGTTTTCTTTAACATTTTTATCACTTAAGACTGTTTCTTTATATCACATCCTTTTGTGTTTCTTCACATCTACACACCAGGGGTCTGGGAAAGACCATCCAAACAATTGCTTTCTTAGATGCGGTGTTTGGAAAGGATGGAGAGTCAGGTGACTTAGCCCCATTGAAGGAAATCGCACAGATAAGGGCCCTGTACTGATAGTTTGCCCCAGTTCTGTTATTCACAACTGGGAAAATGAATTTTCCAAATGGTCTGCATTTATTGTTGCTGTTTACCATGGACCAAATCGTGATCTGATAATAGACAAACTAGAAGCACATAATGTTGAGATACTTATAACCAGCTTTGACGCTTACAGAATCCATGGAAGCATTTTGTCAGAGGTACAGTGGGAGATTGTGATTATTGATGAGGCACACCGGCTTAAGAATGAAAAGTCAAAACTCTATGGAGCGTGTTTGAAAATTAGAACCCTTAAACGTTATGGTCTTACAGGAACTATAATGCAGAACAAAATAATGGAATTATTCAATCTATTTGACTGGGTAGTACCTGGTTGCTTGGGAACACGAGAACATTTTCGAGAATTTTATGATGAACCTCTTAAGCATGGTCAAAGATCAAGTGCTCCAGAAAGATTTATCCGAGTTGCTGACGAACGAAAACAACACTTAGTTTCAGTTTTGCAAAGATATTTGTTGAGAAGAACAAAGGAGGAAACTATTGGGCATCTTATGATGGGAAAGGAAGATAATGTTGTGTTCTGTGCCATGAGTGAGTTGCAAAACGGGTTTACCAACGGACATTACAACTCCCTGATTTCCAATGCCTTATCAATAAGGACCTTCCGTGTAGTTGCGGAAGCCCACTCAAACAAGTTGAATGTTGCAAGAGGACCGTTCCAAATGGTTTCATCTGGCCGCACCTCCACGTGGATAATCCACAAGGTTGTGATTCATGCCCCTTTTGCCTTGTTCTCCCTTGCCTTGTCAAGCTTCAGCAGGTATTTGATTTTTCATATGCTATTCGTATACTTGTTGTTGGCTGCCTGTGGTGCGATTGGTTAAATACCATGATGCTTCAACATTTAACACCTAAACAAGTTTGCTGGTGTCTGGTGCTAATGAAAAATATTATTTTAGAGAAATCAGTGTATGAAAAGAAAGAATTTTTTTTTTTTTTTTTTTTTGGTGGGGGGGGTAGAGGGCAAAGGAAATACTTACTGAAGAATGTTCAATGGTGATCTCCTACCTCCCATGTGGGCATTATAAGGTGCCCACATGATGTGAAGCATGTGGGCACTTGATCAATCAAGTGCCCACATGCCGCCACATCAACATGTGGGCACCTTATAATGTCTACATGGGGCATTAGATCATTCTTGTCTGAATGTTTACACCTCTTCAGTCTGAGCTCTCTCCCTCTCTCTAATTTGGCCTTTTGAAATAATATTATTTTGATCTGATAATCTGAAATAGATAATTTCAAAGATGTAAATATGTTGTAGCTACTAAGGAGAAGAGGGCTCCATGTTGTGGGAGAGATGATGAGTCTTGTTTTTATAGTGTCACCAGTCTTCTAAATTAGAATCCAAAGTTCTTATTTATGTATTTCGTTTAACTTGTTTCCCTCTTCTTTCCTTGTTTGCTTTAAGAATCGTGCAGTATTGTGTTCCATGCCTTCCAATCTGCCTTTTCCTTTTTTTTTAATGGCCTTGGAAGGAGAAACTATTATCAAATTTTTTTATGCCAAAATCTAGTCAACAAGGACGCTGGGATCAAATCTCACCAACTGTCAAATTGAGGGTCCTTGTGAGTAGTACAGCCTACTTTCTAAGGGAGAGGGATGAAACTTCGAGCATCCTGATACAAAATAGTAGGTTTGATCTGGGTTCTAATGTATTGCCTTGAAGGGTTCAATGATTGTATTTAAACCCTGTGGAGTGCCTGTGACTCTACATAGACTGCTGTAGTTGAGTCGTCGATGGGTTTGTCACTATCCCTTAGTTAGGATGAATGCCTGTCTTAACTAATTGGAGTTGTACTCAATCACAGTCAGGGATGTATTTGTTGTTAAGTGAGAATTGGGCCCTGTTTGCGGTAGAATTCTTGCAGTAAGCCTTTAGCAGATCTTTTCAGTTCCGTCCGAGGCTTACATCTCAGTCATACACTGTCTTTCTTCCCATCAGATTTGGCATGTCTTCCATGATCTATTATGCGACCCATGTCGTAGCCTGGGGTTGTTTGTGCGGTCTACCTAGGTTGGTCTGGGTTTTCCAGATCAGTTAGTTTGAAATTTTGACATTGAGGTCAGATTTTGCCACTTATATAACATGAGAGCCATATTGCAACAGTAAGTTACCAGTGTAAGAATATTTCAACAAAGAATAAATAGTGAAAAGAGACAACTTTGGATGCATTTTTTGACTCGTCCAGTAAATATTGTTATGTCCAGTCCTCTATTGAAAACCTAAAAGTCTCTACACAGTAAGTTGTAATGTAAAATGTTGCATTGTCAATGAAAGACAATATTGTCTTGAACTCAATATCAATTACTGTTTCTGGCAAAATCATGCCTTTTGAGTATTCCAACTCTTGATTTTCAGCAATAGGGAATTTTGAGTTACACGAGGAAATTCCTTGAGCATTCAGAAACAATGGATGGAATTGTAAGTTAAAGAATTATTTTCACTTTTCACACGAGAGTGAAAACTTAAGATTAGAAATGGAAATTGTGCTGGTTAGATTGGAGTGAAGGTAGCATATTGAAAAACTTACTGAGAATTGTATTATCATTATCTTTTTCCAAAAAGTTAATCAAAATAGGGTAAAATAAATAGACTTGGCAATCCATCAGCAAAGAAGTAAATAAATGAAGATTTTAAATAAATCAAGTTTAGGGTCAAGATATCTGGGTAATGGATGCATTTAATTTAAAGATAAACCTCTAGAGACATTTAGCATGTTTGTCATGGATGCAGGATTATGCTGGGGGTTGCATGACGTTTAAGTCTTAACACCGTTCTTCTCAGATCCCCAGCTTCAAGGACGAGATTAAAAAATTTCCATAAGAAGCAGTGTCGTGAAATTATTTTCCCAAGTTGCCAGGCTTCCCATTTGAGCAAATCTTTTTTATTTGACAGTATATGAAAGCATAACACAGTTTTGTAGTTTGGCACTAATCCAATCTATATTTTCTTTTATCTTTTTTCGGTTATATGTTATCTTTACTTTTCCGAGCTATCTTACAGATTAGCAATCATCTGGAGCTAATCAAACCCAATCCAAAGGACGATCCAGATAAACAAAGAAAGGATGCGGAATTTGCTTCTGCTGTATTTGGCATAGACATTGATTTGGTGGGAGGAAATTCCATGAATGAGAGTTTCATGGGCCTGACCGATGTTAAACATTGTGGGAAAATGAGAGCTTTGGAAAGACTGATGAGCTCTTGGATTTCTAGGGGTGATAAGATTCTTCTTTTCAGTTATTCTGTCAGGTATGCATTGTAACATATTCGACATTTTTATTAAGATGAAAATGAAGTAAAAGAAGCCAGCTTCCACCAAAAAGAAAGAGAGAGATGGAGAGAGAATATTTCTATGAACTCTATTCAATGGTTAACTTCATGGATAAATAGTGAATAAATAATCGTTGAGGTTATCTCTCGGACATAGTAAGTAAAAAGAAGGCAAACGAAGAAATTGTCAAGATAGTAATCTCACCAATTGGGAGACAATTTAGAAATCTTTTTGTGCTTCAGCTTGCCTTTAATTAAGCATGAGATTCTTTCCATGGGGTTTTTAGGGGATAAAGAGGAGTCCCAGCATTGGTGCTTCACTTTTGCTGCTTGATATATTCTTCTGGAATAATCAAAGATGTAATCCATTATTTGTTGTAGAATTGTAGTCAAAGCCAGAATTATAGTTGTAGATCATAGTTTTTACTCACTTTTAGGTGTCTTCTGAGAGGATTTGAAATTATTCAAGAGAACCGAGGTTACTATTTCCTTTCTTCTCTTCTTTTTTCGCTCGAGTTCAAAAGGTCTTTGCTTGCTCCCTCGCCTCCTATGGAATACCTATTTTTGTACAAGAAATTTGTTGTCATTTCTTGATTCTTATGATAGAAGCATGGAGCAAAGGCAGGGGCCTTTGCTCCTTCCAAAATTTTTGAAAGCCACTTTCCATTTCATATAATTTCTAGAATTGTTAAAAATACATGGTATAGACAATGGCCTACAATAGTAAGGAGACTGTTTTAATCGAATAGATATACTTATTTATTTGGTGTGTGGATTGCATTTTTATTTTTAAGTCTTTTTGGTTTTGGGTTTGAGGCCATGACTATCACCACTAAGGTAGTTCTTCATTGCGCACCATCACATATTTTTCTCCTACTGAGGTTTGACTTGTCTGAGCAGGATGTTAGATATACTTGAAAAGTTTATTATACATAAAGGATATTGCTTTTCAAGACTCGATGGCTCCACTCCAACTAGCTTGCGCCAGTCTTTCGTTGAAAATTTTAACTCAAGTCCAAGCAAACAGGTTAATTTTGGCATTGAACCTTGATTTTAAATCATGATTTTTCAATAAATGAAAACTAACGTACTGGCATCAGGTGTTTCTGATATCTACCCGAGCTGGTGGGCTTGGACTCAATCTTGTTAGTGCAAACCGGGTTGTGATATTTGATCCAAACTGGAATCCTGCACAGGATTTGCAGGCACAAGATAGGTCATTCCGTTTTGGTCAAAAGCGGCATGTAATTGTTTTCCGCCTTCTTGGAGCCCGTTCTCTCTAGAGGAACTTGTCTACACACGCCAAGTTTATAAACAGCAGCTATCAAATATTGCTGTTTCTGGGAAAATGGAAAAGCGATACTTTGAAGGGGTCCAGGTTCAGAAGCTTATGTCTTCTTCTTATCACTGTATTAATTTCTCTCTGTTTGACTCACCTGCTTTTTCCCAGGATTGCAAGGAGTTCAAAGGCGAGCTGTTTGGAATCTCCAATCTGTTCAGCGATATCTCTGACAAGCTTTTCACTAGTGAGATCATTGAGTTGCATGAAAAGCAAGGAAAGGAATATAAACACAATCATGGGGAGCAGCTTGATTTGCCTCGACTTGAGGTGAATCTTGTTCCTGAGAAAGGAACAGCTATAAAGTTTTTGGTGGACAATGAAAGAGAGACAACAGGCGAACCAGTTCTTGCAGATCTTGGTAAATTTACTTTTTCCTCATGTTTTAACTAGTCTAATAAAATGCCATTAGAACTGCTGTGTGGTTATATCTTGATGTCCTTTTGGACTGCTGGTTGCTAAGTTGAACTGCTTTGTGTTAGAGGAAAGGTTCTTTCATATTTTGGCGATGCAAGGTGTTGCATCATTCAGGCACATATTTTATCACTTAATCGACATGTATAATTTCGTGGATGTGAATTTCCGAGCTAAGCATCTGTTGATTGTTTTATTTACCATGGGATCGTTCCAATAGCTAAGGCACACACACTGAAATGAATTGACCTTAAGATTTAAGCGAGTCATTTGGTTTTTCAGGTATTGTATATGCTCACCGCAATGAGGATATTGTTAACTTTGGAGCTGGGAACCAGGAAAAGGCGACACTGAGCACGGGTTTGAAGGGCGCTGTGACACAGCCATACAACCCTACTTTGGGGACGAAAAGATCAGATGTGGAACAAGAAAAGAGAGAACGTGAAACTCGTTGTTTTATCCAAGAGACAAAAAAGAAGCCGAGATAGCCTCCTTGCTCGGTCGATGGGTATGGAAGAGGTTGAGTTTAGCAAGTGGTTACTATCGGCGACTGCGTAACGTGAAATAGTGCTTCGGGACTACAAGAAGAGAAAGGAAAAGATACGTTAATTGTTGAAAGTTCACGCTTGGTTGCATAAATATGTAATACTACATGTAACATATTGTATATTCACAAGTCTCTTTCATCTAGAGATCTAGATTGAATTTGTACAGTAAAATTTGTATCCAAGAGTTGACAATTCTTCAAGATCAGCAATATATTTCCCTCCTATTGCCTAAATTGAGAGTAAATTGATATACGCTCATTTATTTACATAGCTTTTCTTGGTTGCCTAAAAACTCATTTATTTTCATGGCTTTTCTTGGTTGCCTAAAAAGTGAGAGAGCACAAGTGAAAAAATATGGGTAAATTTCAACTGCGGTTGCAGAACTTTTAGTGAAATTTCAATTGGGTCAGTAGCAAAATCAATTGTGGTTTTTTATGTGTAGCCATCTGAGGTTTATATGTTATCAGAACTTCTATGTCATCCATTTCAAGAAAGATGTTGCTTTTGCAACTAAATTAAAGATAAAATAAAAAAAACATGTACTCTCTTTGCTTCTTGCGAACACTTGCTAAGAAATTTTCCAAGAGATTCGACAAGAGGTTTGATTAATATCTTCTTTAACTAGATTGAAAACCAAATGGGATAACACTAGATTGAAAACCAAATGGGATAACAAAAAACCTGTGACTTTTAGCTATTATAATGTAAATTTAGTTAAATTATAAGGGGCACAATTTCTATTTTACCTTAATTTCAACGTTGTTGTAATGAACTTTTAAGCTCAAGTAATGCACCTTGTTATGAAGGTTTATTGTTTTACTATTTGGTAAAAATGTACAATGTCTTACGGGAACCGTTAAATTTATAATATTAAATTTTATTCGTTTCTATCTTTTATTTTCACTTATAAAAACATTTGTACAAGCCCATAACCGACCAACACGGTGCATTCTGTACCCACTCGCACTTTCAGAACGACACGATTCACACCTCTTCATGGCTGACCAATTCAAACGAAAGCATTGCGCAATAATCATTAAACACCCAATTGACACCTCTAGTCATGGCTGACCAATTAAAAATCGCACAACAATCGTTCGACATTATATGACCAAAACCAAAAATAACAATCAGTTTATCAAACGAAATAGAAAAACTCAAGGGAATAGAGTAACTTAACATTGTTTTCCAGCAGCATCAGAAATTAAACACACGATTCTTAATCCAGAGAGAACAGCTAACGAAACAATCAGTATACAGTTACATGCCTAAATTCAAATCCTCAGCAATCAAATATATTCTCAAGTAAGGGACTCCTAAGGGCAATAATACAATAATACACAATGGAGAAGCCAAAAAAAAAAAAATAAAGGGTTACGAGCATGCAACCACGACCTTACTCTAGAGAGATTTTGCTTCACATGGACAAATTTTTGTATGCCAATGAACTAAAACTTAAATGGCGAAATGAACCGTGTCGTTAATGTACACACGGAAAAGACCCACAACTGTGTGAACCTTTGAACAAGGAAAAATGGAGCTCCTTAACTAAGCAGAGCAGCAACCACCCGTCTTTACTGCTGTAATGTCACCCTTAGACCCGACACTAATGGTCTGCCCTTTAGGTAAGGCTGCTGGATCATCACTAGCCTCAAGAGCTTTCCTGCTAACAACATGATGTATCTGAGTAAGCACCTCTGTGAAGGCATTTT
Source organism: Forsythia suspensa (assembly GCA_023638005.1). NCBI lineage: Eukaryota > Viridiplantae > Streptophyta > Magnoliopsida > Lamiales > Oleaceae > Forsythia > Forsythia suspensa. The sequence continues at coordinate 10,977,512 of CM042674.1, read as the reverse complement.
CTACATTCATAGACTCCAAAGCAGATGTTTCCATGAAAAAGCTTTTTTCTTTCAGCAAATGCCTTTGCATCTTCAGTTTGAACAGCACGCAAGTGGACGCAAGTCTGCCTTATTTCCAACAAGCATGATGACAATGTTTGAATCTGTATGATCCCTGAGTTCCTCAACCATCTTTTTCGACATTTTCAAACGTAACATGACGAGTTACATCATATACAAGCAACGCACCAACAGCTCCTCGGTAGTAGGCACTTGTGATTGCACGATATCTTCAGCAAAATGCATAATTTCCGTAAGAATTTACACATCACGACACATTACAAAGCAGCATAAAAGCACTTAGAAGAAGTTTCATGAAAATTAACTAGGTCGGGTAAATTGCTATAGGATATCAAGAACTATACAAGAACCAAGAGACAAACAGTACATATAAGTGAGAACAGTTTTATCATCTATCTTGAGAGCAAGACAAAATTTCCAATTAGCTAAAGTAGAAAGTTCACATGCAAATATTATGATACTTTAATTTACGTGAGAAATTAAAAATATGCACAGACATCTTGCTTCTTACGCTATTAGATTTCAAGGTTAAGTGTCTATGCGACAAACCATGCATATCCCTAATCTGTTCAAAGAAATGAAGGCATGTCTAATTGCTCGATTAAGAATAATGGACGATTTCTGATGCACTAAAGTGCATCAAGTAAAACTTCATAATCAATACAAAAAGATGGACAAGTTCTAATGTATGCAAGTGCATCATGTAAAACTTCAAAATCAATACAACATGATTTCCAGATTTCCAGTTTCTACAAAAAATATAATACTTGTGCCGGTTTAGCAGACTAAACAGAAGTATTCAGCGTTCTTGTGCAACCCAATCAAACGAAAAAAAAATAAATAAAATATTAATGGGATTGAGACCTGCTATTCCCACATTGGCAAGAATCCACATTTTAAAGACTTGCTGTTCCTATCATATACTAAAATGGATAAGAAAAGAAATGAAGGCGCTAAGATGAATGTGTGCTTCACCATAATGGATAAGATAAGAAATGAGAATATATTCCAAGAAGTGGAGATGGCATTGCTTGAAGATATAAGGAAATGATGACTTTAGCAGTTGAGACATGTTTTTCGTAGACATAAAGAAGCTCCTTTTCATAAGAGTCACGCGGTCAGAACAAGTCAAGAGAGAGAAGGTTAGGACACAACTAGTTGTGGTTGCTAAAGATCTAGTTGCTTTAGATATCTTAATAGATCTAAAAATGAAATAAAGTGGTGAAAAAGGATCCATGTAGCTAATCTATATTAGTTGAGAACAACACGTGTTGGCGGTGTTACAAAGACACACCAAAAAAATGAAGTCATGCAAACTTGAAAATTCACCAAGGTAACAAATCAAAAACACAACCACGAGAAGGCCCATGGGAAAAATATAATTGTTCTAGTTCAAAAATATATATATATATATATATGACTGTAGTGACGCCGAGATTTTAATTATTTCTTCTCTTGACGTCAAAACTTCACTAGGATTAAATCCTGCAAGCTGATTAAAAACAAAAACATTAGTTACCAGCATTAAATCTCTACTACACCAGAATTACATTTCAATTCCATTAGTGATGATACATGCTTCAGTTGATTATTTGACCAAATGTGCAAACTTAAACTCACTATAACCCCGTAGCTAATCACATTAAAAAAAATCCGAGAGAAACAAACCATTAGAATCACGAGTCGGGATGACCAAAAAATAAAAAAGAGAGAGAGAGAGAGAAAATTACATAAATCAAATAAATCTGTGGTGTAATTCGTTATAGATCAGTCCAACTCTAAAACAGAATTTCACAACAAATTGACACATATATTTAAACTCCAAAGATCATCAAACCTACGATTGATAACTAGTACTAGATCTAATTCCCTCAAAACACTGTTACAACTAAACCAAAAACAAAACTATAAGAAGAAAAAGTCATTTTAATTTTAAATACCCAGATCTCAAAACCCCATAAATAAACCCAGAATAACAGTGACATTTCACTAAAAAAACCTAGATATGAATTCAAATCAAGTATTAGAAAACAAATCATCATAATGTCAATTGTCAGCTACCCAGATCTAAAAATCAAACAATGACGCCATTCCCAAAAGAGCACATTTCATTTTACTGAAAAAGTGGTGTACGCAGATATATACAACACATATACAGATATGCAGATGAATGAAATATATATATATATATATATATATATATATATATATATATATATATATATATATATATATATACCGTTCTTGGCCGGCAGTGTCCCAAATCTGGGCCTTGACTACTTTATCATCGACCCGGATGCTTGAGTGGCGAACTCAACGCCGATGGTTGACTTTGATTCGAGACTGAACTCATTTCGAGTGAATCTTGAGAGTAAATTCGATTTTCCGACGCCCGAATCCCCGATCAGCACCGCCTTGAACAAGTAATCGTAGTCGTCGTCCGCTCTATACGCACCCATTACTCTTTCCTTACTTCAATTTAGAGACATATATACGTTTTATGCATGTACACATATACGTTGTGTATATGTGTGTGTGTGTGAACTTGTCCGTATTGGTTTTTTTGCTTGGGGTTCGTTGATCTGAAATGTAGGGGAAAGAGAAGAGGAGATCTCTATTTTTTTTTTTTTAGATGAAGAGTTTCTTTATATTTAGGGCTTGTTCGGTAGAGATTTTTTGGAGAAAAAATATATTTTTTTGGTTACTTTTTGATTTTTCAAAGGTTTTGGTAGTGTAAAAAGGATTGAAAAGTCAAAAATTGTAGGAAAAAAATGGATTTTTTTGAATAAAATAGCCACCTAACAAGACCTTAATTTTGAGCAAATTACGTTAAACACAATGTGAGTTTTGGCACAAATGATTCGTAACCTAGAGGAATGATCTACTACCCACCATGAGAAGTAGATATAAAGGCCACCAGACCATTGAATGAGTGTTTGATTTTTATGTCAAGTACTTTTTCATTACCCAATGACCACGTCCGGTGACCTTTATATCTAGTTATTTACTCTCCACTATGGAGAGTAGGTCATTTCTCTCGTAACCTATATCTATCGTGCGTGTTTAACCATAATCTTTTAATTTTGGCGAAGAGGTCCCAAATCTATGTATTTATGTGTGCAAATGGTCTTTTTGTACACATTCTTTCCAAAATATTTTACTTTTGCACATGGTTTGCACTTATTTTTTTTTAGCTGCAGGGGCAAACATGTCAAGTCACGTGTTAGTTGTTTTCTTTTAACTCCTGCCAATATAACTTAAACTTATCTGCCAACATATTGTATTGAGACAAAAAACTACTAACATTAAAATGGTCCTTCTATGTAGATAATAGAAAATAGATCCCAATCACCATTGTGGGCTACCTTTAGAGTTAAAGACTTCGTGCATCTAAATATTGATAGACATTTTCTTACTTGCTAGGGAAGGAAAGACGGTTAAGTTATTGCATTTCTTTCTTTACGGTAATGGTTTACTTGCAAAAGTTCTTAACTTTATTTTGTAAATTGTACATGAAGTAAGTGGTTCTAGATTGTACGTATGGTGCGACCCACCCATTTGTCTGAGATGTAAAGATACAATGCCTTTAAACTCCAATAGTAGGTTATGAGAAGAAAACATATAACTCAAAGAGCAAGAAAAATAAGTTTCCTTGGAAACTTTGGTTTTTAAGTTTTATTTGCATAGTTGCTATAACATGGATGAATGATTAAGGATTTGTAACATAATGTAATGAGTATTGTACTTTTGTTATTAATGAATGAAAATAATTTTATCTTCTGAGTTTCATATTAGTCCTAGAAATAGACATATGTTTTAACTTTTAAAACGATGTAGACAATATCTAACAAACCAATTCAAACCGTTTCACTTTCCAATTCAAAAGGGGGTTAAGTTTTGGTTTTAAACCACGGTTTACAAAGTCATACTTTTCAAACTAGTTAAAATTTAAATATATTTTCCTAATTTCTCAATACAAACATAAACAACAAAACACTAAACATAAACAATTCTTAAATTCTCTCATACTTCCTTTGATCCTTAATGAAGTATAGAAAGAATCGAGTTTAAAACTAAATATACCATGCCTTCATTTTCTATCATGTCTAATGCAATACACCGTGACAGAGATATTTAAGGTGCAAATATATAAATTGGAGAATCAAAGGTGTATTTATATGGAAAAAGCATGGACTCATAAGGAAGTCTTTCTTCACAACTATGATATAAACTGAAAATGGGCACATGCTCACACGGAAACAATGGTGGCGATGACTTGTGGTATATGTTTGATGAATCTAGATCTACTGTCTCAAATACAAGTCTCTTTAATCGCTATCTCAATAGAAACTTTATCTATCATCAATAAAACGGATGGAGGGGATCATTATTGACAATATTTAATGATTTGGATTTATGATTTATCCTCCTTCATTATTCTCTTTGTGCAAATATATATAGCAGCAAAATAGTATGATATTTATTTTGAAACTTCGTAATAGTCAGTCAAACTTTGTTTTTATATAATCTATACTTATATAAGTAGGCTTAAAAACCATGCATTTAGATTTGAGATAAGTTGGTCTAAAACACTGAATGACTTTCCCTCCAAAAATTAAAAAACTTACACCTACGAAGATTTTTTTCCCCCCAATTTTCTAGATCGGTGTATACGAAAATACTAGCAACTAATTAGAAAATGACTATAATAGATAATTGCTTGTATTTTCTTTGTCATTGTTATGATACTTGCAATTCTGTTTTATTTGTTATAATTGAAATTATGAATAATTCTTGTAGCACTCTCCAACTAAGGTACTAGAACGGGATCCATATTGGTATGATAGTTCAAGGACCATACAAGTTCGGTCTGAATTTAATAACATTTACCATGACAACTACAAAAAAATTCAAATCGACAAGAAAAAAATTAAAATTATTTAAAACCATTTTAACCCTCTATGGAATCCAAGCCACAAAATCAATAAAACATTTTATTTAGATGGGGGAAGAAATCACCCTTTAATCAACAAATAGAAATATAGGAAATTAAAAATCATATCATACATTTATTATTGAATTTGCAATGCCCCTAGCCCTCTTGGCATCCTACCACATGCTGTTGTATTTGGCAATACTACTTGGTATGATCAAATCTAGAAAGAAAAATGATGAGATTAGATAAAGATATATATCAGTTTCAAAGAAAATAATGATCCCTGATGTATACACGTACCTTAGAATGCAGAGCCAGCCTGAAAAAAAGATTAATTATATAAACCTCAATAAGATGAAACCATGCTCTTTCTCGGTGAGGATTTATGTACATAATCGTAGCAATGCAAAGCACTACGATACATAAGAAACGGTGAAGCTTATGTAGAAGAACTCCATGTCCATGAAACCACTCTCCTCACTTTCATCATTGAAGAATGATGGTGGCACGGGTTTTGATCCAAAGACAATCTCATGTGTAATGGACGCCCACAAAGATAAGGGTTTCTCATAGCTATCTTTATCAAAGGTTCCAAATTGAGCTTTTCGTGGTATTATACCGTTAAATTGTTACGCCACGGTGAAAACTTCCAAAATTTTAACTCAACTAGTCCAGTGGGAATTCTTCCACTTAAGTTGTTGTAGGAGAGATCCAAACTCGATTTGACTTAGGTTTGAGAATGTTCTTTGGAATTGTTCCAATTAGATTGTTGTGGGACAAGTTGAGTGCGTGGAGCTCACGTAACTTTCCAAGGTCGGTCGGAATTTCACCATATAATTTATTACAAGATGATCGATTTCGACATGAAGTCGAGGATGATACCCTTGTAAGAATACAAATTTCTCTTTGTCGTGAATGCGGCAGTGGTTTCAAATTCAACAAATCCGAGACTTTCTATTGCTCGATGATGCACATGATAGGCCCTTTTAAAATTAATCACAGCCATGTCTAACCAAGTGGATAGTCTAAAACTCGACATAGACTTCCACTCTCTTACCTCGAGTGTTATGTTACTCAAGCAGTGCGGGATGTGACCGTAGAGACCATTATAAGAGAGGTCTATCATGCTAAGCCATTTCATTTGACAAAGTTTGTCAGGGATTGTTCCTTTGAAATGATTACGTCCGAGTAGAATAATGCTCAAGCTTGACAGTTACCGATCGATTGAGGGATACTTCCGATGAATTGATTCTCTAAGATCCAATGTCACTAGAGAAGAATTATTATAGAATGCATGTGTAAGTCGACCTTCTAATCGATTATTGTTTAGATAGACATGACTTGATTTTAATTGATTGAAACAAGATGCAACTAAGCCAGATAAATTGTTCTTAGATAAATCTAAGAGGACAAGGTAATCCAATTTGCAAATTTCCACTGGGATTGGACCTTCGAGATGGTTATTAGACATAGCAACTTCGTACAATCCTGTCATATTACCCACCGATGGGGGAATTTTGCCCGTCAAATGGTTGTTACTAATGTCTAATAAAATTAACGTAGAGATAGAAGACAAACTGTTGGATATAGTGCCTGAAAATTCATTGTTATCAAGAAATAAAAATTCAAAATTTACTAGGTTTTTTGATTCTGGAAATATTTGTCCTTGGATTTTATTTTTTGATATTTTGAAAAGGACAGAGAGAAGCATCCCATGACTACTTCTTGTGGTATTGTGCCTGACAAGTTATTGTTGGACAAGTCTAAATGTTTTAAAGATTTCAAATCACCGATACTAGATGGTATACAACCATCAAACACATTTTTTGACATGATTAATTCAATCAAATTTGGAAAAATTGAACTTATATTAGTTGGAATATGTCCATTAAACTTATTATTAGATATATCAAAAGTTTCCATGACAGAATTGGTGCTTGTTGGCAACTTGAGAGTTCTGTAAAAGCATTCTCTCTCAAGTAGAATCCTCAAGTCTTGTGTTGTTCTCTAGCAACCAATTTGGAAAATTTCCTCCTATGTTGTTTTGTGAGAGATCAAGAATTCTCAAGTCAGTTTGATAGTGAAGAAAGTTGGGTAGTGTTAGATGGCAATTTGACAAACTGAGAACCTCTAGTTGGAAATTTGGTACCCAATTTCGTGACTCACTTTCTGTGATTACTTTATTGCTATCGAGAAATATGAATCGAAGTTTCGAATGATTAAAGAATGACTCAAAGGAATTTGGCACTTGAAAGTTGTTACTTGAAAGAGAAAGATATTCAAGCGAGGTTACTTTGGAAAGTGGAGACATGGCAATATTTCCCGATAAATTATTCTCCAATAGGTCGATGAACCCAAGAGATGTCATGTTGCCTAGACATGATGGAAGTATTCCTTCAAACTCATTGTAACTCAAATCTAGCTCCTCCAAGTTTTTAAGTTCACACCATCCTGTAAAATTAATATGTTAACAATAATTATCTAGTTCAAAATAACTTTGCAATTATTACACTTTGTTAATTTCTTTGTAAAACCATTAACCAAAAGTTGAATTGAAATACATTAAAAGTAAATTAGAGAAAATCAAATTTGAGGATAGAAATAATTGGAAAAAAAAAACTTATATAAATAAAGAGATTAGAAAGTGATCAGAAGTTTACCTTGGTTGGGAAGGGTGCCCCCGATTCCACACCAAGACAAAGATAAAAACTTGAGAGAAGTCATTACTCCAATGCTCAAGAAAGTTAGCGTCCAAATGAGAATTGTCCAAAAACAATCCCTCCAACTGACTTAAATGCCTCAACTCTATGAACAGAAAGCGTTGAAATGTAATAAATATGATTAGGCACTTGTTAATTAATGTTTGATAATTAATAAAACTCTTTGGCTCACCATAAATGGTTGCAATCGGTCTTTCCATATCCCGTAAGTAGAGATTCTTGAGGTATGGGAATGCCCTTAAAGATTGTAGCATGTTGCTAATGTTGGAGCAATTAATGCCATTTAAATAAAGCACTTGGAGGCTATGCATAGTTTTGATGTCTGTCATGGAAACAAATCAATTCTTCGGTAACATTACAACGTAATGAGGCAAATACAAAATTAAAAATCATATATGTATGTACCTTTGGAAGTGTTAAAGTTCTCAATTTCATTGAAACTCAAATCCAACTCCACCAAATCATTTAGAGCATATAATTCTAGATAGGAGAAAAGAAATAAACACATAAAAGTGAGGAATAAAAAAATTGAGTACTTAATTTTGTTGGCGAAAAGATAGATAAGAGAACTTAATAAGATTGTAGAACTAACCATTTATTTGAACAGATCCTTTTATTTCATTCCCAATGAGAAACAGAGACTCAAGTGATGATAGCCCATAGAGTGAGGAGAAAATGTTGTTATTGAAGAAATTGCCTCCTAAATTAAGGACCTTCAAATTTCTCAATCCTGTTTGTTTACAAAACCCACATCAAGTTGCATTATTAGTTTTATCAATGATTGAAGTGAAACGAATATAAATGATTCCTCCACCATATAATAAAACAAATAACAAGTAAAGAAGGAAACATAATGAATATGATTAATATCACAATAAAGAAAGGAAATGAAAAGATATACCGTAAATGGTTCCAAAGCTTCCAAATTGACTGTAACTGATATCAAGCTCCTTTAAACTGATAAAATCATTTAACTCTAATCCAAAATCAAGTGAAGTAGTAAGTGAAGCAACCAAGACTACACTAAATTACTTATTCATACATATCTCAAGATACTGAAAAGAGACTTAATTAATTACCTAGTATTGATAGAACATCACTGACATTGATGCCATCATTATCACTAAAATCAAGGACTTGGAGCTTCTTTAATCCTTAGAGTCTTTCGTGGCCTACATCATGGAAATATATTTAAATAATCCAAAATATTTCATGCCATGCACCACTGAAATCAAGGACTCCTCAAGATTAGTACTGCTATCCCTATGCAATCTCTCAACAATGTCAACATACTAAATTAGCAATTCTAACCTTATTTGGAAGAGATAAATGGCAAATTTTGCAAGCAGGAGATTATTTGGCACCGTTTAAGCCATAGAATAGTAAATATTAGCTTATTATGAATCATGGGAAGTTTTATTATTATGGTCAACTGGATTTATTACCTGAGATTTAAAAATTAAAGTGGATTTAAAGCTAATGTAATCTTTGGAAGTAACAAACCAACCACTTGTTTTGAAAAATCATGGACGCTATTAAAATGCAATTACCACTTGTTTGAAAACCCGGATGAAAAATCAAAATGCCATTGAGATTCGGGATGCTTGAGAGAAGAAAGTTGACTAAGAGATGACAAAAGTTGCGATCAAATGAGTTCCAACTCGGATCAAGGGCCTCCAAATTTTTCAACTTTGAGAGTTTATCAAAACCTGCAAAAAGTTGAATACATCTCTACTATCACTCATATAAGAAAATTTATAAAACTAACCAAATTGGAAGAATATGGTTTCCTAATGAAGGAGAGAGGGACAACATACCTTCATTCTCTATCCATCCTACTAAATGATTCCACCCCAAAGAGAGATTTCTGAGCTCTTGAAAGGAAGAAATAGAGAGGCATTAAAATACCAATCTTCTAATTCCAAGTACCTAGTGTTAGATAGATCCAGTTGGATTACTCTACTGTGGTGTTGCTACATTGAACCCCTTGCCAGTGACAACAACTAGCTTTAGTTTCATAATCCACCCATGAAGGAGTGAAATTCCAATTGGAATGTTTTCTTTGAGGTACAAAAGAGCAATCCTCTCTTCCTCAAAACACCCTAAGCAATACCATTTTCCATTTAGGAACGAAAGCACCATTATCACTAACCATACCCAAAATTTAATTCCCATGTTTCTTAATTCTATTCTACTTTTGGTGGGGTTCCCTTTTTATACACTATTAATTTCTGGTATCTAATGAGGAGACTTTGACTTTGACTTACCTAGACCAAAAACATGGTAGTATTAAAATGTGAATCCACTAGTTTTTTTTTCTTATTTATTTCATAAAAAAAAAGAAAGAACCAGTCTCTGAAGAAACATTATAAACCAAAATGGTATATCTTAGTAATATTTAGATTATTTATTTATTAATATCACATTGCATTGATTAATTGATGGTTATAAAATTTTAATTCTCACTATGCTTTTTCTTTCAATAATTGCAACAACCAACGGTCCAATCAAGAGAAAATGGTACAAAGTTTTGGGCCACACATTTTCTATCAATAATGGCATGGACCACGTGAAGAAAAATTATGCAATATAAAGTTTGAATTTTCGGTACGATAACTACAATTTTGTCTACGTATGTGAGAAAACTTGACCTATATCTACGTGAGCGACTAAACTTCAAACGTGTAGTTTGTGCTGGAAAATCCATTTTAAGAAAAGTAACTGGGATGTTTATTGTTAATTAAAAGAAAAAAAAACGTGTGAGTACATTTATTCTTTTATATAATACATAATGAAAAGCCAAAACTACCCTTAAAATAAAATTTTTATTCAATCAAAATGATAACGGTAGACTTGACATGAGAATATTAGATGATCAGTAAAAGATCCCAAATATGATTGCACACAACATTCATTTTTTCCCTTAAAATTGATAGATAGATTAAATTAACCCTCATGAACACGTAAATTCATCAAAGTTAATATCCAAAAATTGCTAATTAAATTTAGAATGACTATCCGAGTGAAAAGTAAGTCAATTTTATAGTCTCTAATGTTCATGTAGTTGTGCTTGATAGAGTTTGTCGTGTTAGAAGTCATTAGAAATTGTGCATTTTGTCGCGTTACTTAATTTTGTTAGTATGATACATAATTAATGAGTTGAGCCTCGTTGATAGTGGAAAGTGATTTATTTGAACTTAATAGTACATTATAATTCACTAGTAGTGGGGCGAATAACATTTTATGAAAAATGATGTAACATGCATTGAAGTCCTATTCTATTCTTTGATTGTGAATTTACCATTTTATCAGCATTTTTTTTAATAATGGCATCAACTTAAAGATTACGCTTGGAAAAATTGTGCACAAGACTTTGCCTTCTAAAAATGCCAAAACTATCCATTTTCAAGAAGACTGGTGGGAACATTTTTTTCACCCATAAGAAAAAAAAAAAAAAAGAATTATTAAGATGCAAATTCATTGATAATTGCAATTTTATATATATATATATATATATATATATATATATATATATATATATATATATATATATATATATAGAGAGAGAGAGAGAGAGAGAGAGAGAGAGAGAGAGAGAGAAATGATCTCCTAAGCAAGCTAAGCACTGTTGACGTTGCAGATATTAATTACCATGTTGATTACATTTGTTGGTAATAAATGTGCAATGTTATCAACATGGTAATTAATATGTCACATCACCGGTGCGTAACATAAGCTAAGCACCGTACAGGAGATCATTTATGTGTATATATATAGACTTACTTGAGATACGAACAATTAGCACAAACTGAAAAATGCAAAATTAATTTTGGTTGACCGAGGCTAGAGCTTGATTCTACGTCTTTAAGATGAATTTGCACAACCTAGGTGCTCACAAGTAAATAGCAACAATTTTTCAAGATACAACGGCTTTCTTCTTGCGGTAGAAGCACTTCAAACAAAGAAGATCAACAAACTCAAATTTTGTTATTTGCTCTTTATATAGAATATGGACATACGCAAAATGTTTTTAAAGAATGCATGGCAGAATTACAAAGTTTGAAAAATGATTTTATTTGTAAAATTCGTAGAACTATGGTGGTTTATTCATAACATACCAAAAGTTGTGTCTAAAAATACACAACACATGAAAGGACTCAATTGAGCAGATACATTAGTCGAAATGACTCAATTGAGAATGTATACGAGATCTAAAAGGACTTGTTTGAACAATTGTGTCTTTTTGTGCACATGACACGTGTCAAATCTAAATATTTATTATTGGATAATAAAATAAAAATAAAATAAAATAAAATAAATTATTTTATATTTATTTTGTTCGAAAAGAATATATTGGGCCAAACAAGACCCACGACTAGAACTCGAACCCGAGCCGGTCACCAAGCGGCGTGTGGGCTTTGAACAAACCCTATAGTATCTAAACCTCCTCCCTTCTAAAGACTTGCAATGTTCTTTGGAGCCCAAACCCAAATCCAAATCCAAATCCAAATCCAACTAGATGTATATTAATTAATTCAAGATCATGTCATATTCCGATGTGGGATATAGTTCCCCACTTGCTATAATATCCGATTACCACTTTCAAGGTGTCAATTTTTTTTATACTAATTTCTCATTCATTTGAAAATAGTTTTGCATAACCAAATGTACCACGAGCATCTACTCACATAGTATAATGCATTCCACTATAATTTTATAACAATCAGTTATCTGGACTCTCCCGAATATTTGGTCAAAAATTGGTCAAACCAATTTATAAATAACTTATTTCCAACATATATTTATTAAACCAGTAATAATAACACTAGTCTTTGTAGCTCAAATGTTTATGACAAAAAATATATGTTACCGTCAATGTTGCAAATAATATGATTTGCATCAACAATATTTTCACCGCTATAAAATATTAGTTTTCACAATTTCAACATTTGTAAGAGATAAATTATTTACGCACACTTGGTGGGTTATAACATTTTTCAACCTACTTTACACATCTAGTTTACATGAAAAATAAGTGATTGAAATAATTAATGCTATAGAGGTGCTATTAAGCTTTTAAAAATGGCATTGACAATTGGAATAGGTGTATTTGCCATTTGCGAGAGGTAAAAGTGCGTTGATGCTCCAATCTCTATTTTTGTTTGTGGGATAGAATCTGTTAAAGCCAGCTCCCATGCTTGTTTACCATACTAAGCTCTTTTACTCTTTGAACATGTCATAAAGAGAATAAAAGAATTCTAAAATGCTAGTTTTGGGTTTTTCTCTCTATTTCGTACTAAAGACAAGAACAAACCACGTTAATTTATATTAGATGACTGCAATACCAAATTTTGTTTCATTTTCAATTGTTAGATATTTTGAAATCTTTTCTTTCAAAGAAAATATTCTTTTTTATTTTGACTCTTTTTTTGGCAATTTCCTCAACAATCTTCAGATTGACTTGGGTCAACCTTGTGTTGGGCTTGGATTGTTTCAGTTCACGAGATCCACATGGGTTCGAAAGAGTTAATTGTTGGACTTGGGTAAAATGACAATTTCAATTCTTTGGAACCTTAAGAGCCAAAGAAGAAACTATTAAGAAGTGTAAACATTTTACATCAATGCGCAGCTCAATTTCTATATGTTTATGGATTTATTAGTTTTGTCAGTTTTGTGTCTTCAACTATATGTGTGGTGGTGTTGATGTGTCAAAATTCGCAAAATTTTTTATTTTGAACAATCTCTCTCTCTCTCTCTCTCTCTCTCTCTCTCTCTCTCTCTCGGCGATGCGTGCATGTTCTCTTGTGTTCTAGATTTTGATGTGGAGAAATTCGTGTCCCAAGACCGAGATAGCTCTTCAGTTTTAAAATTAAATCTCTAAACTTAATTTTTTTTTTTTTGAATTACCATTGGAGGTTTGATTGTTTTATGTTTATTGCTTTGATTTTGATAGAAAGCGAGAGATCGCATATAAGGCGCCATTGAACTACCTATATGGAACTTCAAAATGTATTTTTATAAATCCAAACTAGTATATTTGGCTTAATACGAGTTCTATTGAGTTGAGAAATTTTTGTATGTACCATTGTAACTTCCTATTAAGGATAATATTATCTCATGGAAATTTGATTTAACTTACATATTGTCGAAAATGTACTTCAAAACGTGTTATTATGTATTCAAAATATTTGGCTTAATAAGAGTTTAGAGAATTGAAAAGGTTTATATGAACTTAAAATATTGTGATGGCTTTCGAGATAATAATCCCTCATGTTAGGAATGCTACCCATTTGGCCCAATAAACATTTCAAGCCCAACTGATAATTTGTTACGATGAAGCCCAAGTCCAAATGCCAAAAGTCGTGGGTATCGATGAATTAACGATTATAATTCAATCGGTGATTCATTCGAGATGTCGACACACATGGAGGATTGGACGCTTGTGATCAATCTTCCGGAGGCTTCTCAACCGACATTGGGTTGAAAGTGTATATTGTACGATTACGTGGATTGGGCATTGGAATCTTGAATACTTCTCTCTCTCCGAGTTTCGCGATTCATCTTCTTCTTCTCTTCTTTTGAGTTTCTTTGTCTCGTGAAACCGTTGGTTTCTACGAGCTTTCGGGTGATTAAGAAATTAAGAGGGTTGGTTTGTGATGAGTTCGGTGAACAAAGAACTTGCGGTTCTGATTCGATTACTTGGTGTATTTTAGTTTAGGCATATGAGGGTTGAGTATTGAGAGTTGTATTCGTATTTCGTAAACATTGGTTCTTTGCCGTTGTTCTATGGTTGATGCTTAGTGCTTGAGCGTTATCCTTGATGGATGCTCAACGGGTGAGTAGGTCTTTGATTGAACATCCGTGCCCTTTTAGGGCAAAACAAATCCTCGTGTTGTTATCGTTTTTCATTTACTTTCTTGTTTGCTTGTGGTGCTGGTTGGGATCTTTTGGGACCAACAGTGGTATCAGAGCTGGAATCCCTATTTTTGGATATAAACCTTCAAGATCCTTGGTAGATCTAAAAGCGTTCTTGGTGAAAATCTGAAAATCTTTGATTCTCTTGGTGAAAATCTTAAGCCAGTACACCTCTGGGTTCGGATTCCTTGTTCACTTGGTGTAAACACACTCGAAAGTAAATCTTCCTCCTCGGAAGGGTTTCTTGGCTACTTTTTCTCGCTTTCTCTCATTTATTTTGAGAAACTCGTAACATCCCTAAACTCGTCTTACTCCCTTAGAATAAGCGATTATCTTGATAGTTCGAAACATGTAAACCGCCAAAATATCCTTTGTCTAAGATCTCCTGCGAGGATCTTAGAACTGAGGCTCATTCTCGCAAGTGCTTAGTGTTCTGATGAACTATTAAAGTTTTGTAGTTAACTTTTCTTTATTCTAACTAAAACTGTTGCATGTATCATAGTTATTGTACGTTGGATATTTCTTGATTTGTGTTCACTCTTTTTCTGAAAAAGTGGTTATATAAGTGATATAGTTGTACTTTGCTCTTTAACAAATCAACACTTGTTTTTCAAAATTTTTGTTTGAGAAAGTTTTTTGATTAAGATGTCTCCACATAAGTTTGAGGTAGAAGTGCAGTGCGCGGCTCGAGACTTTAGTCTCTGGCGCCAGAAAATGAAAGCTGTATTATTACAGCAAAGGTGTGCTAAGGCCATAGATGAGTCTTGGCCTGAGGATCTTGATGATATCAAGAAACAGGAGATGGATGAGATAGCATGGAGTTCCATCTTTCTCCATCTATCAGATAGTGTCCTTAGACAAGTAGGTGATACTACTACTGCAGTTGCCCTTTGGACTAAGCTTGAGTCCCTTTATATGTCTAGGACCCTGCCAAATAAGTGCTATCTTTTAAAACAGTATTATGGCTTTAAGTTTGACCGGTCCACAGTCTTGATGTTAATCTTGATGATTTAGTAAGATTGTAAAAGACCTAGCCAAGCTGTAGTGAAATCTTATCTCGAAGATCGAAAGTGGTTGCCTCTTAAATTCTTTAAGTGAGAAATACAAAGACATTAAAAATGCCTTAGAATATGGTAGAGAGAACTCATCGTTGATATTATCTTCAATTGCTCGAGAAATAAGGAATTAGAGTTTATGAGTGATCATAAAGAACAGGTAATAGGAGAGAGTCTAATGGTTAAAGGTAAAAACTAGTTTAGACCTAATACCAATAGTAAGTCTCACCATAACAATAAGAAGGGGCATTCTGAAAAGGGTAAGACAAAGACTAAGGCTAAGTCTAATGCTAAAGGGAAAAAATGCTATTTCGTGGAAAAGCGGCTATTTCATAAAAGATCATTATAAAAGGATAGCCGAGTTAAAGGAAAAAAGGTGAGGTTGAGGTGCAACAGTGCGGTGGCTTATAATGAAGCTGCAGTTCTTCGATGGTCAGTGTTTGTGTCCTCCTTTTGACCGATTACCAAGATTGGATTCTTGACTCTGGTTGTTCCTTCCATATGTGTCCTGTCAAAAATTGGTTCTCTGAATTCCTTGAAGTAAATGGAGGGCAGGTAACTATGGGAAATGATGTCTCATTGCAAAATAAAAGGAATTGGTAAAATTGTTTTAAAATTGGAAAACAACAACCTTTTTGATTTTGGAAAAATCGAGATATGTGCTCGATCTTCAAAGAAACCCGATTTCTTTAGGAATTTTAGATGACCAAAAGTACAACATTGTTTTATCAAATGGAAAAATAAAAGTTTTTAAAGGAAATCTTGAAATCCTAAATACCCCAAAGGAAAATGGTCTTTATACTTTGAAGGCTACACCCTTAGTGGGAAATAGTTTTATAGTTTATTACATCGATAATGACAAGTCGATTTATGGCACAAAAGACTTGGTCATATCGATGATAAAGGCCTGAAATCTTTTAAAGAATGAAGGGTATTTGGTAAGGACAAGATTGAAAATTATCATTTTGTGAACAATGTGTAATTGGTAAACAAAACAGATTACCTTTTAAAACTGGAACACACAGGTCAACTTCAATACTTGAATACTTGCATGCTAATCTTTGGGGGCCTGCCCCAATTAATACCTTCACTGGATTCAGGTTCTATTTTCTGATTGTTGATGATTATTCAAGAAAGGTATGGACTTTTCTTCTAAAATCCAAGTCTGAGACTTTTCAAATCTTTAAAGATTGGAAAACTCTAATAGAAAACCAAACTAATAAGAAAATAAAGGTTTTAAGAACTGATAATGGTTTGGAATTCTGTAATTTTGAGTTTGACTCCTTCTGTAAAGCCTTTGGAATTCTTAGACATAGAACTTCCACCTATACTCCTCAGCAAAATGGTATTTCTGAGAGAATGAATAGATAGTTCAGGTCTTCCTAAGTTGTTTTGGGGAGGTCAGAATGACGACTTCTTATCTCATAACCGAGTCCCTCTAGTGCTCACGAAGATAAGTCTCCGTAATCATCCGGAAAGGTCACACTCTCGATTATTCCTTCCTTAAAACCTTTGGATGTGTTGCTTATGCACATCAAGATGGTGGAAAACTTGAACCCAAGGCCACGAAATGTGTTTTCTTAGGCTATGGGATTGGGACAAAAGGTTATAGATTATGGGTGAGAGAACTTAGAGGTTTTAAAGTTATAGTCGGTAGAAATGTTGTCTTCAATGAAGCAATAATGCCCTGTCTGAAATTGTCAAATTCGAAAGTGAAGTTGATAATTGCATTCAAACAAGTCTCTCAACTCCTCCTCGATTGAGGTGGAGCTTCTTTGAAAATGAAACTCGGTTTGATAATCCTGTTGAAAGCAGAAGTCGAGAATCCGGTTGATGATCTTCAAGTTGTTGAAGAAATGATGATTCTCGACCTATCCGATTATCAACTTGCTAGAGATAGGAAAGAAGGACTAATATTAGACTTCCTTCAAGATTGGCTGACACTGATTTTGCCTTAATCCTATCTGCTCAATCTTCAATTGGTAGTGAACCTGCCTCTTTTAAGGAAGCCATGACTTGTAAGGATTCTAAACAATGGCTTTCAGCAATGAAAGATGAAATGAAATCCTTAGAAAGTAATTCCACTTGGACCTTAGTGCCTAGACCTAAGCTCCAAAAGATTGTTGACTGTAAGTGGCCATACAAATTAAAAGAGGGTGATTCTAATCTTGGGGCTCCTAGATATAAGACTAGATTAGTTGCAAAGGGTTTCACTCAAAGGGAAGGTATTGATTACAATGAGATCTTCTCTCCTGTAGTCAAATACACCTCTATTAGAATTCTGCTTGCCTTAGTGGTTCAGTATAACTGGGAATTAGACCAGCTGGATGTAAAAACTGCCTTTTTACATGGGGAGTTAGATGAAACTATCTTCATGTCTCAACCTGAGGGGTTTGAGAAACCTGGGAAGGGTGACTTAGTTTGCCTCCTTAAGAAGTCTTTATACGGTTTAAAGCAAGCCCCTAGGCAATGGTATAAGAGGTTTGATTCCTATATACAAAGCATTGGTTTTAATAAAAATAGTTATGATCCCTGTTTTTATTATCAAGGTAATGGTGGTTCGATTCCATTTATTTGCTTTTTATCGTTGATGATATGTTTTTGGCCGGTTACGATAGGAAAGAGATTCAACTTGTAAAATGTAAGTTGAGTAATGAATTTGAAATGAAAAAATCTAGGCCTCGCTAGAAAAATCCTTGGTATGGAAATCAATAGGAATAAAAGCTTAAATTCTTTATTTCTGAATCAATCCTCTTATATTTTAAAACTGCTTGAAAGATTCAGAATGAATGAAGCTAAGTCTGTTACCTTACCTTTATCTAATCATTTTAAACTCTCCTCTGATCAATCACCTAATTCTGAAGAAGAATTAAAAGGATGGAAATGGTTCCTTATGCTAAATGCTGTAGGATCTATTATGTACTTAATGGTTTGTACAAGACCGATATTGCTCATGCTGTAAGTGTCTTAAGCAGGTTTATGAGTAATCCTGGTGAATATCACTGGGAAGCAATGAAATGGTTATTTTGATATTTAAAAGGATGTGCTAGCTTAGGCTTAGAATTTAAAAGGGGGAAGGAGGGAATTTCTTTATGTAGTTTTGTAGACTCTGACTTTGCTGGTGACAGAGATAACAGAAAGTCCACTTCTGCTTATATCTTTACAATAAATGATAGCTGTATAAGTTGGAAATCCCAACTTCAGAAAGTGGTTGCCCTCTCTTCCACAGAGGCCGAATACATTGCTGCAACAGATGCCATCAAGGAAGGTATTTGGTTAAAAGGCTTACTTAGTGAATTAGGATTTATCAATAATCATATTGTTCTTTACTCTGACAGTCAAAGTGCCATTCACTTAAGTAAGAATCCTGTCTTTCATGACAGGATAAAACACATTGAGGTAAAATTTCATTTCATAAGGGATGTAATTGAGAAAGAGATAATCAAGTTGAATAAAATTTCAACTCGGTTAACCCAATGAGATATGGGAACAAAAGTTTTACCCCTAAATAGATTCAAAAATTGTTTAGCTTTGTTGAACATGGACAAAAGCTAAACTAGTCTCTTTCTTCTGTGTACCGTGAGCAAGTGAAACCGAAGGCTGGAAGCCTCAAGCACTCTCTTGGTATGACCAAATAGATGCAAGGTGGAGAATGTTAGAATGTTGCCCATTTGCCCAATAAACATTTCAAGCCCAACTCGATAATTTGTTCGATGAAGCCCAAGTCCAAATGCCAAAAGTGGGTCTCGATGAATTAACGATTATAATTCAATCTGGTGATTCATTCAGATGCTGACACATGGAGGATTGGACGCTTGTGATCAATCTTCTGGAGGCTTCTCAACTGACATTGGGTTGAAAGTGTATATTGTACACATTCTGTGGATTGGGCATTGGAATACTGAATACTCTCTCTCTCTCTGAGTTTCGCGATTCATCTTCTTCTTCTCTTCTTTTGAAGTTTCTTTGTCTCTCGTAAACCGTTGGTTTACGTGAGCTTTTTGGGTGATTAAGAAATTAGGAGGGTTGGTTTGTGATGAGTTCGGTGAACGAAGAACTTGTGGGTTACAGATTCGATTACTTGGTGTATTTTAGTTTAGGCATATGAGGGTTGAGTATTGAGAGTTGTATTCTGTATTTCTGTAAACATTGGTTCTTTGCCGTTGTTCTATGGTTGATGCTTAGTGCTTGAGCGTTATCCTTTGATGGATGCTCAACGGGTGAGTAGGTCTTTTGATGAATATCCAGAGCCCTTTTAGGGCAAAACAAATCCTCGTGTTGTTATCGTTTTCATTTACTTTCTTGTTTGCTTGTGGTCTTTGGTTGGGATCTTTTGGGACCAACATCTCACGATTTTGATTTAAACTAATTCTACATTGAAAGACCTACCAAAGAATTCAAGATGCATTTTTATGTATCCAAGCTATTATATTCAGCTTAGTAGGAACTCTATAGAGTTGAAAATATTTCATATGAACTTAAAAATATAATTATGTCATTCAATAAAGGGTAATACTTATTTAGAGTTTAAATTAACCTAATTTGTGACATATTGAAATTGCATTACCTACATGGACTTCAAAACGTATTCTGGTCAATTCAAATTAGTATATTCGGCTTAATAGGTGTTTTATAGAGTTAAAATTTTTTAATGAACTTAAAAATACACTTGTGGGTTTTAATTAAGGATAATACTATCTAAGAGTTTTGATTTAGCATAAACTATATCGATTCGATATTGACCTACAAAGGAGTTCAAAACATATTTTTATATATCTAAACTAGTATATCAAATTAATTGCATTTCACTAGTATGTGTCCAAACTAGTATATTATATAAATGGTCATGTTTTAAAATTAATCTATACTACTTTTAAAAGGGGCTTAAATGGAGAAATATTTTTGGACCATTTTACCCTTACAATTTTTGTAAAATTTCATATTCACCTTTAGTATTCATTAATGTATAATTATTTTTTAATATTTTATTTATTACTCTTTTATTGTTCATCCTTATTGTACATTAAATTTTCAACAATTTACTAAATAGACAATTAAAACTTTTAAACATTTAATCTATTAAATTAAATATGAATGTGAAAAGATGATCTCAATATTTTTTTTTTGGTTTGCATTAAGTAGATAAAAGGAATGAGAAATGAGTTTCAACAAAAAAAAAAAAAAATGAATGAGAAAAATTGTAATTTTGTTTATTACCGCATTAAAATTCAAATCATAGTTGTCAAAACTGAAATGGAGATAAAAAGATTATTTTTAATACATTAGATTACAGTGATTACGAGCATGTTTGGTTCAGTTCTTTTTTTTAAATTCATTTCTCAAATTCATTTTCAACTATATATTTTGTGGGACCTACAACTTTTATCAACTTTTCAACCACATATTTTACCAATTTTTTTCAAAATATTTAAATCCCACCAAACATATACTATAGTTTAGAACTAATGTGTGAAACTTTTTTCATTTTTAATTTAATTTAATTTAATTAATATATATAGAACGTTCTTCTCATCTTACTACTCGTAAAGTCAACAATATTTTTACAACATGGACAAGTATTGACACTTCTTTAATTTTTATTTCTTACTCACATTTATGATATTTCATCTACATCGTCAAATCAAACACGCCTAATAAAAAGAGAACATACACAAAGAATATTGTTCACAAGCTGAACTACTACTCTAACAAATGTACAATATTATGTAGTCTATCATTACATTTTCTCACAATAAAATTAGTAATTATTAATTTTATTCTTCGTAAAATGCAGTCCTGGAGATGATTAATACTATAAGATTTGATATCAATAGTTCGACAATTATCAAAGTTTAAATCACCAAAAGGTTTTAATTGGGTTCAAGTTATTGTTGTTATTATCACCGTATAAAACTCATCTCTAATTGTAATTGTATTTAAATGAATGCAATTATCTTTTAATATTTATTTGTTACTCTTTTATTGTTCATTATTATCGTACATTAAATTTTTAACGATTTATTAAATGTACATTTAAAATTTGTAAATATTTAATATATTACATTAAATATGAAGGTGAAAAAACGATCTCAATTTTTTTTGCCTTACGTAAATGAAAGAAATGAGAAATGGATTTAAAAAAAATGAATGGGAAAATGGTAACTTTTTTTTATTAACGGATTAAAATTCAAATCATGAAGATGAAAAGATTGCTTTGAATACATTGTATTACAATGATTATAGTTGACAACTAATATATGAAGCTTTTTTCATTTTTCTTTTTTAATTTAATTAATAATACATCAGACGTGCTTAATAAAAAGAGAACATAAACAAATAATATTGGTTACAATGAGTCACTACTCCAACAAATATACAATATTATATAGTCAATCAATACATTCTCTCCAATAAAATTAATAATTATTAATTTTTTTTCGTAAAAATACAACTCTGAAAATCTCTATTAATATATCATTAATTCTATACGATTTGATATCAATGGTTCATCAATCATCAAAGCTCAAATCTCCTAAAGCTCTTCATTGAATTCAAGTTATTACTACTATATAAAACTCATATTTGATTGTAATTGTACTTCTATAAATGTAAATAAAATATCAACATCGAACAATACAAAACAACATGTTATCAACAATCATATTTTTTTATCTTTATTTATTTTAACATTTTAATTATTAACAATTAAAAAATAAAAATATTAAAAATTAACAATATGATTACAAAAGCACGTGCAACACATGCGTGTCTAACTAGTTTTTTACAAATGGACCTTCTCATTATACTTTGAATGTATTAGGTTGTGATAAAACTCAATTCATCCCATAGTCCCTTTAATTTGGTATAATAGGTTGACACCGATTGATTTCCTTGTCGATGCTCAACAATCTCTTGGCTTAACTCGATATATTCACAAGCATCGTTGTCTTGAGAAAATCGATCTCGTAGGTCATTCCATACCTCCGTGGCGATTCGGAGTATATGATACTTTCAAAGAATATCCGGATGTAAGAATTAAGTATCAGAGATGACACCATATGGTTACTTCGATCCCATATGGAATACTTCTCATCTTCTCGCTTACGGTGTTTTAATCTTTCCATCAATGAAGCCAATCTTATTCTTGGCAATTAGAGCAATTCTCATAGATCTACTCCATTGTCCATAATTGTTTCCATCAAGTGGTTTAGAAACGAGGATTAAGTCGGGATGATCGAATTGCTGTAGAGCCATGAGATCCGATTAAGCAATTTTTGCTTTTATGGTATTTGTACCAGACATCGTTGCTCAAAATCGTTGCTCTGATACCATGTAAAGTATGAGAGAAAATATATGTGTGGAGAAATAATTTTCTCTGTATATTGATGTAATGTAAATAATGAATAGGGTACAAGATATATATATACTAATGGATAACTAATAGAAACCTAATAAGAAAAAGAAAAGAGTTCTACCTAGAATAGGAATATTACATGTATGGTATCCTACTACATAGTACTCTACTGTAAATAGGATTCTAATATATGCTGGCCTTCAAATGTTTATGACAAAAAATATATGCTACCGTCAATGTTGCAAATAATATGATTTGCATCAGCAATATTTTCACCGCCATTAAATATTAGTTTTCACAATTTCAACATTTGTAAAAGATAAATTATTTACGCACACTTGGTGGGTTATAATATTTTTCAACCTACTTTACACATCTAGTTTACATGAAAAACAAGTGATTGAAATAATTAATGCTATAGACGTGCAATTAAGCTTTTAAAAATGGCATTGACAATTGGAATCGGTGTATTTGCCATGTGCGATAGGTAAAAGTGCGTTGATGCTCCAATCTCTATTTTTGTTTGTGGGATAGAATCTGCTAAAGCATGTTCCCATGTTTGTTTAACAGACTAATCTATTTTACTCTTTGTACATATCATAAAGAGAATAAAAGAATTTTAAAATGCTAGTTTTAGATTCTTCTCTCTATCTCGTACTAAATACAAGAACAAACCACGTTAATTTATAATAGATGACTGCAATATTCTACCAAATTTTCTTTCATTTTCAATTGTTAGATATTTTGAAATCTTTTCTTTCAAAGAAAATATTCCTTTTATTTTTACTCGTTTTGGAAATTTTCTCAACAATCTTCAAATTAGTGGTGGGCGTTTTAACCGTAATCTAATCTCTTGAAACCGAAACCGAACTAGAATCGGAGATTTCGGTTCGATTCCAAAAAATAAAATTAGAATCAGAACCAAGACCCGAGAACCCGACCAAGTTCGGCTTGGTTCTCGATTCTTGAACTAGAACCGTGGATACCGATTAGAACCAAATTTGTCAATTTTTCATAAAATTTTTAATTTTTACAATTTGTTCACCCTAATCCAATGACCCACGATCCAATACCACAGTACCAAAGACAAGAGTCCAAATGTCCAAGATCCAAACAAAAAGTACAAAATCCATCACTCTTAAACTCAAATTCAATTGACTCAAATCTCAAATTCTCAATCTTAATTTGCCCAAATGCTCAATATAAATATTGTCTTCATCTTACACTTTGCTCATCTCTCTCTCGCTCAACACACGTTGATACGGGCAAGGCGAAACTCCTCTCAGAATCGAAACGAATCCTCAATTTTGAGATATATAATTTTCCTTTTCTAACATAAATTTATGAGTTTGCAATTTTAATGTCTATTCTTCCGATTAATGTTTATATCTTTCATAAATTGTTTTAATATCTAGCATACTTTAATGTTAACGGGTTTGCAATTTTTAATTTTTTCAAACATGTTTTCAATCAACTAAAGATTTTTTAAAAAATATTATGGGTAGAATTGAACCCGAACTTGAACCGACGGTTTCGGTTTGGGTTTGATTCTAATAATTATGTGGAACCGAATGGTTCCATTTACGAAATACTCGAACTATAACGGGTGGTTCCGGGTATTGAAATATCCAGCCTGACCCACCCGACACCCAGGCCTACTTCAAATTGACTTGGGTCAACCTTGTGTTGGGCTTGGATTGTTTCAGTTCATGAGATCCGCATGGGTTCGCAAAAGTTAATTGTTGGACTTGGGTAAAATGACAATTTCAATTCTTTGGAACATGAAGAGCCAAAGAAGAAATTATTAATAAGTGTAAACATTTTACATCAATGCGCAGTTCAAGTTCTATATGTTTATGGATTTATTAGTTTTGTCAGTTTTGTGTCTTCAACTATATGTGTGGTGGTGTTGATGTGTCAAAATTCGAAAGGTTTTTATTTTAAACACTATATCTCTCTAGACGTGCGTGTGTTATCTTGTGTTCTTGATTTTGATGTGGAGAAATTTTGTGTTCTGCAATCGAGATAGCTCTTAGTTTTCAAATGAAATCTCTACGAACTTAAATTTTTTTTTTTTTTTTCAAATTACCTTTGGGGTTTGATTGTTTTATGTTATTGCTTTGATTTTGATAGAAAGCAGAGATTGCTTCATAGAAGGCGTCGTCGAACTACCTATATGGAACTTCAAAATGTATTTTTATAAACCCAAACTAGTATATTTGGCTTAATACTATGGAGTTGAGAAAGTTTTGTATGTACCATTGTAACTTCCTATTAAGGATAATATTGTCTCATGGAAATTTGATTTAACTTACGTAGTGTCAAAAATGTACTTCAAAATGTGTTATTATGTATTCAGAATATTTGATTTAATAAGAGTTCTATATAGTTGAAAAGTTTTTATATGAATTTAAAAATACATTTTACAATTCAGTGAAACGCAATACTATTTTAGGTTTTGATTTAATCTATATGGTGTCAATTTAACGTGGAACAATATATGGGACTTCAACACGTATTTTTATCTATCCAAACTAGTACATTTGGCTTAATAAGAGTTTAGAGAATTGAAAAGGTTTATATGAACTTAAAATATTGTTATGGCTTTCGTGATAATAATCCCTCAGAGTTTTGATTTAAACTAATTCTACATTGAAAGACCCACCAAAGAATTCAAGATGCATTTTTATGTATCCAAGCTATTATATTCAGCTTAGTAGGAACTCTATAGAGTTGAAAATATTTCATATGAACTTAAAAATATAATTATGTCATTCAACAAAGGGTAATACTTATTTAGAGTTTAAATTAACCTAATTTGTGACATATTGAAATTGCATTACCTACATGGACTTCAAAACGTATTCTGGTCAATTCAAATTAGTATATTCGGCTTAATAGGTCTTTTATAGAGTTGGAATTTTTTAATGAACTTAAAAATACACTTGTGGGTTTTAATTAAGGACAATACTATCAAGAGTTTTGATTTAGCATAAACGATATCGATTCGATATTGACCTACAAAGGAGTTCAAAACATATTTTTATATATCTAAACTAGTATATCAAATTAATTGCATTTTACTAGTATGTGTCCAAACTAGTATATTATATAAATGGTCATGTTTTAAAATTAATCTATACTACTTTTAAAAGGGGCTTAAATGGAGAAATATTTTTAGACCATTTTACCCTTACAATTTTTTTTAAAATTTCATATTCACCTTTAGTATTCATTAATGTATGATTATTTTTAATATTTTATTTATTACACTTTTATTGTTCATCCTTATTGTACATTAAATTTTCAACAATTTACTAAATAGACAATTAAAACTTTTAAACATTTAATCTATTAAATTAAATATGAATGTGAAAAGATAATCTCAATTTTTTTTTTTTTTTTTTTTGGTTTGCATTAAGTAGATAAGAGGAATGAGAAATGAGTTTCAACAAAAAAGAAAAAAAAATGAATGAGAAAAATTGTAATTTTTTTTATTACCGCATTAAAATTTAAATCATAGTTGTCAAAACTGAAATGGAGATAAAAATATTATTTTTAATACATTAGATTACAGTGATTACGAGCATGTTTGGTCCAGTTCTTTTTTTTTTTAAATTCGTTTCTTAAATTCATTTTCAACTACATATTTTGTGGGACCTACAACTTTTATCAACTTTTCAACCACATATTTTACCAATTTTTTTCAAAATCTTTAAATTCCACCAAACATATCTTGTAGTTTAGAACTAATGTATGTAACTTTTTTATTTTTAATTTAATTTAATTTAATTAATATATATAGAACGTTCTTCTCATCTTACTTCTGTTCGTCAACAATATTCTTACGACATGGACAAGTATTGACACTTCTTTAATTTTTATTTCTTACTCACATTTAAGATATTTCATCTATATCGTCAAATCAAACACGTCTAATAAAAAGAGAACATACACAAAGAATATTGTTCACAAGGAACTACTACTCGAACAAATGTACAATATTATGTAGTCAATCATTACATTTTCTCACAATAAAATTAGTAATTATTAATTTTATTCTTCATAAAATGCAGTCTTGGAGATGATTAATACTATAAGATTTGATATCAATAGTTCGGTAATTATCAAAGTTTAAATCACCAAAAGGTTTTAATTGGGTTCAAGTTATTGTAATTGTACTTAAATGAATGCAATTATTTTTTAATATTTATTTGTTACTCTTTTATTGTTCATTATTATCGTACATTAAATTTTTAACGATTTATTAAATGTACATTTAAAATTTGTAAATATTTAATATATTAAATTAAATATGAAGGTGAAAAAACGATCTCAATTTTTTTTTGCCTTACGAAGATGAAAGAAATGAGAAATGGATTTAAAAAAAATGAATGGAAAAATTGTAACTTTTTTTTATTAACGGATTAAAATTCAAATCATGAAGATGAAAAGATTGCTTTGAATACATTGGATTACAATGATTATAGTTGACAACTAATTTATGAAGCTTTTTTCATTTTTAATTTAATTAATAATACATCAGACGCGCTTAATAAAAAGAGAACATAAACAAATAATATTGGTTACAATGAGTCACTACTCCAACAAATGTACAATATTATATAGTCAATCATTACATTCTCTCCAATAAAATTAATAATTATTAATTTTTTTCCCGTAAAATACAACTCTGAAAATCTCTATTAATATATCATTAATTCTATACGATTTGATATCAATGGTTCATCAATCATCAAAGATCAAATCTCCAAAAGCTCTTCATTGAATTCAAGTTATTACTACTATATAAAACTCATATTTGATTGTAATTGTACTTCTATAAATGTAAATAAAATATCAACATCGATTAATACAAAACAACATGTTATCAACAATCATATTTTTTTATCTTTATTTATTTTAACATTTTAATTATTAACAATTAAAAAATAAAAATATTAAAAATTAACAATATGATTACAAAAGCACGTGCAACGCATCCGTGTCTAACTAGTTTTTTACAAATGGACCCTCTCAGTATACTTTGAATGTATTAGTGTATATATTCAAAAGTCTTTAACCATTGTAATTAAGAGAAATTGTTCTCTTCCACATTACGACCTTATCAATAGATTGTGTCAATATGTGTTTCGATCAAGATATAAGTCGTGTCATACTATACTTAACCACATAAATGCTTAATTATATTATCTCAATGTGGTCGAATGTTCTTACGATCATATTATTGGCAAAAAATTAACATCTTTTAAGTTATAGAACTCTCAAGTGGTGAACTTTATTCTGCTTTCGACTCAAATTTTTACAAGTTGCATCACCTAATGTTTCTTTGCTATCATGACAACTTCTTCAATTATTCTTAGTATATTTATGTTAGAACCAATCAAGTATAGATGAACAATGGCAACTTTGAAGACTTCCATAAATGTTAAAGACGAAAAAAAAAAAGGAATGGAAGGAAGCAATGAACGTCCAATTTTAACACACTTCTTGTCAATTGAAAAGCATTGTAGTAACCAAATGACTTCATTATAGTGTTCAATGTAATGCTTAGATTCCTAAACTAAATTTTTCGAAAATTTTAATTTTTTTCTCGACAGATTGAAGGAGCAGAAATGCCGAATGTACCAAAGATGGAAATTGAATCGTGAAGGAAACTTGAGTGAATAATTGCTTCTCACCCTTGTGATAATCCTTTTCAAGATACTATTCATATCTTCAAAATTGGATTGTGGAAAGATCCTTACATAGCGCTTATTTCGAGTGCCAAGTCATAAAATTATAAATCTTGACCCTTTCTCGACGATTTCTTGCATATTAGTTGCTATTGTCCGCTACTTCACTCCAATCCTTAAGAGTCTGGAGAGATGAATGTGTTGTACATATAACATGATCATGTGAGAGAGGCGGAGATATGCTTTTTCATCAATAGTCGTCTTTGACAACATTATCATCTTTTTTAACTTTTGTTTTTCATTCTGTTTGAATAGGTTATTATTTATTTCCTTGCTTTGCTATCTATTATAGAATTAAAGCATTGATCGAAGTGTCATGCTTCTTTCTCGTTTTGTGTTTTGTGTTTGACGTCTCGACTTGTCTATAATGACTCTAATTACATTTCAAGTTGCCATTGGTAGCGTTTGTAACTAATTCTACAACTTCTCCTTGCAAACTGGTTTTTAAATGTGAGTTTTGTTGAATATGAATGTAATAATTCTCAATAAGAATTGGTTTGTACTCATATTGAACTATTAAGTGCCCACACCCACTTAAAATTCCATGCTAGTTAAAATTAATAGGTTTAAGAAGTCTTAAAGTTACTAGTTGGTACGATGGAATGTTCTTATGGAAACGAAATAAAAAAACTTTGGACCAAAAGAAAAACTTCAAAAAATTGAAAATTGAGGTTTTCATTTCTTAAATTAACTAATATGTGAGCATACTTCGTACTAATCATATGATTATTTTTATTGGAAGTTACCGGTGTTATGAGAACTAGTCCGGCCCCACCGAGTTAACAAGTAAAATTGGGAACCGGTCCTAAAACTGGGTTGGTTATGTAGAAAAAACATTTATTTAAAAATCCACCCAAAAATCCAAATCAACCCGCTCGGTTTTAAGGAACCCGTTGAACTGCTCCCGCTTTATCAGTTTTAAAAAGCATTTCTTTTCACGATTGACCATTAAAATTCATCTCTCATTGCACTAAATGGATTAAAAGAAACCAAAAATTGAGCAATTTTTAGGATTTTCAAGAACTTATTTTTATTTTTAAAATCTTTTGTAAATTTTTTATTTTTTAATTTTTTAAAATCATCGGATCAACTCCTGGTTCGACCATTTGACCCTTGAATCTTGTAATTTTTTCAAAAATTGCTTTTGAGTAATTTTTTTGATTTTCAAAAATTATTTATTATTTATTAGATTTTTGTGAATTTTTATTTTTAATTTTTAATTCCCATATTTTTTAATTCTATTCTACTTTGGTGGAGTTCCCTTTTATACACTACTAATTTCGGTATGTAACGAGGAGACTTTGATTTTGACTTACCTAGACCAAAAACATGGTAGTATTAAATGTGAATCCAATATATTTTTTTAATTCATAAAAAAAAAGAAACAACAGATCTCGGAAGAAATATTATAAACCAAAATGGTATATCTTAGTAATATTTAGATTATTTATTTATTAATATCACATTACATTGATTAATTGATAGTTATAAAATATTAATTCTCACTATGCTTTTTCTGTCAATAATTGCAACAACCAATGGTCCAATCAAGGGAAAATGGTACAAAGTTTAGGGCCACACATTTTCTATCAATAAGGGCATGGACCGTGTGAAGAAAAATTATGCAATTTAAAGTTTGAATTTTCGGTACGATAACTACAATTTGTCGACGTATGTGAGAAGACTTGACCTATATCTACGTGAGTGACTAAACTTCAAACGTGTAGTTTGTCTTTGGAAAAATCCATTTTAAGAAAATTAACTGGGATGTTTATTGTTAATTAAAAGAAAAAAAAACATGTGAGTACATTTTTTCTTTCATATAATACATAATGAAAAGCCAAAACTACCCTTAAAATAAAATTTATATTCAATCAAAATGGTAACAGTAGACTTGGCATGAGAATTTTAGATGATCAATTAAAAGATTCCAAATATGATTGCACACAACATTCATTTTTCTCCTTAAAATTGATAGATAAATTAAATTAACCTCATGAACACGTAAATTCATCAAGGTTAATATCCATAAAATATCGCTAATTAAATTTAGAATAACTATCCGAGTGAAAAGTGAGTCAATTTTATAGTCTCTAATGTTCATGTAGTTGTGCTTGATAGAGTTTGTCGTGTTAGAAGTCATTAGAAATTGTGCATTTTGTCGCGTTACTCAATTTTGTTAGTATGATACATAATTAATGAGTTGAGCCTCGTTGATAGTGGAAAGTGATTTATTTGAACTTAATAGTACATTATAATTCACTAGTGGTGGGGTGAATAACAATTTACGAAAAATGATGTAACATGCATTGAAGTCCCATTCTATTCTTTGATTGTGAATTTACCATTTTATTAGCATTTTTTAATAATGGCATCAACTTAAAGATTACGCTGGAAAAATTGTGCACACTTTGACTTCTAAAAATGCCAAAACTATCCATTTTCAAGAAGACTGGTGGGAACATCTTTTCCACCCATAAGAAAAAAAAAAGAATTATTAAGATGCAAATTCATTGAAGAATTTTCAATTTTATTGCTATTCACCGGTAAAAAAAAAAACTTTTATTGCTCTTTCATTTTCAATTTTTGGGTTTCTTTATGTAAAAAAGAATCCTATTTCGTTTTCAAGTTTTGGGTTTCTTTTATTGCTTTTGGTTTATGGTTTTTCGGGTGGTTGAAGAAATTTTAAATAAGGTTTTTAACATTTGGGTTTATATTTATGGAGAAATTGCCAATAAGTCATCTCTACATGACTTGTTTCAAATTAGGTCAAAACTTTTTTTTCAAAATTGTGATTAAGTCATAATTTACAGCAATATTTTAAATTAATTCCAAAATTACCTTTTTTAACCATATTTTCCATTGGCACAATCTTCCAACTCCACAAACCTCCTCCACTTTTGACGACAATCTCCTCCACCTCCGACAACAACCTTCTACACTTATGGCGAGTGCTTCTTCTACGGTGCAGTTAAAATTCCAAACTTCTTCTTTATACCCCGCCAGTTGATTTCTTGGTTGTTCCAAGTGCTTGAGCCAACTAGTGTCAGAATTTGTGGCACAATCTCTCTCTCTCTCTCTCACACACACACACACACATTTGTGGCTTTGTGCAGCTTGAAAGTCTTCTGGATTAATCATGCAAATATGAAACAATATTTTTGAAGAAGGATGAGTAAGCTCTTTTTGGTTTTCCATTTTGATGATGTCTGAAAGTAACTAGAGACATATAGCTTTTATTGTTATATTAGTTAGAATTTCAGAGAAGATATGGGTATCATTCACATTGTGGTCAAGTTCGCAATGTAAGTTTGGGTTTATGAGTTTGACTCTTAGTTGTCCATTTCACTCTTTTATCCCTTCCTTTTTAACTGGTATGCAATTCAAGGTTATAATTAAAAGGGTAGCACCAGAGAAAGGATATAGGTAGGCTAAACAGGAAAATTTTGGTATTAAATAGAGATGTCAAGAAAGGTGAGATTTGGAATCTTTGTGAGACTCGCAACATGTTGAAGCAAGAACATATGTTGAATACTGTAAATATGAACTTAAATGCTCCACTTTCTGATGTAAATAGGAGCTTGAATGCTCCACCATCTGATGTAAATAGGAGTTAGAATTTATGGAGACTTGAATGCTCCACCATCTTATGTAAATAGGAGCTTGAATTTCTGGGAGGCTTGAATACTGTAAATATGAGCTTGAATACTCCACCATCTTATGTAAATAGGAGTTTGAATGCTCCACCATCTAATTACTGTAAATAAGAGCTTGAATGTTCTACCATCTAAGGTTTAGTCATGTTGTGTTATTTGATACTATATTATACAAAATAGTATCACAAAATATTATCATAACAGAAATGGTATAGAATTCGTATACATATTCAGAATTTTTATTATAATATATTTTTGGAATGGTCTCGACGAGACGGTCAAGACCAGTGGCTATGCCACTGCGTACGATAGATTTTAGCCATTTGAAGTCGTTTCTTTAGCTTAAAATGACAATTTTTAATTTTTTTTGTCAAAACAGTATCACGAATAAATGTATCTTAATATATTCGTATCATACATGAAAATATCTTAATAAAACAGTATCACATACACAAACTACAACCCAATAAAATAACAGTATCATATGTTAAAATATTATCATAATAAAATAGTATCAAAGATAGAAACATAGTATAAGTATATCATATCACTTAATCTAAATAAAACAAGATTATATATATCTGCTTTTATTGGTTGAAGTAATTATATTGTTCTTAAAATGCTCCATTAATAATACAAGATCATTGATACTGTTTGCATTCAATAACATTATCATAGATTAAAACAGTATCATAGATGTTTTATTAGTTGAAGTAATTATATTGTTTTTAAAATGTTCCATTAGTAGTATACGATCATTGATAATATTTGTATTCAATAACATTATCATAGATTAAAATAGTATCACATGTTGAAATATTATCATAATAAAACAATATCAAAGATTAAAGCATGGTATAAGTGTACCATAGCATATTATCTATATAAAACAATATCATAGACAAAACAGTATCATATATAAAACCAAGTACAAGATGTTTTAATAGTTGAAGTAATGATACTCTTCTTAAAATACTCCATTCGTAGTACAAGATCATATGTTTAAATATTGTCATAATAAAACAATATCAAAGATAAAAGCATGATATAAATATACTAATGTACATTATTAAATAAAACAGTATTATAGATATCATACAAAACAGTATCACAATAAAACAATATCACAACAAAACAGTATCATAATTAGCCTTTTTTTTTACAATTAAGGGTATGCTAGTCTTTTAGCTCTAAAATGTGACTTTAATTGAATTAAGTTTTAACCACATGACTTTAGAACCCATAAGTGCCAAAACAGTGACCGGCCTTGAATTTACCCTATATTTATAGCTAGTGATTGGGCTTCCATTTTCATATATATATATATTATTACCACTGATTTTGGTAAGACCTTCACGTCATCAAAAGCCCAACAAAGGCCTCATAGACCCGGCGAAGGTCTCGGGGGCCCAGGAAGGGCCTCGTAAATTCTCGTAAGGCCTCAAGGTCCATCGAACATCTTAGTACTCTTGAATCTATCACGTGAAGCCCATGAAGGGCATCGACATTCCCCGCGGTCTGAGCGCTTCATTGGTCTTCGCATTCTTGTAATCTAATATTTTGTGATAACCAGAGAAGTAATTAAAGAAAGATTGTGTTTGATTGCCATAAAGATTCTCACAAGGAAAACAATACAAATCTTTCTTTAATTAGGCAACACAATATTAGAAATCCAATCAGATAAGGACCGAAATATGGGAGATTGTGTTCATATCCAATTACCATTTATCCTATAAGAAAGGAGAATCCAATTAGAGTTCTAATTGATTGCTTACATAGAATAATTAGGACTCTGCAGCTATAAATACAATGACTCCGATTATTATAAGGTAAGCATTTTTTATGACACCCGCTCTTTTTACGCATTATTCTCACCCCTAAACTCTGCTCAAATCTCTGTCTGCTTGTCCCTCCCATACTCAATTATTTTCATTCCCCGTATATTATTCCATATACCGGCAGTTGACTTGATCGTCGTAGTACCAACGATCGAAACTTTTTTTTCTTGGTGATCTTGGTGCCTAACGGTCGCCCTAGTGTGCGAGATAACATATAGGTTGGCAAAGGAGTGACGTCAACATGTAGTTTGTGTAGGTAACATACCTTGTTTGCAATCGAAGTTGGCGGAGGAGTGACGCCAACGATAGTTCATTGCTTAACGCGTGAATAGTGCGATTCTCGACGTCAACATATATATATATATATATATATATATATATATATATATATATATATATATATATATATATATATATATATATATATATATATAATGGGTATGCTAGATTTACGTGGAATAATTTTCTTGCGTATATAAACATTAAATATCTTTAATGGGTATCCTGATTTTGTTTCACTTGTATATGTATGGGCAATCGCAAAATGAAAATGGTTAGGACGGGTTCGTCAGTAGTACCAACGATCGCTGAAACTTTTTTTTCTTGGTGATCTTGGTGCCTAACGGTCGTCCTAGTGTGCAGATAACATATAGGTTGGCAAAGGAGTGACGTCAACATGTAGTTTGTGTAGGTAACATACTGTTTGCACTGAAGTTGGCGGAGGAGTGACGTCAACGATAGTTCATTGCTTAACGCGTGAATAGTGCAGATTCTGACGTCAACATATATATATATATATATAATGGGTATGCTAGATTTACGTGGAATAATTTTCTTGCGTATATAAACATTAAATATCTTTAATGGGTATCCTGATTTTGTTTCACTTGTATATGTATGGGCAATCGCAAAATGAAAATGGTTAGGACGGGTTCTGTTCTAGTTTACTCTATGGTTTATAATGCTGTAACTGTGATAGTGATACATAAGTATTGACTTGAAATTTCACTGGGTTACGATGATTGCGTTCTTTTGCATGAAAAGGCTATTGTTGTGTCATTCCGCATTCTATGATATTGAATAATCACCCAACAATGATTGAAACAATAATGCCATCAATGAAGTCGTGAGGAAAGCTATTGATAGGAAGCTGTTGGAATGTAACAGAATTTTATCTCGTTTGTTTTTCCGCCAGGGGCAGAATGGTGTTAAGCAATTTTGCACTGAAGTTGGGTATAAGTGCAATATCTAATGCAAGACTAAATCACTTGGCTGTCAGGTCTTATTTCAATGGTGTTGGAAGATGAATGCATCTAAGAGACGTAGACTTGAATTAGCAAAACTGGATTTTCTTTAGGATACTGAGAAATGGTGGTACTTTAGACACTTAACGAGACTTTTCTTCTTACTTGGGGTTTGTTGATGATTTTATTTATTCTTGTGGACTTCTTGTAGGAAACGCACCTTCTTGGTCGTCTATTCTACATTCAGTTATTTGTTGAATGCATTGGTTTTTAGCAAATCGAACATAAGAAAGTATTATAGTTTGGTTTAATTACCAAAGGAAAAACCCGGCTTTAGGAGATGAACATAACTCCTCATGATTCATAATTAGATACTAACCTTGCTTTATGGTTTTGGATAAATACAATCTACTTTGTTGATGGCAACATTAGGGGTGCCACTGGAGTTCAAATTTTACATTTCTTTTGGACAGTATTTCCTAATAAATTATAAACTGATGACTATTGTTTCAGCAAACAATGTAAGGTTGAGGCTGATGCGGTTGTCTGAAGCAGCAGAGAAGCTTCGACGACAAGCAGCCGTTAGTGTTCAAACTGGAAAGGAAAATGATGCATGGGAGTTGCTTTTTCAAAAGAAGAAGGTTATGCAAGCCATGGAGAAATCAAAGAGTCGGACTGAAGTTCTTGACGAGCTTTCAGCGAAACTAAATGAGGTGTAGACACCTGTTACTTTTTACTCGTGCTTGTTTAAGTCAAACAAGGAACTTGTAGTAGCCAGGATTTTAAAAAATGGTGAGATTCCAGTACATTTCCTTATTTGCCATTACATTTCTCCATGTCATGTGATGGCCTTTTCACTATTATAGAACATTGCCTACTTCTTCCAAAGCATTGGTGACACTAAAACTCAAGCAAAATAATGTACATAACAATATAGTTATGGAGATACAGATTGGTCATTGTGTTGTACCCCAAGTAGATAGAAAAATGAAAATGGACACATGAATTTGTTGTGCACGGACTTGTCTATTTCCTTCAGTTTTTCTCAAATTAGTTTCGGCTATTTCAAGAAGTTGGTAAGCTTCTTGGGATCAATGTCACTACCCTTGTCCGCATCATGTACTAAAACAGTGATCTCATTATTACCTATTCAAGCAAAACCACCCTTCAGAGCCATCGTTAACCATTGATTGTTAATGCATATTTTCATAATCCCTATATCTACAGTTGTAGCAATTGGGGCATGATTTGGTAATACGCATATGCAATATGGTATGCTTGATCTATTTCGCTTTCATTACGTGGACCTTAGATGATTGAAAAGTAAAGCTACAAGGATATGAAAATAGTTGTACTTGGTTCAACAATTAATACAGATTTGCAACTTCTTCTTTTTCTTCTCTCTTTTTTGGGTGGGTGGGGGACTTTGTAGGTAATACTTCCAACTTTAATAATTTTTCTGTTGTTCTAGAATATCAATTAAAAGAAAGTTGACTTTTGTCTCAAATGCTGCAAAATTTTGCAAAGTTCACTAAGAAGACAAGATGAAATGAATTAATTTCATAGTGCTTAACGGTTTTATTTCACTCTTGCTCAGTATGTTTCTTTACTATCCTTGTTCTTTTTTCATTTCTCCACTGAGGTAGATGGCGAGAATCCTCTTCCTTTACTGTCCTTTATCTGTGGTATGAAACTGGAAACCCTTTCTGTTATCAGGCAATATCAATAAAGGAAGATCAACTGATTGGGAATGTTGGTTTAGATCTTGAAGTTGGTAGGAAGAAGCCCCTATTCCCATTCAAATTGTATCTTCTAAAGAGGAAAACTTGAGCA
The DNA here is from genome assembly GCA_023638005.1 of Forsythia suspensa. Lineage (NCBI taxonomy): Eukaryota > Viridiplantae > Streptophyta > Magnoliopsida > Lamiales > Oleaceae > Forsythia > Forsythia suspensa. Next base: position 10,940,145 of record CM042674.1, on the reverse strand, counting down.
TGTCAAATGCAAATCAAGACTTGGAATCAGATCGTACAGGATCAATTAATGCAGATTAACTATTTACGGGCATTTCCTTTGCAGGTCGAAGATAAGTGATCCTTTTGTCAAGCAACACTTGACAAAATTCTGTAATTACTAAAGATTAGCCACGGATTAGTGAGGAAGATTGTTGTAGAATCTAAAGTGGCTACATCATTAATTTACATTTGGGAGTTCTCTACAACTGTCGACATTGAATCTCGATCACATATTTTCTCTAGTCTCTCCAGCCAGCCTCTGTATTTTCACTTTGAGCCTTCTTAATGTGCGTCATTTGGATGATTGAACCAATAAACTTCAAGAAAGGAGAAAGGCAAACGTGGAAAATATTCAGAACTATTTCAATGAGAATTATTAAAACAACCTCAGCATAATTCCTCAGGGGAATTTTTGTTTTTCACAAAAATCTGACCATAGTGGTTTTGGACATGGTCATGGTGGCAGAGGTGCTGAGCTGCAGTTGGAAATAGTAAAGTACAATCTATTTCTAAATGTTGGCTCAACTTCCTTAAAATCTAACTCTTTTCTTGTTTCCACAGACGACAATGTTATTCATGTTCTGTCAATTTCTGCATTGATAGTAATGTTTTCATGAATTCCATCTATTGTTTTTCGTGGTGAAGGATTTGAAGAAGGCGTTTCTTCAAGGATCAATTGATCGTGGTCTATAAGTTGCTGCAAGATTGTTTCTCGTATAGTTCTGTTCACTCTAGTATATCTTGTTTGTCCTCTAGACTGTAATCTGTTTCCACCAATGATGCAGTGTTGTTTGCACAAAAGGTTAAGTCCATTCTGCTTGCGTTGTCATTATTGTAAATAAAGTACGTTGTTCTTGTTCTTTAAAAAAAAAAAATGCAGTCAATTAGTGTGTAAAAATATTTACATCTTGTTAATAACTTATAAATAAATTTGATTTACTTATTTAAGTTTGGACTAACATTTGTTAACATCTTGCATGAACAAACTACTAGGATGTTTTCTGTAAGTGAAAGGGTAAAAATTTGGTTGGGTGGGGGGGATCTCTGAATTTATCTAATTATTTATCTGCAATTTAAGTTGGATATGGAATTAAGGCATGGATTTAATTGATTATTTGCCTAATTTATTAAACATCGATATTCGAATATATTGCTTTGTAGTATGAACTACGTTAAAAATCCTAATTTTAGAATTATTTCCACGACGAAGTTTAAACGAGCTTTTTAAAATAATATCGCATGTGATATGAATATGACATTACACAAGAACAAGATATGTAACGTTGACCGCTCACTTACTACCGCTTCTCTATTAAATCAGATTGTTTTATTTTTTTTAAGCAGAGATCACCTATTTTTATTATAGCATATAACTTGATTTTATATTTTTCCACACATTTTTATTATTGCAAGTAAATTATCTCCCTTCACCCATCACTTCTTAAAGTACAATATAATAAGACCTAAGTGTAATTAATAAAATAAATGCTACTCTTCCCTTTCAAATTAAATGTTTGCCTTTTTTAACTTTTTTTACCAAATGCTAATTTATGTCCACCAGGGAACTGAATTTCGAATGTGAAAAGGCACTCTGAGGTCAATATTTCATGCATGCACCTGACTATGGACAGATTTAGTGTATGTTTGGTACAAAATATGTAAATAAAAAGTGGATAAAAATTATGGATCATACGAAATATGTATATAAAAATAATGTTTGACCAACTTAGTAAGTATTTATAACTTATAAGTACTGACAAACATACACTTAATTTGAAAGTAGTGGGGGCCCATGCTGATTTATTTTATTTTTTATTGAATTTGCCCCACGCTTATTTTTAAAAGTATTGGTTTTTTAACTTTTTTGACCAAATGCTAATTTATGTTCATCATGGTCCATGCACCTGGCCATGCGCAGATTTAGCGTGTGAATAGTGGCTCGCCACGTTGATTTTTTATTTTATTTTTTCTTGAATTTTCCCGACGCTTGTTTTGAAAATTTTATAAGTATTAGGTTTATTAATTTTTTATTTTTTAAAAAAAATTACTGTTTAAAATACAACCTATTAGTTTTTTTTCCCTTAGTGAAAGACAACAATCCATAAAATTACCCTCACTGCCTAATGTCCCTAACGCATTTTCCATTACCTCCTTCTAATATCGTAATATGAAACATCTAATTTTACAAATAATACTATTTATTATTACTGGTGATGATCACCAGTTTATGTGTTAGTGAAGCAATAGTGATAAATAGCATTATTCTAATTTCACTCTCAAGATCCCAATCTCACCCGGCCCCATCCACTCCCTTCAAAATCCGAATCCCTTTAATAGATGTATCGACTAACACACAACACACATATTCCATTGCTAAAGTCTTAGTGCATTTTGCAGGAACTCGATATGAATGTCAAGGAAAAACTTTCCCATTTTTGCCATGTTCCGGTATTACTAGTTGACAAAAGTAAGAATGTCTTTATGCTCTGATTTGATATCGTTCTACACTTTTTTTGTTTTTAACAGTGCTGTGACATCTGTTCTTCTTCCCATTTAGGACCAGAAGGCTCATGAGGTGATTCTTAACAGGTCAGAATTGCCATGGTTGGAAAGTACACTGGGCTTACAGATTCTTACCTGTCTGTGCTGAAGGTAAACTTATTGTGTCAATGGAACTTTCAACTGAAAGATTTAATTTACTATCAACATGCTGCTAGCTGTAATTTATGTATATAAAGCACTAACTGAATTCCTATTTGTACTTTATTTTCTTCTTTATATACAAGTTTGAGAACTTTAAAGTTAATAAATTGGTGTATATCTGCATATATAACTATAGAAGTGCATATCTTATAATTTGATATATTTTGTCCTGCAATCTATCACCACTGTAGATGTGTGTATATCTGCACATATAACTATACCAGTGCACCAAAAAGGTAGTAACCAGTATGTACAAAAAAATGGCAACCTTCAAACGAAGACAATTTTGCTGTATCCCAGTAGTTTCCTAAATAGTATACTTAAACTGCAACTTATTATTCTATTCCCAAAAGTGTGGAGAATTTGAGAATCTGTAATGTGCTATATACATAATCTATTCTTCTTGACAGATTGTTTATTGCACCTCTAAAGTGGTTTTTTTCAATGATGTTTTTTTTACTAAATTGATCAATCGGGTCATTGTATATTTTTCAATTGCTTTTTAATGTTAAATAGTATTTCATTAGGATAACTAAGTCGAGTTGCCGTTGTTGTTGTTGCTGTTGCTGTGCATTGACATCCCAGTCAACTATAAAAAATAGAATTTGTTACTGTTGTTGTTAAATGAAAATTTTAAAAAATATTTTGGGAGTGAATGTAGACTCGGATTACATGAGTCGAACAACTTAACAATTTGGTGTCACCATTCTTATTATCTTTTTTACTTACTCGTTTATTTTATTGTTTGTAATTTTATATTATTATTATTATTATTATTGTGGAATTCAGAACGTTTTACAATTTAAGAGAGATTTTTAAAATTATATATATTTTTTCTTTTCCTTTATTTCCTTTTCTTCTTCTATTTTCCTTTGAATCTTTTATTACTTTATTCTTTATCCCCAAAATATAAAGATGTTTATTTGACTAAACTAACAACCACATTGGATAAACAGATGTTAGGATCTAATGGCCAATTGCGAACATGACAAAATTGGACATAGTGGTGTAAACTAATATCAAATTAAAATAAAGTGACCCTCAATCAACACAAATTGAAGACTTGTAGTGTTGTGATTAGGTAAAGGTATAATAATCAATAAAATTAATGGGCAAGGATTTAGATTTATGATTATCCTACTTCAGATTACTCTCTTTTGCAAATATATATATATATATATATATATATATATATATATATATATATATATAGCAGCAAAATAGTACGATATTTATTTGGAAAATTTGGCGATATGGTCCATAACGTATGATATTAGTGCGCAAATGGTCCCTAATATTTTATTTTTGGGCGGAATGGTCCCTAACCTATCCATTTAGGTGCGCAATTGGTCCTTTTTTACGGATTCCGTTAAAAACCTATCCATTTAGGTGCGCAAATGGTCATTCTCACTTTTTTTGTCTTTATTAGTGGGGGTAAAATTGTCAAATTACATTTTCTTTTCTTTCAATTGGCGCAAATGGTCCCTAACTTTTACCGTAGTGTGGAAATAGACTCTAACCTTTGTTTTTTGGCCCAACAGTCCCTAACCTATATGTTTTGGTGCGCAATTGGTCCTTATTTAATTAAAAAAATTTGCAATTGGATTCCTAACATTTGCAAAATGTGAAAATGAGTTCGATACTTTAAATTTTTTTTATTAAAAATTAAAAGAAACTAACAAATTGATAATATACTAAATTATTTTGTATATTTTATGAACTATTATAAAATAAGTAAAATATAACCTCATAATTATTAACAAATGTGCTAATTAAAATTATTTTATTATTATTAAGTATTCCTTCAAGAATTGATGTGAATTGGAATGTAACTACTTTAAGTTGAGAAGAATTCATGGCTTACACTTCATATTATTTCATACACTACTTTTCAATAGAAATTAAGAAGGTAATAAAGGTTGATATCTCTCCACCATGAAGAAAATGATATAATTATTCTGCTATTAAACAGAAAATCTAGAATCAAGATTGAATTGATCAACAAGGAGTAAATGAAAGATATCTCTTCATTCCACACACTAAGATTCAATTACAAAAGAGCTTATTTATAGGAAGCTAAGGATAACTATCTAGTTGTAAAATAACAAACTAACAAACTAAAAACAAACTTCTATTATGTATATCTCTAAAAACAATATATATCTTTTCATCCCCTCCTCAAGTTGGAGCTTGATGAAAATCAAATAAGCCCAACTTGGACAAAAGAGACGAAAAACTAGGAGCAGATAATGCTTTTGTAAACAAATCTGCTAGCTGTTGTTTGGAAGAAATGTGTTGATGAGCAATAAATTTTTGCTTGTATTTATCACGAACAAGATGACAATCTATCTCCAAATGCTTAGTTCGTTCATGGAAGAGGCGGATTAGCAAAGAATGTGGGAGAGTCGCTTGGTTGTCACGCCCAAAGAGGATAGGCGAAGAAATGGAAATACCAAAATCCTGTAGCAAATAAGAAATCCATTGCAACTCGCAAACAGTAGAAGCCATGCTTCTATATTCAGCCTCAGCAGAAGAACGTGAGACAGTGGTTTGTTTCTTAGTTTTGTAAGAAATTAAAGCATCTCCTAAGAAGATACAAAAACCAGTTAAAGAACACCTAGTATCAGCACAAGATGCCCAATCTGCATCACAATATGCTCGAAGATGAAGAGAGTTAGATGATGGGAAGAAAAGGCCTTTGGAGGGAGTGCCCTTTAGGTATTTGAGAACATGGAAAGCCGCATCTAAGTGAGCTTGGCAAGGAGCTTGAACAAATTGACTCAACTGTTGAACTCCATATGTAATATATGGACGTGTAAAGCTTAAATAAAGGAGGCGACCAACAAGTCTCCTGTACATATCAGCTCATGAAGCAAAGACCCCATATCTTTAGTCAATTTTAGACTGTGGAAGAGGTGTAAAGACAGATTTTGCACCCAAAAGACCTGCATCTTTTAGAATGTCCAAAATGTACTTGCGTTGATTGATGTAAGTACCATCAACAGATCGAGCTATCTCCAAACCAAGGAAATATTTAGCATAGCCAAGGTCCTTGATAGTGAATTTAGAATGCAAGAAAACTTTAACAAAGAAGAATATCCTTCTCGTTAGTCCTCGTAACTAGCACATCATCAACATAAACTATCAAGGCCAAAAACCAATTGTGGATTGACCGATGAATAAACAATTATCATGACCAGATTGACGAAAGCCAAAAACCTGTAATTGAGCACTGAATTCCAGTTTCCATTGTCTAGAGGCTTGTTTAAGCCCATATAATGAACGCTTCAACTTACAAATTTGACCTGGTTGTGCTTTTGTATAACCTTCAGGATGAAGCATAAAGACTTCCTCTTCGAGAAAACCATGTAGGAAAGCATTGTTGATGTCCAACTGATGTATGGGCCACAACTTAGCAGCTGCAATAGCTAAAAATAAACGAACAATGACGAGCTTAGCTACAGGTGAGAAACTATCAAAATAGTCAATCCCTTCTACTTGATTATATCCTTTAGCCACAAGTCTGGCTTTAAATCTATCAACTGACCCATCTCGTTTAAGTTTCACCTTATATACCCATTTTGATCCAATTGCTTTCTTTCCTGGAGGCAGACAAGTTAAATCCCAGGTTTGATTGCTCTCAAGAGCATGAAGCTCATTATTCATAGCATCAACCCAATTAGCATCACAACTAGCTTGTTTATAAGAAATAGGCTCTTGGATATTATTCACATTTGCAAGAAAAACCATATATGTAGGTGAGAAATTAGATGAATGAGAATAAGGAAATGTAGGTGGTGTGTATTGATTAACAGATTGTGACAAAGAGACTGAAGAAGAAACAACATAGGAATTAGTGGTAGGATGAATGACATTAGACACAAAATCTTGCAACCATGTAGGTTGTTTTCTTAGTCTAGTACTTTGTCTAGGAATAGAGACATATGGAGGAGTAATGTTTGAAGGTGAATTAGATGCAGGAACAAGTTCTTGAGATGAGAAATCTGCAGGAATGGAAGTATTTGGTTAAGGTGAAATTATAGGTAATGGTTGTGAAGAAACAATAGTAGAGTCTTCAGTAAGAGGTACAACTGGTAAATGTATGGTAGGGAGTGGAGAGTTAGTATTTTGGAAGGGAAAATTATGCTCATGAAATACAACATCTCTAGAAATATAAACATGGTGTGATTCAAGATTAAAAACCCTATAAGCCTTTTGACCAGTGACATAACCAATGAAAATGCACTTGAATGCTCTAGGACTAAACTTATCTTTGTGAGATTTTGTATTAGTGACAAAACATAAGCAGCCAAAAATCCTTAAAAAATTAGAATCTGGCATTTTTCCGTACAAAGTTTCATGTGGACTTTTCCAATTAAGAAGAGAAGTAGGAAGCTTATTAATGATATGTGTAGCAGCTAAGATAGAATCTCCCCCAAAAAAATTTGGCAAGTTTGATTGAAACATCAAAGAACGTGCAACTTGCAATAAGTGTTTGTGTTTTCGTTCAACTACTCCATTTTGCTATGGTCGCAGTAAAATTGATTTTTAATCAATATGAAAAACCTTTCCAAGATGGATAAAGTTTGGTCTTTATGTTGTAACAAATAGGTCCATGTTGTTCTACTATAATCATCTACAATTGTTAGAATATAGTGAGCATTTGTAAGGGATGCTTGCTGATAAGGTCCCCATATGTCTAAATGCAGCAATTCAAAAATTTTTGTTGTATGTATTCTACTCTTTGGAAAAGGTCACCTTTGCGTTGTTTAGACATTGGGCAAATATCACATAACCTATGAGATTCAACATTGAATTTGGTGCAAAAAGGCAAATGCTATAGAACTATTGAAGAAGCATGACCAAGTCTCTTATGCCAAAGAGACTCACCATGCATAGAACTTTTATTTGCATAACAAACATCAATACAATTTGAAGGATTATCGCTAAAATTTGAGTCCGAGAGATCCGATTATTGTAGTCTTCAGATAACCGTAATTGTTCAACACGAAACAAGACTTGTCCAAAATGTATAAACTTCCTACCACTTTTCCCACGTACCAACACTTCTTCGGTCCTCGTGTCACGGAAAAGACAATAGTGCGGGTAAAAAAAACTACTTTAACATCGGATGTTCTTGTAATTTTGTTAATGTAAAGTAAGTTGAACTTAAAAGTTGGCACATGAAGAACATCTGTAAGGTTATTTTTGGATGTAAAAGATATTTCCTTTATGCTTTCATTGTATGTATGGTACCATCTGGTAGATATATGGGAGTAGCTTGGCCAAAACGATAAGTTTATCAACAAGATTCAAATTTGTGCACATATGATTAGATGCTCCTGTGTCTATTATCCAAGTACCGGGTTCTAGTAAAACAAGACTATGTAATGCATTCGAAAAATGGGATCACAAGGAATTGTACACTGCAAAGTCTCCTAGATGAGCAAAGTTCTGTGAAGTTATTTTCTGCTAGTAATTTTCCTTTCATGAACTTGGCTATTTCTTGTTGTAGAAGTGATGTAATGTTAGAAGGTGTTACTTGATTTGTGCGCAACATCTCACCGGTAATTATCATCTAGTGGTGTTTCAACCAAGTTAGCTATTATTTTTCCCAAACTTTTCCCTTTCTCGCTTCTTGCAATTTCTTGAACCATTCGGATAGCCATGTAGTTTGAAGCATGTCTCCTTACTATGCCCATCAGCATTACAATAATCACAAGTGCCCATCCGATTTCTTTACAAAATCTTTCTTCTTAAAACCACCTTTTACTATCCCATTCCTCGTAAAATTTTGAGCCCTTACAAACATCGCATTATTATTTCCAATAGTATCGACATAGGACAACTGTACTTCTCTTTGTTTTTCAACTCTTAACATCATTGAGTATGCCTTGTTAACAGTAGGCAATGGGTCCATTAAAAGTGTTTGATTACGAATGTGATCATAAATATCATTTAACCCCATCAAAAATTGCATCAAACGATTAGAAACAGTGATATCTGCAACTAATTTAGAAGCACCACAGGTACACTCAGGTATAGGCACCAAGCAAACAAGCTCGTCCCATAGTTTTTTTAATTTTGTGTAGTATTGAACCACAGTCATGGATCCTTGAGAAATTGAACTCGATTTCTCTTTGTAATTGATATAGTAAAGGTTCATTTGATTCTCCAAATCTCTCCTCTAATTCTTTCCATAATTCTCTTGCAGAACTAACATAAAGAAATGCTTCAACAATTTCCTTAGAAATTGAATTAAGTAACCAAGAAGTTACCATACATTCTACTCTGTTCCATTGCTCAAAATCAGGAGAATTCTCATTTGGTTTCTCACATTTACCATTCACAAAATCTAATTTGACCTTTGCACCTAAGGATATTCTCATAGATCGAGTCCAAGAAAGGTAATTATTACATGTTAATGGAGTTGATACTAACACCATTCCTGGATGATCTGAATTCTGAAGATAAAGAGGATCACCATTGCCATAAGTTCTCATTTATGATTCATCTTCCATGATTTAGAACATTCGGTCAAAGAAAAATAACAATTTTCAACAAGATGGCTCTGATACCATGAAGAAAATGATATAATTATTCGCTATTAAACGGAAAATCTAGAATCAAGATTGAATTGATCAACAAGGAGTAAATGAAGATATCTCTTCATTCCACACACTAAGATTCAATTACAAAAGAGCTTATTTATAGGAAGCTAAGGATAACTATCTAGTTGTTAAATAACAAACTAACAAACTAAAACAAACTTCTATTATGTATATCTCTAAAAACAATATATATCTTTTCACACCACCTAAGTTATGTTTAGGGGATCTTGATAAACATATATTTGGATGGATATACCAACATGCATAATCATACACAGGTACATGTTTAATTCCATTCATGTTATATAGGAGTTACATTCCCCTCATCTTTAGATCACTGGGAGAAAAAATGTACATTCATCTACTAAGAAAAGGATAAGTGTACCCCTTAATCATCCCTTTTAGTGTATTGTCATTCAGAAGTCAGGTAGCCATTCTAACTGTACTTTTCTCAAATACATTTCTGTGGCAGCATCTATAATCATGTGAAGGAATTCATTCATAAACTATCTGCGAATAGAAAACATGATGAAGAGAATATTCATGAAGGACAGGCAGCTGGAGCTCAAAAAACTGTGAGTTAATTGCACAGGAAGGGATAATTTACACATCTACATACATATGTACACATGCACATCTATATTTGTGATTTTATTTGTATATATAATAGATATGATGTCCATCAGTTTGATAGTTTTCTTGAATATAATCCATTGGCTAATGTTCAGTCAAGTCATCACTCTTCACAAAACTTTGGGGGCTGTTTTCCTTCTTGAGATTCAATTCACCTATCCAAAGGGTGGCTACTTGAACGCGTATGAAAAATTGTTTTATTTATCTTACGTGTCGATGCGCTAAAATTTATTGATTGATACGAGGAGAGTGCACATCTTTACATTTCTGTATCTGTAGAATGACCAAGTAAAATACAAAGTAATTTCTAATTGTGTTTTGACGTTTGTAGCCAATTAGCTAGGAAGATATCCAGCAGCAGACGAAGTCCAGGAAGATTAGATGACACATTCATATAAGCGAGTGAGGCTCATTTCCAACGGAAAATGTCTCTTTGTATATACGAGAGGATACCGGAGACTGACGAGTATAGAATAGCAATTGAGGCTCATTTCCAACTGAAAGTATCTCTGTGTACATACGAAAGGATACTAGAGAGGCCAACATAGAATAGAGAGTGAGGCCCATTTCCAATGAAAAATCTCTGTGTACATACGAGAGGATACCAGAGATCAGCGAGTATAGAATTGTATGAACTTGTAGCATATCTATGCTAAGATCAATCCCTGAAGAAAATCATGATTTTACTTGTGTATATGTATATAAAACATTCCATGTATAAGTGGAAATGTTTGGTCTCAGATTTACATTTAGCATTTACTCCTTTTGATTGTGAACTTTTGATAATTGAAAGAGTGCCTCTAGGTAGAAATTTACCAAATATGCTCTGTACATATGGTGTAATTCCAGTTTCCTTACCCTTTTTCTATAAATTGTAAATTACAGTCTCTTTTTATAAACATTTCGCAGAATCTGGTAAATCATTCAACTTGACCAACACCTGTATCATATTTGGGGTTTTTGGAAACACAAACCTCAAAGAACGCCAGGGCCAGATACAATAAACTTGAAGCAGATTTCCAATACGTACATCAATATGATCAGGAACTGGCAAGCAGAAAGTTGTCGTCGATCGTTCCTCAAGTGCCTTCTCAGCTTTATCAAATAATCCAGCATCAGCATAAATGGTCGGCCTCGGTATGGGTCAGTCCGGTTACTTCAATACTGTACCACCAATTACACTTCGAAGATTTAAGTAATGAAACTATTTGGTTCCACGTAATTATTGTAAACAAACCCGAACCCACCATAATATATATATATATATATATATATATATATATATATATATATCTTAGTACCACGCGTCGTTGTTGACGATATATGAAAAATGTAGTGAAAAATTTTAGGTTGAAACGATAGGAACCTTTTTATACAATTATTCTTAAAATAAAATAAAAAAATAAAATGGGTCTATGTCTATGTAAAAAAAAAAAAAAAAAAAAAATCAACTTACAATGTTGTCGAGGTACTCGACAACAAAAAAAAATTCAAATTCAATGTTGTCAAGTAACTCACACTATAAAAATAAAAATTCAAATTCAAATTTGCTTATAAGATAAAATAAAAAAGAGTAATGAAAAAATTGAATGAAAATGTGTAAAATAAGAACAAATAAAGAAAAATAAACTAAAAAAAAAAAATTGTCAAAAAGATTAGAAAAAGACAAAAAAAATATATATATATCAAATGAATTTTTTATAATTTGTCATTGCCCCGGCAATGACAAATTCTAATTTTTTTTTTTTAAACTCACACATATGTATTAAAAAAAAAAAAAATTTATTTGGTTCTTTGTTCATTCTTCGAAGTTCTTTGAATGAATAGGTGTAAAATAAAAATAAATGAAGAAGAAAAAAAATTTGAAAAAAAAAAATTTTCTAATGAACAATAAAATACTGTTCATTGCATTTCATTACCGAGATTTTTACTGTTCATTAGATTTTTTTTTTTTTTAATATGGGGCAATGAACATTGCATTGCCGAGAATCTCGGCAATGAACATTTCATTATCGAGATTTTTACTGTTCAAAATTTTTTTTTTTTTTTAATATGGGGCAATGAACATTTCATTGTCGAGATTTTTTACCTGTTCACAATTTTTTTTTTATTTTAATATGGGGCAATGAAATGTTCACATTTCAAAATTGATGTTTGGAAATAGTTACAAAACAACTCGCCACCGTAATTGCAAAACAATCTCAAAATTGATGTTTCTACCCATTTTTATAGGCAAAATCAGTGTTTTCGTGTATCGCCGCTTCTGCAATCTTCTGCTTTACGTGTGTCTATGTCAAATTTCAAGAACTCAGTTCTCATAATATATGGAATAGTCACCTCTATCTCTCGCTCTCTCTTCTATATATATAACTTGTTGGTAAAGTGGTTCACCAATGGTGTTAAAAGTTGTTAATGCGGAGTAACAAATTTAAGCAACTCGGCAACCAAAGCTGGTTGTCGAGGTTGCTCGGGAACCAAAACTGGTTGCCGAGAATTGGTATTTTTTTTTTTCCGTTTTCTCTTGTTAAAAACAACAATAATATATACTATAATTGATGTAGATAAATTGTAGTCAAATGAAGTATTCCCTACGTAAATGCGCGCTCATTTTGTATCTTGGTGTTGGCAAATGAATCTCACTTTCTTGAAAAACTTTGTATTGCGTGATTGATGCCACTTTGATTTGCAATTTTCATGTAATAATCTTCATTAACCATTCTCTAAATCATGTGGCACACTGGAACAATGCCATGAATTATTAAGCAATGTAAGTAAAACTAATTAACTCAAAGGATGGTTGCCAAATTTCCTAAAACTATGATATTGTGTGCTTTTGTTATAGTCTTGTCCTATTATGATGGGGGTTTTGATGTTTTTAATACTAAAACACAAGTACTCGTGGGGATCCAGGAGAAGATTTGTGAAGTTGAATCTTCGATTTATTAGTGATGATGTTACGTGCTTTTGGCCCCAATCGGTTGAATGCGCTCTAAAATGGTTATCATTGGTCTTTGGTTTATCGAGTAACTCAACAAACCAAAGCCAAAGCACCAATTAAAAAAAAAAAAATACAAAGGTCAAAAATTGCGGCTTATTTCATTGTCAAACGATTGTCGTGTTGGATGAAAAAGTTACTGAGAAAAAATTAAGCGCTTATATAGTATTGTAAGGATATATATAATCAACATTCAACTTCACAAATCTTCTCCTGGATCCCCACAGTACTTGTGTTTTATTATTAAAAAACATCAAAACCCCCCATCAATAATAGGACAATAGATAACATACTTTGTGAAAAAATAAAAATTACAAATCCGTTGACATTAAAATACGTTAGATATTAAAACAATTTCAAACATATAAATATTAACTGGAAGAATAAACACTAGAATTACTTACCTCTCAAAGTTGAAGATTCGTTTTAATTACAGAGTAGCTTCTCAATATGTGTTGAGCGAGAGTGCGAGACAAACGACAATATTTGTATTGTGATACGAACAAATAGCGATTGAGAATTTGGAATTGTGTCAATTGAGTTTGTTTTTAGGGATGTTGGGTTTTGGATGACTCTTGTTTTTAGTCTTGAGTGGTGTTAGATTGGGTCGAATGAATAAATTGTAAAAATAAAAATGACAATTCGGTTCCAAGTCGATTACCCACGATTTTAGATCAAGAACCAAAAACTGATTCGGACCTGATCGGTTCTCAGTTCTCTGTTCCAATTTCGATTCCTAATTTTATTTGTTTGAAATCAGACTGAACCTCCGTTTCCGATTAGATGGTTCAGCTTCGATTAAAATGCCCACCCTTTTACACTTTAGTCTTCGATTTGTTCAAGTTCGGCATTATCAATTCAAAACTCCGGTTTTCAATCTTCTACCAATGATTACACTCTTATAATTATAATTTTTCCAAAGTTACTCATTTTCTGCGGTAAACATTTTTTTCAATATTTTCACTTAAGTCCCTAAAGAATGAAAAGTTCTCATTTTAGTCCTCAATCTTTCCAATCTTTCAATAAGATCCTCATCATAAAGGAAAATTGGCACAAATAGTGTCTAATTAATGACAATAGTACACAAATTATGCATAACCTTTTATTTTTTGTAGAGTGCTCTCTAACTTATTCATTTAGGTGTGTAATTGGTCATTTTGAAAAAGTTCAATTAATTGAGCGAGTGAGTTAAATTCTCATTTTCTTGTCTTTATTGGTGGGTAAAATTGTCTGGTAAAATTTCATTTCTTTCTTCCATTTTTTTGTCTTTATTATAGGTTATCCATTTTATCTGGAGGAAGGCGAGTTCAGAAGCTGTTTTGAGGATGAGGATGAATTGAAAGAGTTTAACTCATCCGAGGGTTGGAAAGCCACTCCTCAATCAAATCCAACGATAACTTAAAAAAGAAGAAGAATTCAGTATATTGAAATGCAGACTATCAAAAAGTATGAACAAAAATAATAGATGGCATCACGAATCATTACTCTTTACCCTATTCGCGGATAACAGAGCTGAAGAATCCCATTCGGGTTATTCATTTCGTCGTATGGATCTTCCCGGACCCTATCCAGCCCAATATAATACGGCAAATCATTAGGCTTGGCAATGGAGCTCGCCCTAGCTGAGACATGGACACGCCCAATCGATCCACGCGACACGCGTCAGCAAATTGGCGCGTGATGAAGAACAAGGGAATTCCGGGATGTTCTCCACTGACGTGGACGGCGACGGAGGGTTAGAAGAATGGTGTTGTTTGAGGTAAACCTGAAAGAAATAAACCAAAGCGCAAGGGATTAGCGAGCCTAGGAGTGATCCACCCCTGCCCTGAACTATTCCTTGTAAAGGTACCATGAGCCTCATGCCGGTTCTGGTCGGTTTTCGGGTTTCAGGTTCAGAGTCCGGGTTCTGGGTCATGTGAGTCGTCAGACAGTCAAAGGCAGAGATAAGGTTGCCGGAAGTGTGCGGCGGCAGAGGATTTTGGTGGTTGGGAAGTATGCTGTAGTGATTTTGTTTGTGTTTCGTAAAGTTTGACTGTTTGAGGATGTTTTGCTTGGTTGGTGCGGCAAGTTGGGATTCTAATTCTTTGAAGTTGACTAAAATGTCTTTCATTACTTTTAAATTTACTAGACAATTTTACCTAACCAGAGTTTAACTCACTCACACAACTAACAAAATTTTAAACGGAATTTGTTAAAAAAAAAAAAAAAAAAAACAATTACGCACCTAAATGAATAAGTTAGAGACCATTCCACCAAAAATAAAAAGTTAAAGACCATTTGTGCACTACTGTCATACATTAGAGATCATTTGCCCCAATTTCCCTATCATAAATGCATGAATGTTTGGGGTGTTAGAGCATCTCCAATACATTCAATAGATTGGGAAAAAATATGTCACATCATCAAATGACAATGCTATTAAAATACTTCTCCAATTCACTATGAGGCGTTATGTTAAAATGACATAACACTAGAAAAAATAGATGATGTGAGATATTCCTTCTACATCTCAGACGCTTATATGAGATTGGATGAGTCAAGAATTATTTTAATTTTTGTTTTAATTTTTAAAATTATGTTAAGTGGATTGGTTTTATTATTTTTAATTTAAAAATAAATACCACATAATCAACATTATTGGATTGTAGAAGGAACCTATTTGAGATAAATTTTGGACTTTACCATCTATTTATTCCACATCATCTAGAAGTCCATCTATTTAATTGTCACATCAGTCACAATCTATTAAATGTATTGGAGATCTTTCTTAGGGGCCATCTAAGTGAGCAAAAACATGGGGTAGGGAGGGACATTTTGCAATTCTTAAATTGTAATTGAAAGAGTGACTAATGTGGAAAGTAAATTGAAGTTTATTGATTTAATTTAGATAAAATAAAATTGAATGATTCAATTTAGACGAGTTAATTGTTTAAAAAATTATTGTACTTTGTTACGCGTCACGAATATCTTACTGAACTAAAAAATGGTGCTAATTCCCCACTCTACAATCTAAATGTTATCTCCATCCATCACTCTTCAAATAATCGTTTGATTACCTTAAGCGGAGGCGACGACGTGGTAAACGAACGTCCTACGTGTCGTGTTTAATCTAACCCAACAATATAATTTAAGTTTGTTGCTGTCAATCACAATAATGATGTGAATTAATTTAAGTCTATTGATGTGAATGACAATAGAATTTTATATTTTTCAAAATGACAAACTATTGTGAATTATTGGAAGTATAAACTATAAAGTGAATACAATGTTCTGTAAATATTTTTTTCATCTCATGATTGTAGGATATATTTAATGCGGACTTGGAGCAAATGCCAACACAAGAAGAAAATACAGTCCATAGGAGGAGCAATGTACAAAGTTAGAATTATTTGTATTTCCAATAGTAGTGAACTGACTTCAAATTTAAATTATCACAGGATAAGATGGTTCCAACAGAGGCAATAGAGGTTATTCTAGCCAAGTCCAAGATCTGCAATCATGTTTCAAATTCATGCCTGCCTCTGAGATGTCTCATCCACGCGAGATGATGAAGTATGATGAGCAGATGGACCTTACGTTTCTATGTTTCTTGATGTGGCCGCTTCAGTAATAATACAAGAGGTTAACATCTCATCAATTGTGGACGAACTACAACAACTTGATTTGGGGTTAGGGCTTTTTGATTTGGGAGATTGAGGATTTGGGGATTTACACTTGGTGAGGAAAAAAACATGATAATGGGATGTTTTTTTGTTAGAAGGGAAAATTATATTGCTGAATTGGATTAAACACGCCACGTAGGACGTTCGTTTGCCACGTTGTCACCTCCGTTAAGGTAATCAAACGATTATGTGAAGAGTGATGGATGTAGATAATATTTAGATTGTAGAGTGAGGAATTAACACCATTTTTAAGTTCAGTGAGGTATCCGTGACGAGTACGAAAGTACAATGATTTTTGAAACAATTAACCCATTGCTGAGTTGGATTAAACGCACTACGTAGGACGTCTGTTTGCCACGTTGTCGCCTCCGTTAAGGTAATCAAACGATTTTGAGAAGAGTAATAGATGGAGATAACATTTAGATTGTAGAGTGAGGAATTATCACTATTTTTAAGTTCAGTGAGGTATCCGTGTCGCGTAATAAATACAATGATTTTTGAAACAATTAATCCAATTTAGACTTCAATGAAAGTTGAGTGACTGAAAATGAAATTGACCCACGTTTTTAGGTTTCGCCATTAGCAAATAGCTATGTTTGAAGAAGTCTATCATAATTTTGAAAAAAGAAAACAGCGCAATAACTTGCTCTCAAAGAGACACTCAGGCCTTGCACCACAAACAATAATTTATCATGCTCTTCATCCTCCTCTTCTTCTTTTTCACAAATTTGTGATTCCAAGATAATCCCGAGAAAACCCCCAAATCTTCACTCTCTCAAGAACTGCGCCTCCAAGAAGAAGCCCTTTGTTGTCCCCAAACGAGAGGTCCGTTTTTGATCGTCCACTTGAAAATTCGGGAGAAGAAGTGGAAGAAGAAAAGGAAAAGGGAAAAGACAATAAAATGACTTTGGGCGATCCAAGTTGGAGTCTTTTCGTCTACATTTGAACACACTAGAAATTATGAGCCTCTAGTTCATCTCTACTGTGGTGAAATTAGATGATTCTGTGTGATTCTTGGACTTAGGGGTGGGCATGGGTTGGGTCGGTTTTGGGCTCAACTGAACCCAACCCAACATATTCCGTTTGACAAAAAATCAAACCAAACCAATCCGACGAAGAGTTGTAACCCGAGGGTCGGTTTGGGTTGGGTTGGTCGGTTTGGACTTGGGCTGATTCATGCTAAGAAATTTTGTTTGGAGGCCAAAATGGAAAAATTGTCTAAAAGTCATCCATAGGTGACTTGTTTCAAATTAGGTCCAAACACTTTCCAAAATTGTAAATAAGTCATATAAATTTATCTAATACCATAATTACCCTTGTAATCTTTTAAACCACTTTAAACCAGATTTCATCACTCACGATTCTCATTCAAAAGTTGCCATTAACAACTTTCTTATCCATATCTCACCGTCGACGATCACATCACCAACAAGACCTCATAATCGACGTTTTGTGAGTCGCCATGATCTAAAACCTTCTTTTGTTTTCGGAATTGATTATTTCAAGAATTTCATGGTTTTTCATTTCTGCTTTTTCTTCTTAATCATGGAAGGTGGCCTAATTTTACTTTGTAAGTATATTTCGGACACACTTCCCATAAAAGTTTCTTTGGTGGGATTTTGCAAAAATTATGTGATAATTGAAATTCATTAGAAGTTGACACTATTTTATTACGTTATTGTATTCCTGGACATGATAGTTGTTTTCTAAAGAATGAGGAAGAATTTAGGAACATGATTTCTTTGATTTCTGCGTTTGAATTGAAATTTGTTGATATTAGTGTTTCAGACTCTAAAACAGTATCACTTGATTGTAAAACAGTTTCACATGATTGTGATAATCGCTTTTGGGAGTGAAGGATCCGCCATAACTACATATTGTTCTTCAAAAAATAGTAGGGCATTACTTTCATCTAGTTGGTCAAGTGTAATTACTCATGTTGGATGAGAGGTTTGAGAGAGGTGTAGCTGAATTTAAAGATGCTTTATGCAATTTTTCGATTGAGAGAGGATTTAAGTTTGATTACATGAGAAATAACAATGGTAGGGTAGAGCGCAATATTCAAAAAGATATTCCGATGATTGTAGGTGGTATGTTTGTGCGACGAAGATCAAAGGTTAGTGGTTTTTGTTACATACTAAAAGCTTGTGAATGAGCATAGTTGCCCTATAGTGTTGAGAAAAAAAAAAGTGAGAGATTAAGTTGTAAGGTAATTTCGGTTTGATTGTTGATATATTGAGGAAAAACCAACATTGTGTTCTAATGATGTTGTTTCACACATTTTAACAAATTACGGTTACACGATAAGCTATGAGAAGGCTTGGAATGCGTTGGAGAGAGCGAAGGATTGATTTTGGTGATGCATCCGAATCTTTCAAGCGATTACATTGGTATATTGAGGTTGCAAGGTCATTTAATCATGGAAGTCATATTAATTTAGAGGTGGACCAAGCTTCTAAAAGATTCCAAAGATTATTTGTTTCTTACCATGCGTGCATTCGTGGTTTAATCATTGTCGTCCCATGTTGTTTATCGATGGAACATTTTGAAAAGAAGGTTCAAAGGTATCTTGTTGTTCTGCAACCGCTAAGAACGGCAACCAAGGTTAGTTACCGATTTTCTGTTCTTTTTTGTGACATTGTTTTTTCGTTATTTTTGTGATCTTGCTTTTTGTAATATGATTTATAAGATCCCGTTAGAAAGCTGTTGTTCTCGTTATTTTGATATTATTATTTTGTGTAGCTTATATCCATTGGCTTATCTTTGTTGTAGATTGCGAGAACTACGATAATTGGTTGTGGTTCTTGGAACAATTATGTAGTATTGTTCAAAGTACTCGAGAGCTTACATTTGTGTCTCGATTGGAATGTTGGGTTAATGGAAGCGTTGCCTACAAGGCATTCCTACATCGAATCATTTTTCTGTTTACAACACCTTAAAAGAAATTTGAGGGATAAATGTGGTGGTGGTGGCTTCTCAAACAGCTTATAGAGAGTGTATGGTGCGGTTGTTCGGGAATGTGCGCATGCTCCAACTATTGCATTATTGAACCGAAGTTGGAGGTATTGAAACGTGAGGGGAACAATTGTTCAAAGATTTCTAGATGGGTTACCATTTGAAAATTGGTCGAATGCTCATAGTGTATGTCGATATGGAGAGATGTCATCAAATGCAATTGAGTCTTTCAATGCATGGATAGTTGATGTAGGAGTTTGCCCATTACCCGAATGGTTGACATGTTGAGGATAAAGTCGATGAATATGTTTGTTACGAGAAGAATTGATTACGGTAATGTTATGATATCGTTTTATTTTACGCATGATCATCGCTTTTATTTCCACCGCGATAATCTTCTTTTTTATTTTCGATGCGATAATCGTTTTATTTTCTATATGATACCGGATGTAGGTGAGTGGACGGGGGTTGTCGTCCCAAGATGATAGAGAAGTTGAAGGATATGTATGAGATGAAAGTCGATCATGGAATATCAAGCGGTCTTCCGATACAATTTTGAAGTTTTTCGGATCCATCGGTTTGTGTGGATATCTGCAAAAGCACATGTTCTTGTTTCCATTAAGTGGCAACTGAATGGGTTCCCATGTGTGCATGCGATTCTTTGCAATTAATGAGATCCGAAGGCGCATTGATGAATTTGTTGATTATTATTTTCATGTTGCAAAGATTCCGCAAGTTCTATGAAGAAGCTATACATCCCATTCCTACGTCAATAAGGTTGGAATATGAAAATTACGCCAATTTTGTCATTTTACCTCCACCTACAAAGAGACAACCTGGAAGACCTAAAAAGAGGCGAATTAGATCAAAGGCGAACAAGTGCGGATGATACGATGTGGTAGGTGTGGAAAGTTGGGTAATCACAATAAGAAGACTTGTAATGAGTCATTGGTCTAAGAGATTGTTCCCATGAAGGATATTATTCATTCTTTTTAAATATATAGGAACACGGTTGTGTTGTAATGATTTGTTGGTTGAATTAATGAAAGCAACATTTATTTTCACAAAACAAGATCACAAAATGTTTATTTTCACAAAAACAAGATCACAAAAATTAACAAAACAAAGATCATTAATAAAAGATCTCATTAAGAACAAATTGTATTCGATGATCAAAACAAAACTCCAAGTACAATTTAGAAAGATCAAACAAACTCCTTAACTAGGAAATCTATTCATCTAGAATGAAGAAAATATATTCATCAATTCATTCATCTACAACAAAATCTTTGATGAATTGAGAAACCATGTTTCCTTTTGTATTGTCTAACTTCCTTCATTGTCATGGTTTCTTCTATCTCTTCATTCTTTGTCAGTCTTTTCATCACATAGCAAACGTGTATTCCACAATCGACACTGCAAAACAAAATTCGTAAACATGTAGTAAATGTCGGTGTCTTTGCATAGTCATTTAAACACAAGATAATACAAATAGGGAGTTTGAATGATTAGTTGCTTCTTCACGTCCCAATGTGTTGTTGCGGACATTTCTCGAGGAGATCAATGGATGATTGAATTCTTCTTCTTTGTACTCAACAAGATTTGTAACGGAGATTTCATAAATAGTTCTTTTGTTTGCTCTCAACATATTCTTTCTACACGTATTGAGAAAAACAACAATGTAAAATGTTAGACTTGTATTTTTAAACTCATTTGAAAAAAAGCGATTATATGGTAATGTAACAACTTATTATCTTACCAATATCATAGCATAAATCATATATCCGTTTAAAATCCCGCCTCTTGGCAAATTATCGTTGTAATGTGTCCATTGACCGCCTCAAAGTCGAATGTGAATAGTGTCCAATGGTTTGGAACTACATCGATCCTTTTCCTCCGCTTGAGTTCATCGGGAACAACAAAAGTCGAAGGCTGCCCGGTGTTGTGGAGGTGCTCCAACACTATGTCAATTTTTGAGATCTTGGAATTGCCATTTCGGGATATGTGACGTATAGGCTGCAGATTCAAGTACAATATCAAGATAAGAAATTATTTTGTTGTTAGACCTAAATTTGTAATTGAAATGTTTATGTTGAAATTCAATAATTCACCCAAAGACAAAGAATCAAAAACGACAAATCTTTTGTTGTAAGTGCTATCTATAATTGGGTCATTGGCCTTTAGAAATTCCCCATATGCATCAATTACCTGCATATAAAATATCATTGTTATGTTTTGTATAAGTTTATAATTTGGGAATACATTTTTTGGTTTTTACAATCTTACTGTATTTGATATTGACTGGTCCCCAAGAATATCAAATAAATCTCCCAATGTCACAAAACAAAATTCTGCTCCTGTCGGCTTGTAAACCGTCACTCTGCAATATAACACAGTATTAAAGCAATAAAACAGTATCACAATATCTTAAGAAAAACATTCAGTAGTTGAAACAGTATCACAATATTATAAGTAAAACATTTAGTAATTGAAACAGTATCATGAATCAAAACATCAACAATTACTGTAGGGAAGATACTTACGATGGGTCGTGAATTTTTCCAATCTTTACCATCTTCTTCCTGTCATCTGCAGTTAAATGCTTTGCTGTTAACTATTTTGCATTGATTTTCGTTGGTACTTTTTTTTGTTTCCTCAATGGAAGATCGGGAAGGTCCTCAACATTGATGATTGTATTGTCATCATCTTCTTCTTGCACCTGAGATTTAGCCTTTTTACCCCTTGTGACTCTTTTTTCAGTAGCGTAATAGGTAAAATCATCATCCCTCTTTCTTTTCTTTCCTTTTTTCTTTTATTCTTTTGACCATTGAAGTTTGCTTTGTTTCATCCTTTTTTTTTTGGACCTCTCGTCATTCAAAGCTTGAGTGACTTCATGCACTACCTTTTTCGGTCACTCATTTACAAGCGAGGTATTCTCTTTTTCTAATGATTTGTTCTCACTTGTAAGAGATTCCAAAGTTTGTTGCATTCTTTTTGAGTTGTTCAAACAGTTGTTATTCTTTTCCTCCAAAACTGCTGCATGTAGAGCCATTGACTTTTCTAGTTGGTCTTCTATAATTCTTATTCTTGTGCTCATCTCGTTGAGCTCCTGTATATTCCTTTCATTTTGCAAAGTATCAAAAGCATTAATTATCAGCATCAAAGTATTAAAATCATATTATTATTAGTATCTTAATTAAACAGTATCACAGGATTAAAACAATATCAAAAGATAAAACTAAGAGATTAAAACAGTATCATTAGAAACTGGTAAATAGAAACAGTATCATGGATTAAAACAGTATCATATATTCTAGTATTATAGATTTTTGTATCATATAAATATATATCAGTGCCTTTCATTCTGCGAGACGCTTTCATCCAACGCAGCTTGCAAGATGCGTTCCTTTTCTCTAGAGGCTTGTAATTCATCACGAAGTCCGGATGAACTAGTTATGGCTTTTTCTCTGATGAATCCTTGATTGCAATTTCGCGAGACGACTCAAGGGCAAGTGTAGCCAACTGTCATCCTCACTTTCTTCCTTTTTGTTTTCTTCTGTTGAAACATTCTCCTCTATTTGATTGTCATCACTTTCTTCCTTTTCAGTAGTATCTTTTATTTCCGTATCATCTCTATCTGATTCTCCATCTCTATCTGATTCTCCATCTCCATCTGATTCTTCATCTTCAGTATATTCTTCATTTTTATCGGATTCTTCATCTTCATTGGATTCTTCGACAACCTGCAATGGTGTAGTTGAATAATAAATATTTTGGATGTTTGTATGTTGAATAACTCTTCATGTAAGATAATCGTATATCGTGAACTGGTGATACCGCTTGTACCTTTCTTTTAATAGTTAGGTGTACTGGTTGTAGATTTTAGACTACATGTCAAATCTCTTAAGTCCCATTTAATGCATATTGGTTCGCATTCTTCTTCAACGCTTTGCAGACTTTGAGTTTTTCCAACAACCAATACTGGATTTTCATACATAAAAACTTATTAGTGCGAATATCACATTAAATGCAAAACAGTATCAACAAATAAAACAGTATATAGAAATCAAATAGCTTACTGGTAAAACCATCACACAGCCTGTGACATCGATTGGGTCTTCATTTTTACATAGGGAAGAAATTAGATATTCAAAGATGTGCTTCGACCAATTGTAAGTTTTGATCTTGTCGAGATCTTCAACATACTTGATATATCCCCAACTCAAAGTCAGGGATTTATTTGGCACAAAGAACGATGCCATCAGGAAGAGCATCATTAATCTAGAAACATCGTCGATGTCTTCTTTTTTGTTCCCATTTGCTGCAGCCTTTAACTGTGTAGATATTATTGTTTTGGTCAATCTACGACAGTTTCTGAACCTTCGTTGGGAGAAATCTGAAATCGATGCTGGCTTTTGTTTTTCAACCTCCATCAGATTTTTACCTTCGGCGATTCAAAAAATACCCTTCACATCATCCATCTTGAACTTTAGATGGGATTTGTTTATCAAAAATCCTTATTTGACTTGTTGAAGCACTCAATGATCTTGCATGCAGATCCATATCACTTCGACGACAGCAATGTCTGTCAATTTTGTCATCCAGTATCAACTTGATAAGGTTGTAAAACGACAATTTTTTCAACCCATCCATTTGAGGTTTTGTTAATGATAAACCTTTCACCTCCCCGATCACTATTGGAGGTTAGAAACGGTATTGTGGGTAAGCCTTTTATTCATCGTTATTTTTCTTCGTATAGGAATAGACTTCTTTTTTCCCATTGATTTGTAACCAATTGTTTTGTATCCAGAAGTATTTTTGTTTTGCTGCATCATAAACAAAAACAGTATCAGAAGTATCAAAATATACTAATGCACATTACCCAAGCAAAACAGTATCACATGATTAAAACAGTATCATGGATTAAAACTAAGACATTCAAACAGTATCACAAGTTCAAACCTTGCCATAATTAAACAATATCAAAGATCACATAGATTCAAACAAAGATCGCTGTGTTTAAAAGCAATTATCATGGATTAAAACTAAGACATTCAAACAGTATCACAGGTTCAATCCTTGCCATAATTAAACAGTATCAAAGATCACATAGATTCAAACAGTATCACAGGTTTAAAACAGTATCATGGATTAAAACTAAGACATTCAAACGAAGATCACGTGTTCAATCTTTGCCATAATTAAACGAAGATCAAAGATAAACCTATCAGATTAAAACAGTATCATTAGAAACTGGAAAATAAAAACAGTATCATAGATATAAAGAGTATCAAGCATTTTTCGTGGTTACATAGCACGTTCTAAGAAAAAATAAAATAAAAATCACCAAAACAGTAACATATATTACACAGTATCAATTTGGCACAAATAAAGAGTATCAAGCATTTTTCAACGTTAAATAGCACGTTCTAAGAAAAAAAAATCACCAAAACATTAACATATATTATACAGTATCAATTTAGCACAAATAAAGAGTATGAAGCATTTTTCATGGTTAAATAGCACGTTCTAAAAAAAAAAAAAAAAAAAAAACACCAAATCGAAGAAATTACATTATCACGAATAAACAGTATCACGCATTTCAAAGTCCTATATCACTTGTTCTGACAGAAAAAACTAACTCACGGAAACTACATTATCAAAAAATTTATCGAAGAAATTACCTTCGCCATCGATGTATGCGGTTAGGATTTGCGGTGAAAAGAATCAATCACGAAGAAGATGAAGTGTGCTGAAGTAAATAGAGGTTTTTTCATAGTGGTGTACGTGTTTATATGGCAGTTTTTGTAGGAATTAGAGGGCATATTGGACTTTTTGGTACTAAAGTATGACTTTAGTTGAATTAAGATTGGGTCATATGACTTTTTAGCCCAATTTGGCAAGATAATGATGACCGCCCAAAATTTTTCCTACCAAAATTCACGTTTGAGCAATTTGTTTTGGAGCTCCATATTGGTGGCAACTAACCCTTTTGGATGATGAATTATTAATTTTGGTCAAGTATGTTTTGACTTTTATGTAGAGAGGTTTTGACAGTTTATTAGTGGTTCAACTTACAGCTTTGTTTCACTTTGATTGCTTGAACTTTATTATTCCAAATTAATAACTGAAGTTACGTTTATATTTGAGCTCCATCCGTCTTGAATTGACGAAATTGCTGACTTAGTTAATGGAAAATAGACCTCAAGAATCCCTCTACCCGTTATTTTGCTTTCCAAATTAGGCATTGAACTTTTATTTTTAATTCAGTACAGAAGAAGATGGAATTTTCTGGTGATTGTGTTGTTAGCAATTTTCATGTGTTGTTGGTGATAGTTTGGGAATGATGAAAAGAAGAAGGATTGTGGTTTTGTTTTCACATTCTTATCTACAATGAAGTTCGATAAATTTTTATTATTCAAACTATGTCTTTCATTGAATTCATCCTAATATTCAAACTATGTCTTTCATTGAATAAATAATCGAAATAATTCATCCATCTTTCTGCGATATCAGTGCTTCTAAACAAAGTCTTTGATTTTTATCTTTAATACACGTCAACTTCTTGTCTGCCTCTGCACATGACTCCCAAATCACCATATTGGCTTCTCGTTTAGCTAATTTATACTTTTCAAAAGCCTCCGTGTTTTTATATTTTGGTAATTTCTATACAAGTACTGGAATAGTAAGCACATTACTTTTCACTATAAATCACCACATTGGCTTCCTGTTCATCTAATTTATGCTTTTCAAAAGCCTCCGCGTGTTTATATTTTGGTAATTTTCTATACTAGGACTTGAACATTAAGCACATTACTAATTCATCATAAATCATAATTACATTTTGGCACCTCTGGCTTTTTGTGATAACAACTTTATCACCTTTATTTTTCTTCATTTCTTATTTGTGATATTTTCGGAACTTGAACTATAAATGTCTGATCATAATGTCTTTTCATATATCAGGTTCCTGCATCCGTAAATTGTAGACTCCTGGAACATCAAAGAGAAGGAGTGAAATTTCTCTATAATTTGTACAGGAACAACCATGGAGGTGTTCTCGGTGATGACATGTAAGTTTCCATTTTAACTTTACGCAAGTTTATTTTTCAGATGAAGTTCTTTTGAGATTTTATCGTTTGATTCTCATCTTCTGGTTTTGGCAATCTCTTTTCAAAGATGGATGGCTACATTTTCTTTTCTCTAGTTTTCTATTATCTTTTCTCTTGAAATTTCATGTATGTTAATTTTTCCCTTCTCTTCTTGTCAAGCCATTGGGAGGGTAGATAATAATGTTTAATTCTTTTATTCCCTGGTATTAAATGCCAAACAAAATATTGTTAGGACATTGTGAGAACAATCTTCGGTGTTCTGTTCCTTGAAATATAAGAGTAAAATATATTATTTATGTTGTTCTGCTGCGATTGGTCCTATCATAGCTTTCTTCTTTCTTTTTGTTTGGGCTCAAGCTGTGTCTTTGATAGCAAAGTGGATTGTTTTAGAAAGTTAGACAAGGATAAAATGATTACCCACGTGCACTTGTTGTAACAAGCAGAATTGGCCTTAGGCCTATGTATATAGCTATAATAGAAAATTCAGTTTACAGCATCCATTCATTCCACAGTACTGAACATGGTATCATAAAAATACACTTGTTCGTGACAATGCAGCCGATGCTTTCTCAAATTCATTATTACTTCTGTTTTGTCTTGTGCGTTATGTGTTCTCCAAAAACACATATAACTGAGTTTGTATCTATTCATGCATTTTCTAATGAATATTTTAAATATTCATGCATTTTCTAATGAATATTCATGCATTTTCCAAAAACGCATATATCTGAGTTTGTATCTATTCATGCATTTTCTAATGAATATTTTTAAATGCATCTTTACCTTGCTACATTGTTTGTCAACCAATCACATTGTTTTCTTTAACATTTTTATCACTTAAGACTGTTTCTTTATATCACATCCTTTTGTGTTTCTTCACATCTACACACCAGGGGTCTGGGAAAGACCATCCAAACAATTGCTTTCTTAGATGCGGTGTTTGGAAAGGATGGAGAGTCAGGTGACTTAGCCCCATTGAAGGGAAATCGCACAGATAAGGGCCCTGTACTGATAGTTTGCCCCAGTTCTGTTATTCACAACTGGGAAAATGAATTTTCCAAATGGTCTGCATTTATTGTTGCTGTTTACCATGGACCAAATCGTGATCTGATAATAGACAAACTAGAAGCACATAAAGTTGAGATACTTATAACCAGCTTTGACGCTTACAGAATCCATGGAAGCATTTTGTCAGAGGTACAGTGGGAGATTGTGATTATTGATGAGGCACACCGGCTTAAGAATGAAAAGTCAAAACTCTAAGGAGCGTGTTCGAAAATTAGAACCCTTAAACGTTATGGTCTTACGGGAACTATAATGCAGAACAAAATAATGGAATTATTCAATCTATTTGACTGGGTAGTACCTGGTTGCTTAGGAACACGAGAACATTTTCGAGAATTTTATGATGAACCTCTTAAGCATGGTCAAAGATCAAGCGCCCAGAAAGATTTATCCGAGTTGCTGACGAACGAAAACAACACTTAGTTTCAGTTTTGCAAAGATATTTGTTGAGAAGAACAAAGGAGGAAACTATTGGGCATCTTATGATGGGAAAGGAAGATAATGTTGTGTTCTGTGCCATGAGTGAGTTGCAAAACAGGTTTACCAACAGACATTACAACTCCTGATTTCCAATGCCTTATCAATAAGGACCTTCCGTAGTATTGAAGCCCACTCAAACAAGTTGAATGTTGCAAGAGGACCGTTCCAAATGGTTTCATCTGGCCGTACCTCCACGTGGATAATCCAGAAGGTTGTGATTCATGCCCCTTTTGCCTTGTTCTCCCTTGCCTTGTCAAGCTTCAGCAGGTATTTGATTATTCATATGCTATTCGTATACTTGTTGTTGACTGCCTGTGGTGCGATTGGTTAAATACCATGATGCTTCAACATTTAACACCTAAACAAGTTTGCTGGTGTCTGGTGCTAATGAAAATATGATTTTAGAGAAATCAGTGTATGAAAAGAAAGAATTTTTTTTTGGGGTGGGGTGGGGTGGGGTGGGGGGTAGAGGGCAAAGGAAATACTTCTGAATGTTTACACCTCTCCAGTCTGAGCTCTCTCCCTCTCTCTAATTTGGCCTTTTGAAATAATATTATTTTGATCTGACTGATAATGTTGTAGTTACTAAGGAGAAGAGGGCTCCATGTTGTGGGAGAGATGATGAGTCTTGTTTTATAGTGTCACCAGTCTTCTAAATTAGAATCTGAAGTTCTTATTTATGTATTTCGTTTAACTTGTTTCCCTCTTCTTTCCTTGTTTGCTTTAAGAATCGTGCAGTATTGTGCTCCATGCCTTCCAATCTGTCTTTTCCTTTTTTTTAATGGCCTTGGAAGGAGAAACTATTATCATATTTTTTTATGCCAAAATCTAGTCAACAAGGACGCTGGGATCAAATCTCACCAACTGTCAAATTGAGGGTCCTTGTGAGTAGTACAGCCTACTTTCTAAGGGAGAGGGATGAAACTTCGAGCATCCTGATACAAAATAGTAGGTTTGATCTGGGTTCTAATGTATTGCCTTGAAGGGTTCGATGATTGTATTTAAAGCCTGTGGAGTGCCTGTGACTCTACATAGACTGCTGTAGTTGAGTCGTCGATGGGTTTGTCACTATCCCTTAGTTAGGATGAATGCCTGTCTTAACTAATTGGAGTTGTACTCAATCACAGTCAGGGATGTATTTGTTGTTATGTGAGAATTGGGCCCTGTTTGCGGTAGAATTCTTGCAGTAAGCCTTTAGCAGATCTTTTCAGTTCCGTCCGAGGCTTACATCTCGGTCATACACTGTCTTTCTTCCCATCAGATTTGGCATGTCTTCCATGATCTATTATGCGCACCCATGTCGTAGCCTGGGGTTGTTTGTGCGGTCTACCTAGGTTGGTCTGGGTTTTCCAGATCAGTTAGTTTGAAATTTTGACATTGAGGTCAGATTTTGCCACCTATATAACATGAGAGCCATATTGCAACAGTAAGTTACCAGTGTAAGAATATTTCAACAAAGAATAAATAGTGAAAAGAGACAACTTTGGATGCAGTTTTGACTCGTCCAGTAAATATTGTTATGTCCAGTCCTCTATTGAAAACCTAAAAGTCTCTACACAGTAAGTTGTAATGTAAAATGTTGCATTGTCAATGAAAGACAATATTGTCTTGAACTCAATATCAATTATTGTTTCTGGCAAAATCATGCCTTTTGAGTATTCCAACTCTTGATTTTCAGCAATAGGGAATTTTGAGTTACACGAGGAAATTCCTTGAGCATTCAGAAACAATGGATGGAATTGTAAGTTAAAGAATTATTTTCACTTTTCACACGAGAGTGAAAACTTAAGATTAGAAATGGAAATTGCGCTGGTTAGATTGGAGTGAAGGTAGCATATTGAAAAACTTACTGAGAATTGTATTATCATTATCTTTTTCCAAAAAGTTAATCAAAATAGGGTAAAATAAATAGACTTGGCAATCCATCAGCAAAGAAGTAAATAAATGAAGATTTTAAATAAATCAAGTTTAGGGTCAAGATATCTGGGTATTGGATGCATTTAATTTAAAGATAAACCTCTAGAGACATTTAGCATGTTTGTCATGGATGCAGGATTATGCTGGGGGTTGCATGACGTTTAAGTCTTAACACCGTTCTTCTCAGATCCCCAGCTTCAAGGACGAGATAAAAAAATTTCCATAAGAAGCAGTGTTGTGAAATTATTTTCCCAAGTTGCCAGGCTTCCCATTTGAGCAAATCTTTTTATTTGACAGTATATGAAAGCATAACACAGTTTTGTAGTTTGGCACTAATCCAATCTATATTTTATTTTATCTTTTTCGGTTATATGTTATCTTTACTTTTCCGAGCTATCTTACAGATTAGCAATCATCTGGAGCTAATCAAACCCAATCCAAAGGACGATCCAGATAAACAAAGAAAGGATGCGAATTTGCTTCTGCTGTATTTGGCATAGACATTGATTTGGTGGGAGGAAATTCCCTGAATGAGAGTTTCATGGGCCTGACCGATGTTAAACATTGTGGGAAAATGAGAGCTTTGGAAAGACTGATGAGCTCTTGGATTTCTAGGGGTGATAAGATTCTTCTTTTCAGTTATTCTGTCAGGTATGCATTGTAACATATTCGACATTTTTTATTAAGATGAAAATGAAGTAAAAGAAGCCAGCTTCCACCAAAAAAGAAAGAGAGAGATGGAGAGAGAGAATACTTCTATGAACTCTATTTAATGGTTAACTTCATGGATAAATAGTGAATAAATAATCATTGAGGTTATCTCTTGGACATAGTAAGTAAAAAAGAAGGCAAACGAAGAAATTGTCAAGATAGTAATCTCACCAATTGGGAGACAATTTAGAAATCTTTTTGTACTTCAGCTTGCCTTTAATTAAGCATGAGATTCTTTCCATGGGGTTTTTAGGGGATAAAGAGGAGTCCCAGCATTGGTGCTTCACTTTTGCTGCTTGATATATTCTTCTGGAATAATCAAAGATGTAATCCATTATTTGTTGTAGAATTGTAGTCAAAGCCAGAATTATAGTTGTAGATCATAGTTTTTACTCACTTTTAGGTGTCTTCTGAGAGGATTTGAAATTATTCAAGAGAACCGAGGTTACTATTTCCTTTCTTCTCTTCTTTTTCGCTCGAGTTCAAAAGGTCTTTGCTTGCTCCCTCGCCTCCTATGGAATACCTATTTTTGTACAAGAAATTTGTTGTCGTTTCTTGATTCTTATGATAAAAGCATGGAGCAAAGGCAGGGGCCTTCGCTCCTTCCAAAATTTTGAAAGCCACTTTCCATTTCATATAATTTCTAGAATTGTTAAAAATACATGGTATAGACAATGGCCTACAATAGTAAGGAGACTGTTTCAATCGAATAGATATATACTTATTTATTTGGTGTTTTATTTTTGAGTCTTTTTGGTTTTGGGTTTGAGGCCATGACTATCACCACTAAGGTAGTTCTTCATTGCGTACCATCACATATTTTTCTCCTACTGAGGTTTGACTTGTCTGAGCAGGATGTTAGATATACTTGAAAAGTTTATTATACGCAAAGGATATTGCTTTTCAAGACTCGATGGCTCCACTCCAACTAGCTTGCGCCAGTCTTTCGTTGACAATTTTAACTCAAGTCCAAGCAAACAGGTTAATTTTGGCATTGAACCTTGATTTTAAATCATGATTTTTCAATAAATGAAAACTAACGTACTGGCATCAGGTGTTTCTGATATCTACCCGAGCTGGTGGGCTTGGACTCAATCTTGTTAGTGCAAACCGGGTTGTGATATTTGATCCAAACTGGAATCCTGCACAGGATTTGCAGGCACAAGATAGGTCATTCCGTTTTGGTCAAAAGCGGCATGTAATTGTTTTCCGTCTTCTTGGAGCCGGTTTCTCTAGAGGAACTTGTCTACACACGCCAAGTTTATAAACAGCAGCTATCAAATATTGCTGTTTCTGGGAAAATGGAAAAGCGATACTTTGAAGGGGTCCAGGTTCAGAAGCTTATGTCTTCTTCTTATCACTGTATTAATTTCTCTCTCTGTTTGACTCACCTGCTTTTTTCCCAGGATTGCAAGGAGTTCAAAGGCGAGCTGTTTGGAATCTCCAATCTGTTCAGCGATATCTCTGACAAGCTTTTCACTAGTGAGATCATTGAGTTGCATGAAAAGCAAGGAAAGGAATATAAACACAATCATGGGGAGCAGCCTGATTTGCCTCGACTTGAGATGAATCTTGTTCCTGAGAAAGGAACAGCTAAAAAGTTTTTGGTGGACAATGAAAGAGAGACAACAGGCGAACCAGTTCTTGCAGATCTTGGTAAATTTACTTATTCCTCATGTTTTAACTGGTCTAATAAAATGCCATTAGAACTGCTGTGTGGTTATATCTTGATGTCCTTTTGGACTGCTGGTTGCTAAGTCGAACTGCTTTGTGTTAGAGGAAAGGTTCTTTCATATTTTGGCGATGCAAGGTGTTGCATCATTCAGGCACATATTTTATCACTTAGTCGACATGTATAATTTCGTGGATGTGAATTTCCGAGCTAAGCATCTGTTGATTGTTTTATTTACCATGGGATCGTTACAATAGCTAAGGCGCACACACTGAAATGAATTGACCTTAAGATTTAAGCGAGTCATTTGGTTTTCAGGTATTGTATATGCTCACCGCAATGAGGATATTGTTAACTTTGGAGCTGGGAACCAGGAAAAGGCGATACTGAGCACGGGTTTGAAGGGCGCTGTGACACAGCCATACAACTCTACTTTGGGGACGAAAAGATCAGATGTGGAACAAGAAAAGGAGAACGTGATTCTTGTTGCTTTATCCAAGAGACGAAAAAAATAAGCCAGTATAGCCTCCTTGCTCAGTCGATGGGTATGGAAGAGGTTGAGTTTAGCAAGTGGTTACTATCAGCGACTCGTGCAGAACGTGAAATAGTGCTTCGGGACTACAAGAAGAGAAAGGAAAAGATACATTAATTGTTGAAAGTTCACGCTTGGTTGCATAAATATGTAATACTACATGTAACATATTGTATATTCACAAGTCTCTTTCATCTAGAGATCCAGATTGAATTTGTACAGTAAAATTTGTATCCAAGAGTTGACAATTCTTCAAGATCAGCAATATATTTCCCTCCTATTGCCTAAATTGAGAGTAAATTGATATACGCTCATTTATTTTCATAGCTTTTCTTGGTTGCCTAAAACTCATTTATTTTCATGGCTTTTCTTGGTTGCCTAAAAAGTGAGAGAGCACAAGTGAAAAATATGGGTAAATTTCAACTGCGGTTGCAGAACTTTTAGTGAAATTTCAATTGGGTCAGTAGCAAAATCAATTGTGGTTTTTTATGTGTAGCCATCTGAGGTTTATATGTTATCAGAACTTCTATGTCATCCATTTCAAGAAAGATGTTGCTTTTGCTGTTAAATTAAAGATAAAATAAGAAAACATGTCCTCTATTTGCTTCTTGTGAACACTTGCTAAGAAATTTTCCAAGAGATTCGACAAGAGGTTTGATTAATATCTTCTTTAACTAGATTGAAAACCAAATGGCATAACAAAAACCCGCGACTTTTAGCTATTATAATGTAAATTTAGTTAAATTATAAGGGATACAATTTCTATTTTACCTTAATTTCAACGTTGTTGTAATGAATTTTTAAGCTCAAGTAATGCACCTTGTTATGAAGGTTTACTGTTTTACTATTTGGTTAAAATGTACAATGTCTTACGGGAACGTTAAATTTATAATATTAAATTTTATTCGTTTCTATCTTTTATTTTCACTTATAAAAC
The DNA here is from genome assembly GCA_023638005.1 of Forsythia suspensa. Taxonomy (NCBI): domain Eukaryota; kingdom Viridiplantae; phylum Streptophyta; class Magnoliopsida; order Lamiales; family Oleaceae; genus Forsythia; species Forsythia suspensa. The sequence goes on along the minus strand of CM042674.1, from coordinate 10,906,140 downwards.
ATTTGTACAAGCCCATAACCGACCAACACGGTGCATTCTGTACCCACTGGCGCTTTCAGAACGACACGATTCACACCTCTTCATGGCTGACCAATTCAATTGAAAGCATTGCGCAATAATCATTAAACACCCAATTGACACCTCTAGTCATGGCTGACCAATTAAAAATCGCACAATAATCGTTCCACATTATATGACCAAAACCAAAAATAACAATCAGTTTATCAAACGAAATAGAAAAACTCAAGGGAATAGAGTAACTTAACATTGTTTTCCAGCAGCATCAGAAATTAAACACACGATTCTTAATCCAGAGAGAACAGCTAACGAAACAATTAGTATACAGTTACATGCCTAAATTCAAATCCTCAGCAATCAAATATATTCTCAAGTAAGGGACCCTAAGGGCAATAATACAATAATACACAATGGAGAAGCCAAAAAAAAAAATTAAAGGGTTACGAGCATGCAACCCCACGACCTTACTCTAGAGAGATATTGCTTGACATGGACAAATTTTTGTATGCCAATGAACTAAAACTTAAATGGCGAAATGAACCATGTCGTTAATGTACACACAGAAAAGACCCACAACTGTGTGAACCTTTGAACAAGGAAAAAATGGAGCTCCTTAACATTTTTGTATGCCAATGAACTAAAACTTAAATGGCGAAATGAACCGTGTCGTTAATGTACACACGGAAAAGACCCACAACTGTGTGAACCTTTGAACAAGGAAAAAATGGAGCTCCTTAACTAAGCAGAGCAGCAACCACCTGTCTTTACTGCTGTAATGTCATCCTTAGACCCGACACTAATGGTCTGCCCTTTAGGTAAGGCTGCTGGATCATCACTAGCCTCGAGAGCTTTCCTGCTAACAACATGATGTATCTGAGTAAGCACCTCTGTGAAGGCATTTTCACGCTCATAGACTCCAAAGCAGATGTTTCCATGAAAAAGCGTTTTCTCTTTCAGCAAATGCCTTTGCATCTTCAGTTTGAACAGCGCAAGTGGACGCAGTAAGTCTGCCTTATTTCCAACAAGCATGATGACAATGTTTGAATCTGTATGATCCCTGAGTTCCTCAACCATCTCTCGACATTTTCAAACGTAACATGACGAGTTACATCATATACAAGCAACGCACCAACAGCTCCTCGGTAGTAGGCACTTGTGATTGCACGATATCTTCAGCAAAATGCATAATTCCCGTAAGAATTTACACATCACGACACATTACAAAGCAGCATAAAAGCACTTAGAAGAAGTTTCATGAAAATTAACTAGGTCGGGTAAATTGCTATAGGATAACAAGAACTATACAAGAACCAAGAGACAAACAGTACATCTAAGTGAGAACAGTTTTATCATCTATCTTGAGAGCAAGACAAAATTTCCAATTAGCTAAAGTAGAAAGTTCACATACAAATATTATGATACTTTAATTTACGTGAGAAATTAAAAATATGCACAGACATCTTGCTTCTTACGCTATTAGATTTCAAGGTTAAGTGTCTATGCGACAAACCATGCATATCCCTAATCTGTTCAAAGAAATGAAGGCATGTATAATTGCTCGATTAAGAAAAATGGACGATTTCTGATGCACTAAAGTGCATCAAGTAAAACTTCATAATCAATACAAAAAGATGGACAAGTTCTAATGTATGCAAGTGCATCATGTAAAACTTCAAAATCAATACAACATGATTTCCAGATTTCCAGTTTCTACAGATAATATAATACTTGTGCTGGTTTAGCAGACTAAACAGAAGTATGCAGCGTTCTTGTGCAACCCAATCAAACGAAAAAAAATAAAAAAAAATATTAATGGGATTGAGACCTGCTATTTCCACATTGGCAAGAATCGACATTTTAAAGACTTGCTATTCCTAGCATATACTAAAATGGATAAGAAAAGAAATGAAGGCGCTAAGATGAATGTGTGCTTCACCATAATGGATAAGATAAGAAATGAGAATATATTCCAAGAAGTGGAGATGGCATTGCTTGAAGATATAAGGAAATGATGACTTTAGCAGTTGAGACATGTTTTTCGTAGACATAAAGAAGCTCCTTTTCATAAGAGTCACGCGTCGAGAACAAGTCAAAGAGAGAAGGTTAGGACACAACTAGTTGTGGTTGCTAAAGATCTAGTTGCTTTAGATATCTTAATAAATCTAAAAATGAAATAAAGTGGTGAAAAAGGATCCATGTAGCTAATCTATATTAGTTGAGAACAACACGTGTTGGCGGTGTTACAGCACGCCAAAAAAATCAAGTCATGCAAACTTGAAAATTCACCAAGGTAACAAATCAAAACACAACCACGAGAAGGCCCATGGGAAAAATATAACTATTCTAGTTCAAAAAAATATAAATATGACTGTAGTGACGTCGAGATTTTAATTATTTCTTCTCTTGACATCCAAACTTCACTAGGATTAAATCCTGCTAGCTGATTAAAAACAAAAACATTAGTTACCAGCATTAAATCTCTACTACACCATAATTACATTTCAATTCCATTAGTGATCATACATGCTTCAGTTGATTATTTGACCAAATGTGCAAACTTAAACTCACTATAACCCCGTAGCTAATCACAAAAAAACCGAGAGAGAAACAAACCATTAGAATCACGAGTCGTGATGACCAAAAGAGAGAGAGAGAGAGAGAGAGAGAGAGAGAGAGAGAGAGAGAGAGAGAGAGAGAGAGAGAGAGAGAAAATTACATATATCAAATAAATCTGTGGTGTAATTCGATATAGATCAGTCCAACTCTAAAACAGAATTTCACAACAAATTGACACATATATTTAAACTCCAAAGATCATCAAACCTACGATTGATAACTAGTACTAGATCTAATTCCCCCAAAACACTGTTACAACTAAACCAAAAACAAAAACTATAAGAAGAAAAAGTCATTTTAATTTTAAATACCTAGATCTCAAAACCCCATAAATAAACCCAGAATGACAGTGACATTTCACTAAAAAAACCTAGATATGAATTCAAATCAAGTATTAGAAAACAAATCATCATAATGTCAGCTACCCAGATCTAAAATCAAACAATGACCACATTCCCAAAAGAGCACATTTCATTTTACTGAAAAAGTGGTGTACGCAGATATAAACAACACATATACAGATGCAGATGAATGAAATATATATATATATACCGTTCTTGGCCGGCAGTGTCCCAAATCTGGGCCTTGACTACTTTATAATCGACCCGGATGCTTGAGTGGCGAACTCAACGCCGATGGTCGACTTTGATTCGAGACTGAACTCATTTCGAGTGAATCTGGAGAGTAAATTCGATTTTCCGACGCCCGAATCCCCGATCAGCACCGCCTTGAACAAGTAATCGTAGTCGTCGTCCGCTCTATACGCACCCATTACTCTTTCCTTACTTCAATTTAGAGATATATACACGTTTTATGCATGTATTGTATATATGTGTGTGTGTGTGTGTGTGAACTTGTATGTATTGGTTTTTTTGCTTGGGGTTCGTTGATCTGAAATGTAGCGGACAGAGAAGAGTAGATCTATTTTTTTTTAGCTGTTTATCTTCAGTTTCTTTATATTTAATTTTGAGCAAATTACGTCAAACACCTTATTACAAGAACGAAGTTTTCGCACAAATAGTTCGTAACCTAGAGGAATGGCAGAGAGTACATCTAAAGGGTATCGGACCATTTTGACTTTTTATGTCAAATATTTTTCATTACCTAACGACCACGTCCGCCAAGATTTATATCTACTTTCCATGGTGAACAGTATGTCATTTCTCTCGTAACCTATATCTATCGTGCGTGTTTAACCGTAATTTTTTTATTTTGGCGAAGATGTCCCAAATCTATGTATTTATGTGTGCAAATGGTCTTTTTGTACATATTCTTTCCAAAATATTTTACTTTTGCACATGGTTTGCACTTTTTTTTTTTTTTTTTTAGTTGCAGGGCAAACATGTCAAGTCTCGTGTTATCTATTTTCTTTTAACTCCTGCCAATATAACTTAAACTTATATGCCAACATATTGTATTAAGACAAAAACTACTAACATTAAAATGGTCCTTCTATGTAGATAATAGAAAATAGATCCCAATCACCGTTGTGGGCTACCCTTAGAGTTAAAGACTTCGTGCATCTGAATCTTGATAGATGTTTTCTTACTTGCTAGGGAAGGAAAGACGGTTAAGTTATTGCATTTCTTTCTTTACGGTAATGGTTTACCTGCAAAAGTTCTTAACTTTATTTTGTAATTTGTACATGAAGTAAGTGGTTGTAGATTGTACGTGTGGTGCGACCGACCCAATTGTCCGAGATGTAAAGATACAATGCCTTTGAACACCAATAGTAGGTTATGAGAAGAAAACATATAACTCAAAGAGCAAGAAAAATAAGTTTCCTTGGAAACTTTGGTTTTTAAGTTTTATTTGCATAGTTGATATAACGTGGATGAATGATTAAGGATTTGTAACATATTGTAATGAGTATTGCACTTTTGTTATTAACTAGTTAGACACGCTGCAAGCGTTCTGCACGTCTTTTATAATCATATTGTTAATTTTTAATATTTTCAAATTTTTTATTTTTAATAGTTAAATATTAAAATGTTAAAGTAGCAATTACTATAAAGATAAAAAAAATATATGGTTGTTGATAATGTTATTTTGTATTGTTCGATGTTGATATTTTATTTACATTTGTAGAAATATAATTGCAATCAAAGATGAGTTTTATATAGTAGTAATACGAATAGTAACTTGAATTCAGTAAATAGCTTTTGATGATTTGAACTTTAATGATTGACGAATCATTGATATCAAATCGTATGAATTAATGATGTATTAATAGGGATCTTCAGGGTTGTATTTTACAAAAAAAAAATTAATAATTAATAATTTTATTGGAGAGAATGTAATGATTGACTATATAATATTGTATATTTATTGGAGTAGTTACTCCTTGTAAACAATATTCTTTGTGTATGTTATCTTTTTATTAAATGCATCTGTTGTATTATTAATTAAAATAAAAATTAAAAAAAAAAGTTTCATGTAGTAGTTGTCAATTATAATAATTGTAATCCAACGTATTTAAAACAATATTTTCATCTCCATAATTTAAATTTTAATTCGGTAATAAATAAAAGTTATAATTTTTCTATTCATTTTTTTCAAAATCTATTTCTCATTTCTTTCATCTACGTAAGGCAAAAAAATTGAGATCGTCTTTTCACCTTCATATTTAATTTAATATATTAAATATTTACAAATTTTAAATGTACATTTAATAAATTGTTAAAAATTTAATGTATGATAATAATGAACAATGAAATAGGAACAAATAAATATTAAAAGATAATTGCATTCATTTAAGTACAATTACAATTAGAGATGAGTTTTATATAGTGATAATACCAACAATAACTTGAATCTAGTTAATATTTTTTGGTGATTTAAACTTTGATGATTGACGAATTATTGATATCAAATCTTATAGTATTAATGATCTCTAAGACTGCATTTTACAAAGAATAAAATTAATAATTACTAATTTTTATTGTGAGAAAATATAATGATTGACTACATAATATTGTACATTTGTTAGAGTAGTAGTTCCATGTGAACAATATTCTTTTGTGTATGATCTCTCTTTTTTTATTAGATGTGTTTGATTTGACGACGTAAATGAAATATCATAAATGTGAGTAAGAAACAAAAATTAAAGACGTGTCAATATTTGTATATGTTGTAAGAATATTGTTGACGTGAGTAAGAATAATATTGATTTGAGATGAGTAAGATGAGAATAACGTTATATTTATAGTTTAGAACTAACGTGTGAAACTTTTTTCATTTTTAATTTAATTTAAAAAATATATATATATATATATATATATATATATATATATATATATATATATATATATATATATATATATATATTTTAAATTAAATTAAAATGAAAAAAGTTTCACACGTTAGTTCTAAACTATAGTATATGTTTGTTGGGGTTTAAAGATTTTAAAAAAATTGGAAAAATATGTGATTGAAAAGTTGATAAAATTTGTAGATCCCACAAAAATATATAGTTGAAAATGAATTTGAGAAAAAAGAATTTAAAAAAAAGAATCTGAACCAAACATGCTCGTAATCATTTGTAATCTAATGTATTAAAAATAATCTTTTATCTCCATTTCGGTTTGACAACTATGATTTGAATTTTAATACGGTAATAAACAAAGTTGTAATTTTTCTCATTCATTTTTATTTTTTACTCGCTTCTCATTCCTTTTGTCTACTTAATGCAAAAAAAAAAAAAAATTTGAGATCATCTTTTTACTTTTATATTTAATTTAATAGATTAAATGTTGAAAAATTTAATTGTATATTTAGTAAATTGTTGAAAATTTAATTTACAATAACGATGAACAATAAAAGAGTAATAATATTAAAAATAATTATACATTAATGACCAAAGGTGAATATGGAATTTTAAAAAATTTATAAGGGTAAAATGGTCAAAAAATGTTTCTCCACTTAAGCCCCTTTTAGAAGTAGTATAGATGAATGAAAATAATTTTATCTTCTGAGTTTCATATTAGTCCTAGAAATAGACATATGTTTTAACTTTTAAAACGATGTAGAAAATATCTAACAAACCAATCCAAACCGTTTCACTTTCCAATTCAAAAGGCGGTTAAGTTTTGGTTTTAAGCAGGATGATCTCCTGTCCACAGATAGGCAGGATATCATGCTCACATGTCGACTTGTCGAAGATGTGGGCGATTGACGAAAAAACTGCTTTTTACATCAATCGCCCACACGCTTACATCAACCGCCCACATCTTTGAAGGAGATCAGGGGGTGTTGGTTTTAAACCACGGTTCACATAAAAGTAATACTTTTCGAACTAGTTAAAATTTAAATATATTTTCCTAATTTCTCAATACAAACATAAACAACAAAACACTAAACATAAATAAAATATTACGAAGTTGAAACATAATTGTAACAATTCTTAAATTCTCTCATACTTGCTTTGATCCTTAATGAAGTATAGAAAGAATCGAGTTTAAAAACTAAATATACAATGCCTTCATTTTCTACCATGTCTAATGCAATACACCGTGACAGAGATATTTAAGGTGCAAATATATAAATTGGAGAATCAAAGGTGTATTTATATGGAAAAAGCATGGACTCAAAAGGAAGTCTTTCTCCTTTTATGAACAAGATAAATACTGAATAAAACTAATACAATTGCTTTTTAATGTTAAATAGTATAATAGATAATTGCTTGTATTTTCTTTGGTTATTGTTATGATAGTTGCAGATTCTGTTTTATTTGTTATAATTGAAATTATGAATAATTCTTGTAGCGTTCTCCAACTAAGGTACTAGAACAGGATCCATATTAGTTTGACAGTTTCAGGATCATACTAGTTCGGTCTGAATTTAATAACATTTGCCATGATAACTACGAAATAATTCAAATCAACCAAAAAAAAATTATTTAAAACCACTTTAACCCTCTAAATATTTGGAATCCAAGCCACAAATCAATAAAAACATTTTATTTAGATGGGGATGAAATCACCATTTAATCAACTAATAGAAATACAGGAAATTAAAAATCATATCATAGTTTTATTATTGAATTTTAAAGTGCCCACGCCCTCTTGGCATCGTACCACATGTTGTTGTATTTGGCATTAATACTTGGTATGATCAAATCTAGAAAGAAAAATGATGTGATTAGATAAAGATATATATCAATTACAAAGAAAATAATGATCCCTCATATGTGTGTGTGTGTGTGTGTACCTTAGAACGCAGAGTCACCTGAAAAATTAATTAATTATATAAAGCTCAATGAGATGAAACCATGCTCTTCTCCCGGTGAGGATTTATGTACAAAGCTGTAGCAATGCAAAGCACTACTGAGAGACATAAGAAATGGTGAAGCTTATGTAGAAGAACTCCATGTCCATGAAACCACTCTCCTCACTTTCATCATTGAAGACAGTAGCCGCATCGGGTTTGATCCGAAGACAATCGATGTGTAATGGACGTCCACAAAGATGAGGGTTTCCCTCATAGCAATCTTTATCAAAGGTTCCAAATTGAGCTTTCGTGGTATTATACCATTAAATTGTTATGTGCCACGGTGAAGACTTCCAAATTTTTAACTCAACTGGTCCAATGGGAATTCTCCCACTTAAGTTGTTGTATGAGAGATCCAAACTCTCGATCTGACTTAGGTTGGAGAATGTTGCTGGAATTGTTCCAATTAGATTGTTGTGGGACAAGTTGAGTGCGTGGAGCTCACTTAACTTTCCAAGGCCAGTCGGAATTTCACCATATAATTTATTACAAGATAGATCGATTCCTGACATGTGGTCGAGGATGCTACCCTTGTAAGAATACAAATTTCTCTTTGTCATGAATGCGGCAGTGATTTCAAAATCAAAATCAATTGATCTGCTACTTAGCCTTTCGTGGAAAGACACATGATAGGCCCTTTCTAACTTCACCTCACCCATGTATTGCAAGAATTTGTCCACGAAAGAAATTATAAAACGATTCAAGACTTATCATGTCTTACCTCGAGTGTTATGTTACCCAAGCAGTGTGGGATGTATGTGAGAGACCATTATAAGATAGGTCTATCATGCTAAGCCTTTTCATTAGACAAAGTTGGTCAAGGATTGTTCCTTCGAAATGATTACGTCCGAGTAGAATAACGCTCAAGCTTGATAGGTTACCAATCGATTGAGGGATACTTCCGATGAATTGATTATCTCTAAGATCCAATGTCACTAGAGAAGAATTATTATAGAATGCATGTGTAAGTTGGCCATCCAATCGGTTATTGTTTAGATAGACATGACTTGATTTCAATTGATTGAAACACGATGCAACTGAGCCAGATAAATTGTTCATAGATAAATCTAAGAACAAAAGAGAATCCAGTTTGCAAATTTCCACTGGGATTGGACCTTCAAGATAGTTATTAGACATATCAACTTTGTACAATGTTGTCATATTACCCACCAATGGGGAAATTTTGCCAGACAAACGGTTGTTACTAATGTCTAATACTATTAACTTAGAGATAGAAGACCAACTGTTGGATATAGTGCCTGAAAATTCATTGTTATCAAGATATAAAATTTCCAAATTTACTATGTTTATAGATTCGGAAATATTTTTCCTTGGATTTTATTTTTCGATATTTTGAAAAAGAACAAAGATAAGCATCCTATGAATACCTCTTGTGGTATTGTGCCTGACAAGTTATTGTTGGACACGTCTAGAAGTTCTAAAGATTTCAAATCACCGATACTAGATGGTATACAACCATCAAACACATTTTGACATGTTTAATACAATCAAATTTGGAAAAATTGAACCTATATTAGTTGGAATATGTCCATTAAACTTATTATTAGATATATCAAAAGTTTTCATGAATGAATTGGTGCTTGTTGGCAACTTGAGAGTTCCGAAGAAAAGCATTCTCTCTCAAGTAGAATTCCCTAAGTCTTGTGTTGTTATTTAACAACCAAATTGGAAAATTTCCTCCAATGTGGTTTTTGAGAGATCTAGAACTTTCAAGTCAGTTTGATAGTGAAGAAAGTTGAGTTGTGTTAGATTGCAATTTGACAAACTGAGAACATCTAGTTGGAAATTTGGGACCCAATTTCGTGTCTTATTTTCTGTGATTACTTTATTGCTATCGAGAAATACGAATCGAAGATTCGAATGATTAAAGAATGACTCAAAGGAAATTGGCACTTGAAAGTTGTTACTTGAAAGAGAGAGATATTCAAGCGAGGTTATTTTGGAAAGTGAAGACAGGGCAATATTTCCTGATAAATTATTCTCCAATAGCTCGATGAACCGAAGAGATGTCATGTTGCCTAGACATGATGGAAGTATTCCTTCAAACTCATTGTAACTCAAATCCAGCTCCTCCAAGTTTTTAAGTTCACACCACCCTGTAAATTAATATGTTAACAATAATTATCTAGTTCAAAATAACTTTGCAATTATTACACTTTGTTAATTTCTTTGTAAAACCATTAACCAAAAGTTGAATTGAAATACATTAGAAGTAAATTAGGGAAAATCAAATTTGAGGATAGAAATAATTGGAAAAAAAAAACCTTATATAAATAAAGAGATTAGAAAGTGATCAAAAGTTACCTTGGTTGGGAGGGTGCCACCGATTCCACACGAGGACAAAGATAAAAACTTGAGAGAAGTCATTACTCCAATGCTCAAGAAAGTTTGCGTCCAATTGAGAATAGTCCAAAACAATCCCTCCAACTCGACTTAAATGCCTCAACTCTATGATGAGTAAAGCGTTGAAATGTAATAAATATGATTTGGCACTTGTTAATTAATGTTTGATAATTAATAAAACTCTTTGGCTCACCATAAATGGTTGCAATCGGTATTTCCATATCCTGTAAGTAGAGATTCTTGAGGTATGGGAATGCCCTTAAAGATTGTAGCATGTTGCTAATGTTGGAGCAATTAATGCCATATAAATAAAGCACTTGGAGGCTATGCATAGTTTTGATGTCTGTCATGGAAACAAATCAATTCTTCGGTAACATTACAACGTAACGAGGCAAATACAAAATTAAAAATCATATATGTATGTACCTTTGGAAGTGTTAAAGTTCTCAATTTCATTGAAACTCAAATCCAACTCCACCAAATCATTTAGAGCATATAATTCTAGATAGGAGAAAAGAAATAAACACATAAAAGTGAGGAATAAAAAAAATTGAGTACTTAATTTTGTTGGCGAAAAGATAGATAAGAGAACTTAATAAGATTGTAGAACTAACCATTTATTTGAACGGATCCTTTTATTTCATTGTGATAGAGAATCAAAGACTCAAGTGATGATAGCCCTTGGATTGAGGAGAAAATGTTGTTATTGAAGTAATTGTATGCTAAATTAAGGACCTTCAAATTTCTCAATCCTGTTTGTTTACAAAACCCACATCAAGTTGCATTATTAGTTTTATCAATGATTGAAGTGAAACGAATATAAATGATTCCTCCACCATATAATAAAACAAATAACAAGTAAAGAAGGAAACATAATGAATATGATTAATATCACAATAAAGAAAGGAAATGAAAAGATATACCGTAAATGGTTCCAAAGCTTCGAAATCGATTTTGACTGATAGCAAGCTCCTTTAAACTGATAAAATCATTTAACTCTAATCCAAAATCAAGTGAAGTAGTAAGTGAAGCAACCAAGACTACACTAAATTACTTATTCATACATATCTCAAGATACTGAAAAGAGATTTAATTACCTAGTATTGATAGAACATCACTGACATTGATGCCATAATAATTATCACTAAAATCAAGGACTTGGAGCTTCTTTAATCCTGAGAGTCTTTCGTGGCCTACATCATGGAAATATATTTAAATAATCCAAAATATTTCATGCCATGCACCACTGAAATCAAGGACTTCTCAAGATTAGTACTGCCATCCCTATGCAATCTCTCAATAATGTCAACATACTAAATTAGTAATTCTAACCTTATTTGGAAGAGATAAATGGCAAATTTTGCAACAGGAGATTATTTGGCACTGCTTTTAAGCCATAGAATAGTAAATATTAGCTAATTATGAATCATGGGATGTTTTATTATTATGGTTAAGTGGATTTATTACCTGTGATTAATAATTAAAGTGGATTTAAAGCTAATGTAATCTTTGGAAGTAACAAACCAACTACTTGTTTTGAAAAATCATGGAGGCTATTAAAATGCAATTACCACTTGTTTCAAAAACCTTGGATGAAGAATAAAAAATGCCATTGAGATTTAGATGCTTGAGAGAAGAAAGTTGACTAAGAGATGACAGAATGTTGCGATCAAATGAGTTCCAACTCAGATCAAGGGCCTCCAAATTTTTCAACTTTGAGAGTTTATCAAAACCTGCAAAAAAGTTGAATACATCTCTACTGTCACTCATATAAGAAAATTTATAAAACTAACCAAATTGTAAGAATATGGTTTCCTAATGAAGGAGGGAGGACAAAATACCTTCATTCTCTATCCATCCTGCTAAATTATTATCCCCCAATGAGAGATTTCTGAGCTCTTGAAAGGGAAGAAATAGAGAGGCATTAAAATACCAATCTCCTAATACCGAGTACCTAGTGCGATGTAGATCCAGTTGGATTACTCGGCCGGTGGTGTTGCTGCATTGAACCCTTGCCAATGACAACAACCAGCTTTAGTCTCATAATCCACCCATGAAGGAGTGAAATTCCATTTGGAAAGTTTATGTTTTCTTTGAGGTGCAAAAGAGCAACCCTCTCTTCCTCAAAACACCCTAAGCAATACCATTTTCCATTTAGGAGCGAAAGCACCATTATCACTAACCATACCCAAAATTTAATTCCCATCTTTCTTAATTATATTCCACTTTGGTTGAGTTCCCTTTTTATACACTATTAATTTCTGGTATCTAATGAGGAGACTTTGACTTTGACTTACCTAGACCAAAAACATGGTAGTATTAAAATATGAATCCAGTATTTTTTTTATTTATTTCATAAAAAAAAAAAAAAAGAACCAGTCTCGGAAGAAACATTATAAACCAAAATGGTATATCTTAGTAATATTTAGATTATTTATTTATTAATATCACATTGCATTGATTAATTAATGGTTATAAAATTTTAATTCTCACTACGCTTTTTCTTTAAATAATTGCAACAACCAACGGTCCAATCAAGGGAAAATGGTACAAAGTTTAGGGCCACACATTTTCTATCAATAATGGCATGGACCACATGAAGAAAAAATTATGCAATATAAAGTTTGAATTTTCGGTGTGATAACTACAATTTTGTCGACGTATGTGAGAAGACTTGACCTATATCTACATGAGCGACTAAACTTCAAACGTGTAGTTTGTGCTGGAAAAATCCATTTTAAGAAAAGTAATTGGGATGTTTATTGTTAATTAAAAGAAAAAAAACATGTGAGTACATTTTTTCTTTTATATAATACATAATGAAAAGCCCAAACTACCTTTAAAATAAATTTTTTATTCAATCAAAATGATAACGGTAAACTTGGCATGAGAATATTAGATGATCAGTAAAAGATCCCAAATATGATTGCACACAACATTCATTTTTCTCCCTTAAAATTGATAGATAGATTAAATTAATCCTTGCTAACACAAAAATTCATCAGGTTAATATCCAAAAAAAAAATCGCTAATTAAATTTAGAATAACTATCCAAGTGAAAAGTAAGTCAATTTTATAGTTTCTAATGTTCATGTAGTTGTGCTTTATAGAGTTTGCCATGTTAGAAGTCATTAGAAATTGTGCATTTTGTCGCGTTACTTAATTTTGTTATGATACATAATTAATTAGTTGAGCCTCGTTGATAGTGGAAAGTGATTTATTTATAAATGGTCATGTTTTAAAATTAATCTATACTACTTTTAAAAATGGCTTAAATGGAGAAATATTTTTGGACCATTTTACCCTTACAAATTTTTAAAATTTCATATTCACCTTTAGTATTCATTAATGTATAATTATTTTTAATATTTTATTTATTACTCTTTTATTGTTCATCCTTATTGTACATTAAATTTTCAACAATTTACTAAATAGACAATTAAAACTTTTAAACGTTTAATCTATTAAATTAAATATGAATGTGAAAAGATGATCTCAAATTTTTATTTTTATTTTTTGGTTTGCATTAAGTAGATAAAAGGAATGAGAAATGAGTTTCAACAAAAAAAAAAAAATGAATGAGAAAAATTGTAATTTTGTTTATTACCGCATTAAAATTCAAATCATATTTGTTAAAAGCGAAATGGAGATAAAAGATTATTTTTAATACATTAGATTCACGATGATTCTGAGCGTGTTTGGTTCAGTTCTTTTTTTTAAATTCATTTCTCAAATTTATTTTCAACTACATATTTTGTGGGACCTACAACTTTTATCAACTTTTCAACCACATATTTTACCAATTTTTTTCAAAATCTTTAAATCCCACCAAACATATACTATAGTTTAGAACTAATGTGTGAAACTTTTTTCATTTTTAATTTAATTTAATTTAATTAATATATATAGAACGTTCTTACCTCATCTTACTTACGTAAAAGTCAACAATATTCTTACAACATGGACAAGTATTGGCACTTCTTTAATTTTATTTCTTACTCACATTTATGATATTTCATCTACATCGTCAAATCAAACACGTCTAATAAAAAGAGAACATACACAAACAATATTGTTCATAAGGAACTACTACTCCAACAAATGTATAATATTATGTAGTCAATCATTACATTTTCTCACAATAAAATTAGTAATTATTAATTTTATTCTTCAGTAAAATGCAACGACACGGAGATGATTAATACTATAAGATTTCATATCAATAGTTCGCAATCATCAAAGTTTAAATCACCAAAAGGTTTTAATTGGGTTCAAGTTATTGTTGGTATTATCACCATATAAAACTCATCTCTAATTGTAATTGTACTTAAATGAATGCAATTATCTTTTAATATTTATTTGTTTACTCTTTTATTGTTCATTATTATCGTACATTAAATTTTTAACAATTTATTAAATGTACATTTAAAATTTGTAAATATTTAACATATTAAATTAAATATGAAAGTGAAAAACGATCTCAATTTTTTTAGCCTTACGTAGATGAAAGAAATGAGAAATGGATTTTAAAAAAATGAATGGGAAAATTGTAACTTTTTTTTTATTAACGGATTAAAATTCAAATCATGAAGATGAAAAGATTGCTTTGAATACATTGGATTACAATGATTATAGTTGACAACTAATATATGAAGCTTTTTTCATTTTTAATTTAATTAATAATACATCGAGACGTTAATAATAAAAAGAGAACATAAACAAATAATATTGGTTACCATGAGTCACTACTCCAACAAATGTACAATATTATAGAGTCAATCATTACATTCTCCAATAAAATTAATAATTATTATTTTTTCCGTAAAATACAACTCGAAAATCCTATTAATACATCATTAATTTATATACGATTTGATATCAATGGTTCATTAATCATCAAAGCTCAAATCTCTAAAAAGCTCTTCATTGAATTCAAGTTACTATTCATTATTACTATATATAAAACTCATATTTGATTGTAATTGTATTTTATAAATGCAAATAAAATATCAACATCGAACAATAGAAAACAACATGTTATAAACAATCATATTTTTTTATCTTTATTTATTTTAACATTTTAATTATTAACAATAAAAAAATAAAAAAATTGAAAATATTCAAAATTAACAATATGATTACAAAAGCACGTGCAACGCACGCATATCTAACTAGTTTTTTACAAATGGACTTTCTCAATATACTTTGAATGTATTAGGGTATATATTCAAAAGTCTTTAACCATTGTAATTAAGAGAAATTGTTCTCTTCCACAGTACGACCTTATCAATAGATTGTGTCAATATGTGTTTCAATCAAGATATAAGTCGTGTCATACTATACTTAACCACATAAATGCTTAATTATATTATCTCAATGTGGTCGAATGTTCTTAAGATATGATTGGCAAAAAAATTAACATCTTTTAAGTTACGAACTCTCAAGTAGTGAAGTTTATTACATTTCGACTCAAAATTTTTACAAGTTGCATCACCTAATGTTTCTTTGCTATCATGACAACTTCTACAATTATTCTTACTATATTTATGTTAGAACCACTGAAGTATAGATGAACTAGATGAACAATGGCAACTTTGAAGACTTCCATAAATGTTAAAGGCGAAAAAAAAAAAGGAATGGAAGGAAGCAATGAGCGTCCAATTTTAACACACTTCTTGTCAATTGAAAAGCATTGTAGTAACCTCTGAGACTTCATTATAGTGTTCAATGTAATGCTTAGATTCCTAAACTTAATTTCGAAAATTGTTAATTTTTTTTTTCTCAGCGAGATTGAAGGAGGCGGAAATGCCGAGCGACCCGACATGGAAATTGAATCGTGAAGGAAACTTGAGTGAATAATTGCTTCTCACCCTTGTGATAATCCTTTTCAGTATACTATTCACATCTTCAAAATTGGTTTGTGGAAAGATCCTTACATATGATTATTTCGGTGGCTTGTCGCAAAATTATAAATCTTCAGCCTTTTCTCGGCGATTTCTTGCATATTAGTTGCTATTGTCCGCTACTTCACTCAAATCCTTAAGAGTGCTGCGGAGAGATGAATGTGTTGTACATATAACATGATCATGTGAGAGAGGCGGAGATATGCTTTTTCATCAATAGCTGTCATTGACAACATTATCATCTTTTTAACTTTTCTTTTCGATTACTGTTTGAATAGGTTATTATTTATTTCCTTGCTTTGCTATCTATTATAGAATTAAAGCATTGATCAAAGTGTCATGCTTCTTTCTCGTTTTGTGTTTTGTGTTTGACGTCTCGACTTGTCTATAATGACTCTAATTACATTTCAAGTTGCCATTGGTAGTGTTTGTAACTAATTCTACAACTTCTCCTTGCAAACTGGTTTTAAATGTGAGTTTTGTTGAATATGAATGTAATAATTCTCAATAAGAATTGGTTTGTACTCATATTGAACTATTAAGTGCCCACTGCCACTTAAAATTCCATGCTAGTTAAAATTAATAGGTTTAAGAAGTCTTAAAGTTATTGTTGGAAATTGGTTTAAAATGTCGAGAAATTAACTAAGTGATTTCGTGTCAACTTGGACAAATATACAAGACCCGACCCAATCCGTTTAGGCAAATTTGTTTTCCACTTGACGACGCCGGGGCGCCGCCTCCGTGGGGTTTTCGGGGCAACGCCCCCGGAAAGAAAATTCAGATTAATTTGTATGTTTAAAAGGTATATTTGGCATCTCGAAACCAATATCGAATGAATGAGAAATTACGAAAAAGGACAAAATCGGGTCAAAGTTTGACCATGCGATCGCATGGTTAGGTTACACTGCGATAGCAACTTGCTTAAAATTTTAGCAGAATGTATTTTGGTCCTTCCATGCGATCGCAGGAGGCAAAGCCTTGCAATCGCATGGTTATTCTGGATGAAGTTCTGTTCCAATTTTTGTACCTTGCGATCGCAGCTTGGTTAAACCATGCGATCGCATAGGTTGCGCGAACAGACATGTCCTTTTGAAGAGTTGCACGTTTTGGTTCATTCCTTTTCGTTTTCAACCGATCTTCAGTGTTAAATAGGATCTGTGGACGTCCATTTTAACAGAGAATTGATACAGAAACAATAAGCAAACACAAAGAACTCATTTTCATCATTTCTTAAACCAAAATTATTGCAATTTAGTTGCATAAATTCTGGTTTCCATTCCATTCATCCGTTGGAGTACAAAACCAATCTTGGTTCGCTGTACTTGAGTTTTTGAAGTGTTACAAAACTCAAGCGAAACCGTTGTATCTTGGGAGTCAATTGCCAAAGACTGATAGCACATTTGCGGGGCAATATTGACTTAAGGACAAAGAGTTCAACTCTTGCCTCGGTTTATTCATCCTTTCCAGTTTTCGGTTTGATTGATTGCTTTGGAGTCACTTTTCACAGAAATCCGCCAACAGTTACTAGTTGGTACGATGGAATGTTCTTATGGAAATGAAATAAAAAACATTTGACCAAAAGAAAAACTTCAAAAATTTGAAAATTGAGGGTTTCTTTATTAAATTAACTAATATGTGAGCATACTTTGTACTAATCATATGATTATTTTATTGGAAGTTACCGGTGTTATGAGAACTAGTTCGGCCCCACCGAAAGTTAACAGTAAAATTGGGAATCGGTCCTAAATACGGGTTGGTTATGTAGAAAAAACATTTATTTAAAATCCACCCAAAATCCATCAACCCACTTTGGGTTTTGAGGAACTCGATGAACCGCTTCCGCTTTATCGGTTTTAAAAATCATTTCTTTTCACGATTGACCATTAAAATTCATCTCTCATTGCACGAAATGGATTAAAAGAAACCAAAAAATTGGAATTTTCAAAACTTATTTTTTATTTTTAAATTTTTTGTAATTTTTTTTAAAATCATCGGATCAACTACGGTTCGACCATTTGACCCTTGAATATTGTAATTTTTCAAAAATTGCTTTTGAGTAGTAATTTTTTTGATTTTCAAAAACTTATTTATTAATTTTAGATTTTTTGTGAATTTTTATTTTTCAATTTTTTAATTCCCATCTTTCTTAATTCTATTCTACTTTGGTGGAGTTCCTTTTATACAATATTAATTTACGGTATCTAATGAGAGACTTTGACTTACCTAGACCAAAAACATGGTAGTATTAAAATGTGAATCCGGTATTTTTTTTTCATAAAAAAAGAAACAACAGATCTCAGAAGAAATATTATAAACCAAAATGGTATATCTTAGTAATATTTAGATTATTTATTTATTAATATCACATTACATTGATTAATTGATGGTTATAAAATATTAATTATCACTATGCTTTTTCTGTCAATAATTGCAACAACCAACGGTCCAATCAAGGAAAATGGTACAAAGTTTAGGGCCACACATTTTCTATCAATAATGGCATGGACCGTGTGAAGAAAAATTATGCAATTTAAGAAAAATTATGCAATTTAAAGTTTGAATTTTCGGTACGATAACTACAATTTTGTCGACGTATGTGAGAAGACTTGACATATATCTACGTGAGTGACTAAACTTCAAACGTATAGTTTGTCTTTGGAAAAATCCATTTTAAGAAAATTAAGCGGGATGTTTATTGTTAATTAAAAAAAAAGCGTGTGAGTACATTTTTCTTTTATATAATACATAATGAAAAGCCAAAACAACCCTTAAAATAAAATTTATATTCAATCAAAATGGTAACAGTAGACTTGGCATGAGAATTTTAGATGATCAGTAAAAGATTCCAAATATGATTGCACACAACATTCATTTTCTCCTTAAAATTGATAGATAAATTAAATTAACCCTTGCAAACACAGAAATTCATCAGAAAAATATCCAAAAAAAATCGCTAATTAAATTTAGAATAACTATCCGAGTGAAAAGTGAGTCAATTTTATTGTCTCTAATGTTCATGTAGTTGTGCTTGATAGAGTTTGTCGTGTTAGAAGTCATTAGAAATTGTGCATTTGTCGCGTTACTTAATTTTGTTAGTATGATACATAATTAATGAGTTGAGCCTCGTTGATAGTGGAAAGTGATTTATTTGAACTTAATAGTACATTATAATTCACTAGTGGTGGGGCGAATAACATTTTACGAAAAATGATGTAACATGCATTGAAGTCCCATTCTATTCTTTGATTGTGAATTTACCATTTTATCAGATTTTTTTTTTAATAATGGCATCAACTTAAAGATTACGCCCGGAAAAATTGTACACAAGACTTTGACTTCTAAAAATGCCAAAACTATCCATTTTCAAGAAGACTGGTGGGAACATTTTCCACCCATAAGAAAAAAAAAAGAATTATTAAGATGCAAATTCATTGATAAAAAGAATTACTAGGATGTGTGAGTCGAGAGATGAGCAAGTCGTTTTAGCAACAAGCAATATTGTGTATGTGACAAGTTAATCTTATCGAGTGGCTCAAAATGATGGTTGTGAACCAAGAAAGAGAGAGGAAGTTGTGGACCCAAGCCACAGAAGTAAGGCCACAACGAGCCTTAAAATGTGCACTTCTAGTTACACGTAGATGTGTTGATCATGACTTGGAGAAACAACCCAAAATGAGTCAGGTTGTTCGAATTTGAAGCATATGAATTATCTTACCGTGAGGTGTGATTCTGTTTCTGACTTCAAAATTTTTACAAGTTGCATCACCTTATGTTTGCTGCTATCATGACAGCTTTTGCAATTATTCTTACTATATTTATGTTAGAACCACTGAAGTATAGATGAACTTGATGAACAATGGCAACTTTGAAGACTTCCTTAAACAGTTAAATGTTAAAGACGAAAAAAAAAAGGAATGGAAGGAAGCAATGAACGTCCAATTTTAACGCACTTCTTGTCAATTGAAAAGCATAGTAGTAACCAACATACTTCATTAAAGTGTTCAATGTAATGGTTAGATTCCTACAATAAATTTCTGAAAATTGTTAAATTTTTTTATCGACAAGATTGAAGGAGCAGGAAATGCCGAACAGCCAGCATGGAAATTGAATCTGTGAAGGAAACTTGAGTGAATAATTGCTTCTCACCCTTGTGATTAAATCTTTTCAGTAAACTATTCACGTCTTCAAAATTGGTTTGTGGAAAGATCCTTACATAGCAGTTATTTCAGTGCCAAGCTGCAAAATTATAAATCTTCAGCCTTTTCTCTGCGATTTCTTGCATATTAGCTGCTATTGTCCGCTACTTCACTCAAATCCTTAAGAGTGATGCGGAGAGATGAATGTGTTGTACATATAACATGATCATGTGAGAGAGGCGGAGATATGCTTTTTTCATCAATAGCAGTCTTTGACAACATTATCATCTTTTGTAACTTTTCTTTTCCTTCTGTTTGAATAGATTATTATTTATTTCCTTGTTTTGCTAACTATTATAGAATTAAAGCATTGATTGAAGTGTCATGCTTCTTTCTCATTTTGTGTTTTATGTTTGACGTCTCGACTTGTCTATAATGACTCTAATTACATTTCAAGTTGCCAATGGTAGCTTCTCCTTGCAAACTGGTTTTTAAATGTGAGTTTTGTTGAATATGAATGTAATAATTCTCAATAAGAATTGGTTTGTACTCATATTGAACTATTAAGTGCCCACTCCCACTTAAAATTCCATGCTAGTTAAAATTAATAGGTTTAAGAAGTCTTAAAGTTACTAGTTGGTACGATGGAATGTTATTATGGAAATGAAATAAAAAAAAACATTTGACCAAAAGAAAAACTTCAAAAAATTGAAAATTGAGGTTTTCTTGTATTAAATTAACTAATATGTGAGCATACTTTGTACTAATCATATGATTATTTTTATTGAAAGTTACCGGTGTTATGAGAACTAGTTCGCCCCATTACAGGAGTTAACACGTAAAATTGGGAACCGGTCCTAAAAGCTGGGTTGGTTATGTAGAAAAACATTTATTTAAAAATCCACCCAAAAATCCGTCGACCCGCCCAGTTTTGAAGAACCCGTTGAACTGATTCCGAGTTTTATCGAGTTTTAAAAATCATTTCTTTTCACGATTGACCATTAAAATTCATCTCTTATTGCACGAAATGGATTAAAAGAAACCAAAATTTTGCTTTTGAGCAATTTTTTGAATTTTCAAAAACTTATTTTTTATTTTTAAAATTTTTTTTTGTAAATTTTTTAATTTTTTTTATTTTTTTTAAAATCATTGGATCAACTCTAGTTCGACCATTTGACCCTTGAATCTTGTAATTTTTTCAAAAAATTGCTTTTGAGTAATTTTTTTGATTTTCAAAACTTATTTATTATTTTGTAAATTTTTTATTTTTTTAATTTTTTAATTACCATCTTTCTTAATTCTATTCTACTTTGTTGGAGTTTCTTTTTTATACACTATTAATTTCTGGTATCTAATGAAGAGAGTTTGACTTTGACTTTGACTTTGACTTTGACTTTGACTTACCTAGACCAAAAACATGGTAGTATTAAAATGTGAATCCAGTATTTTTTTATTTCATAAAAAAGAAACAAACATTATAAACCAAAATGGTATATCTTAGTAATATTTAGATTATTTATTTATTAATATCACATTACATTGATTAATTGATGGTTATAAAATATTAATTCTCACTATGCTTTTTCTGTCAATAATTGCAACAACAAACGGTCCAATCAAAGGAAAATGGTACAAAGTTTAGGGCCACACATTTTCTATCAATAATGGCATGGACCGTGTGAAGAAAAATTATGCAATTTAAAGTTTGAATTTTCAATACGATAACTACAATTTTGTCGACGTATGTGAGAAGACTTGACCTATATCTACGTGAGTGACTAAACTTCAAACGTGTAGTTTGTGCTGGAAAAATCCATTTTAAGAAAATTAACTGGGATGTTTATTGTTAATTAAAAGAAAAAAAAACGTGTGAGTACATTTTTTCTTTTATATAATACATAATGAAAAGTCAAAACTACCCTTAAAATAAAATTTATATTCAATCAAAATGATAACAGTAGACTTAGAGTGAGAATTTTATATGATCAGTAAAAGATTCCAAATATGATTGCACACAATATTCACTTTTCTCCCTTAAAATTGATAGATATTAAATTAACCCTTGCGAACATAGAAATTCATTAGGTTAATATCCAAAAAAATTGCTAATTAAATTTAGAATAACTATCCGAGTGAAAAGTAAGTCAATTTTATAGTCTCTAATGTTCATGTAGTTGTGCTTGATAGAGTTTGTCGTGTTAGAAGTCATTAGAAATTGTGTATTTTGTAGCGTTACTTAAATTAGTTAGTATGATACATAATTAATGAGTTGAGCCTCGTTGATAGTGGAAAGTGATTTATTTGAACTTAATAGTACATTATAATTCACTAGTGGTGGGGCGAATAACATTTTACGAAAAATGATGTAACATGCATTGAAGTCCCATTCTATTCTTTGATTGTGAATTTACCATTTTATCAGCATTTTTTTTTAATAATGGCATCGACTTAAAGATTACGCCTGAAAAAAATTGTGCACAAGACTTTGACTTCTAAAAGATGCCAAAACTATCTATTTTTCAAGAAGACTGGTGGGAACATCTTTTCCACCCATAAGAAAAAAAAAAATTATTAAGATGCAAATCTATTGATAATTGCAATTAAAAATAATATATATATATATATATATATATATATATATATATATATATATATATATATATATATAAAGAAAATAGACTTACTTAAAAATACGAACAATTAGCACAAACTGAAAAATGCAGAATTGGTAGACTCGAGGCTAGAGTTCGACTCTATGTATTTAAGACTTAATTTGTCCCACCTAGGTGCTCATGGTAAATAGAAATCATCTCCCAAGATATAACGGCCTTCTTTTGCGGTAGAAGCACTTCAAACAATGAGATCAATGAACTCGAAATTTGTTATGTGCTCTCTATATAGAATATGGACATATGCATAATGCTTTTAAAGAATGCGGGCAGAATTACAAAGTTTGAAAAATAATTTTCTTTTGAAATTCACAGAACTATGGGGGTTTATTTATAACATGACAAAATTTGTGTGTCGAAAAGACTCAATTGAACAGATACATTAATTTGAAAAGACTCAATTAAATAGACACAAGACACGAAAGGACTTGTTTGAACAATTTTGTCTCATATTTTTGTGCACATGACACGTGTCAAATTCGAATATTTATTATTGGACGATGAAATTAAAATAAAATAAATTATTTTATATTTATTTTGTTCAAAACAAATATATTGGGCCAACCAGGACCCACGACCAGAACCCGAGCCCAATCTTCAGTTGGTTTGTGGAAAGATCCTTACATAGCACCTTACATAGCAGTTATTTCAGTGCCAAGCTACAAAATTATAAATCTTCACCCTTTTTCTACGATTTCTTGCATATTAGTTGCTATTGTCCGCTACTTCACTCGAATCCTTAAGAGTGTTGCGGAGAGTTGAATGTGTTGTACATATAACATGATCATGTGAGAGATGCGGAGATATGCTTTTTTTATTAATAGTTGTCTTTGACAACATTATCATCTTTTTAACTTTTCTTTTTATTCTGTTTGAATAAGTTATTATTTATTTCCTTGTTTTGCTATCTATTATAGAATTAAAGTATTGATCAAGTGTCATGCTTCTTTCTTGTTTTTGTGTTTTGTGTTTGACGTTTTGATTTGTCTATAATGACTCTAATTACATTTCAAGTTGCCATTGGTAGCCTTTGTAACTAACTCTACAACTTCTCCTTGCAAACTGGTTTTAAATGTGAATTGGTTTGTACTCATATTGAACTATTAGTGCCCATTCCCACCTAAAATTCCATGCTAGTTAAAATTAATAGGTTTAAGGCGTCTTAAAGTTACTAGTTGGTGCGATGGAATGTTCTTGTGGAAATGAAATAAAAAAACATTTGACCAAAAGAAAACTTCAAAAATTGAAATTGAGGTTTTCTTTTATTAAATTAACTAATATGTGAGCATACTTTGTACTAATCATATGATTATTTTTTGGAAGTTACCAATGTTATCGAACTAGTCCGGCCTGCTTCGGTTTAATAGATAAAATTGGGAACCTGGTCTTAAAAGCTGGGTTGGTTATATGAGAAAAAACATCTATTTAAAAATCCACCCAAAAATCTGTTGACCCGCCCGGTTTTGAGGAACCCGTTAAACCATTCCCGGTTTTATCGGTTTTAAAAATCATTTCTCTTCACAATTGACCATTGAAATTCATCTCTCCTTGCACGAAATGGATTAAAAGAAATCAATTTTTTGTGATTTTCAAAAACTTATTTTTTATTTTTAAAATTTTTTGGTAAATTTTTTAAAAATTATCGGATCAGCTCCGGTTCGACCATTTGATCCTGACTCTTGTAAATTTTTCAAAAAATTGCTGTTGAGCAATTTTTGTGATTTTTAAAACCTTATTTTTTATTTTTAAAATTTTTTAATTTTTTAATTTTTAAAATCATCGATCAACTCCGGTTCGACCATTGAACTCTTGACCCTTTCATTTTTTTGAGTCGATGTACGGGTCAATTTTTAAATATTGAAAGTTACTTTACTTTAAATTAAATTTTAATTGGGTAATTATTAGAAAAATTGTTAGTAATTAATGTTCACTTTAGCATTTGATGTTGGTGAACGTGACAAATTAGATATAAAGATTTAAATTGAGACAAAATTAAAGTATAACACCCAATTCAAGTTCAATATCCAATTGGTATAAAACTGCAGCAAATTCCACATTCTGCTAGAGAGAGAGAGAGATGATACAGAATTGTGGCACCCTGTTTGTTCAATGGAGGCCTTGTCGCGTGCGAACAGTGTGCTTGGCTTCTCCGTCTACGACTGGTATTATTAAGACAGAGCAACTTCGACAGCAACTCGATCTTCTTCACAAAGAATCCGAAAACACGAGAGCCAAAGGTAAAACTTTTATTGCTATTTCAATTTCAATTTTGGGTTTCTTTATGTCAAAAAGAATCCTATTTCGTTTTCAAATTTTGGGTTTCTTTTATTGCTTTTGGTAAATGGTTTTCGGGTGGTTGAAGAAACTTCCTGCTACTTGTATTAATTTTCTTGCTATATAAACGTTATATATCTTTAATGGGTATCCTGATTTTGTTTTACTTGTATATGTATGGGCAATCGCAAAATGCAAATGGTTAGGATGGGTTCTGTTCTTGTTTACTCTATGGTTTATAATGCTGTAACTGTGATAGTGATACATAAGTATTGACTTGAAATTTCACTGGGTTACGATGATTGCGTTCTTTTGCATGAAAAGGCTATTGTTGTGTCATTCCGCATTCTATGATATTGAATAATCACCCAACAATGATTGAAACAATAATGCCATCAATGAAGTCGTGAGGAAAGCTATTGATAGGAAGCTGTTGGAATGTAACGGAATTTTATCTTGT
Organism: Forsythia suspensa; assembly: GCA_023638005.1. Lineage (NCBI taxonomy): Eukaryota > Viridiplantae > Streptophyta > Magnoliopsida > Lamiales > Oleaceae > Forsythia > Forsythia suspensa. The sequence goes on along the minus strand of CM042674.1, from coordinate 10,880,432 downwards.
TTTTATTTCCGCCTGGGACAGAATGGTGTTAAGCAATTTTGCACTGAAGTTGGGTATAAGTGCAATATCTAATGCAAGACTAAATCACTTGGCTGTCAGGTCTTATTTCAATGGTGTTGGAACTTGGAAGATGAATGCATCTAAGAGACGTAGACTTGAATTAGCAAAACTGGATTTTCTTTAGGATACTGAGATATGGTGGTACTTTAGACACTTAACGAGACTTTTCTTCTTACTTGGGGTTTGTTGATGATTTTATTTATTCTTGTGGACTTCTTGTAGGAAACAAACCTTCTTGGTCCTCTATTCTACATTCAGTTATTTGTTGAATGCATTGGTTTTGGCACATCAAACATAAGAAAGTATTATAGTTTGGTTTAATTACCAAAGGAAAACCCGGCTTTAGGAGATGAACATAACTCCTCATGATTCATAATTAGATACTAACCTTTCTTTATGGTTTTGGATAAATACAATCTACTTTGTTGATGGCAACATTAAGGGTGCCACTGGAGTTCAAATTTTACATTTCTTTTGGACAGTATTTCCTAATAAATTATAAACTGATGACTATTGTTTCAGCAAACAATGTAAGGTTGAGGCTGATGCGGTTGTTTGAAGCAGCAGAGAAGCTTGACGACAAGCAGCCGTTAGTGTTCAAACTGGAAAGGAAAATGATGCATGGGAGTTGCTTTTTCAAAAGAAGAAGGTTATGCAAGCCATGGAGAAATCAAAGAGTCGGATTGAAGTTCTTGACGAGCTTTCAGTGAAACTAAATGAGGTGTAGACACCTGTTACTTTTTTTACCGTGCTTGTTTAAGTCAAACAAGGAACTTGTAGTAGCTAGGATTTTAAAAATGGTGAGATTCCAGTACATTTCCTTATTTGCCATTACATTTCTCCATGTCATGTGATGGCCTTTTCACTATTATAGAACATTGCCTACTTCTTCCAAAGCTTTGGTGACACTAAAACTCAAGCAAAATAATGTACATAACAATATAGTTATGGAGATACAGATTGGTCATTGTGTTGTACCCCAAGTAGATAGAAAAATGAAAATGGACACATGAATTTGTTGTGCACGGACTTGTCTCTTTCCTTCAGTTTTTCTCAAATTAGTTTCGCTATTTCAAGAATTTGGTAAGCTTCTTGGGATCAATGTCACTACCCTTGTCCGCATCATGTACTAAAACAGTGATCTCATTATTGCCTATTCAAGCAAAACCATCCTTTAGAGCCATCGTTAACCATTGATTGTTAATGCATATTTTCATAATCCCTATATCTACAGTTGTAGCAATTGGGGCATGATTTGGTAATATGCATATGCAATATGGTATGCTTGATCTATTTCGCTTTCATTACGTGGACCTTAGATGATTGAAAAGTATAGCTACAAGGATATGAAAATAGTTGTACTTGATTCAACAATTAATACAGATTTGCAACTTCTTCTTTCTTCTCTCTTTTTGGGTGGGTGGGGACTTTGTAGGCAATACTTCCAACTTTAATAATTTTTCTGTTGTTCTAGAATATCAATTAAAAGAAAGTTGACTTTTGTCTCAAATGCTGCAAAATTTTGCAAAGTTCACTAAGAAGACAAGATGAAATGAATTAATTTCATAGTGCTTAAAGGTTTTATTTCACTCTTGCTCAGTATGTTTCTTTACTATCCTTGTTCTTTTTTCATTTCTCCACTGAGGTAGATGGCGAGAATCCTCTTCCTTTACTGTCCTTTATCTGTGGTATGAAACTGGAAACCCTTTCTGTTATCAGGCAATATCAATAAAGGAAGATCAACTGATTGGGAATGTTGGTTTAGATCTTGAAGTTGGTAGGGAAGAAGCCCCTATTCCCATTCGAATTGTATCTTCTAAAGAGGAAAACTTGAGCATGTCAAATGCAAATCAAGACTTGGAATCAGATCCCCCAAAATTTGTACAGGATCAAGAACTGCTAGTTGTTTCTACAAGTCAAAGGGAGCTCTACGCCGAGAAGGATTGGAACAAAACAATCATGAGGGATCTATCAATCGTATCGTGCAAAGTGAAGTTGACAATGAACTCAGTGTAAAGGAAATATCCTCATATGAGGACTTCATGTGTCACCTAGATCAACTGCTAAACAAAATGCAAGTGGAACTTCAAACATTTTTGAGGCTTGCAGCCTTAATACTAGAAAGTGAGGAAAAGCCAGAAAATTCAAAGGTCCAGCATGCTACGGAGATTCTTGAGGGTATACGTCATGTTAGAGAAAGGTAGTATGTAAACCAACTAAAATATTGCTGAATTTCTACTTATGCCTTGGTCCCAGGCCTTTGAGTTCATGCTACAAGTGTATCTTCTTCAGTTGTTTGACTACCCAATATCTTTTTTTTTGCAGAATTGCAAGCATCATACAGACAAATGTGTCATTCGAGTAAATTTCCATTTGACTTGTGCAATTCCTTCAGCAGGTGAAATGATGAAGAACAAAAACTACATTTAATATCTAGATTCACTGTTCTGCATTGGAAAATTTGATATGTAACTAAAAGAAAAAAAAAAAGTTTTTTTTTTTTTTTTTTTTTTTTTATGTTTCCTTTTTGAGTGAACATGTTCATAAGTTTTGCTTATTTTATCTAGTTTCCAATAATATCCTTTAGACTTGTACAACCCATTATTATTCTGCGCATCGTATAAGATTTGAGAGTCTGCATACTGCTACTTGCTAGCCGAATGGAACATTGTTAAAGATTTTGAGCTACAAAGATGAACCAACATTTCTTTTCGAAATAGTGTTGGCTAGGATTGTAGGGGATGTGCTTTAAACAGCAATAAGAAGGTTCAAATTTGTGTCAGTTTTTTCAATTCTATCATACTTAATAAAGCTTTAGATTCGTATTTTACTGAAGTGCTCTTTTTGCATGAATACAACGAGTTGTCTTTGATTTCCGGCGGGACTCAAGATTAACAGTAAATTGGTTCTACTTGCGTGAATCTTCCTCTTCCTGCACACTTTGCAAACAATCGTCAGTGGGCACAGGCAGCCGGGGTGGTTGTCGTATGCTCTCCAACGTTCAAGTTAGTGTTCATGTTAGTCCGGACTAGTTATACTTTAATAATATAAAAGAGTCGCATATAAATTTAATATGTAAGGAGTGGAGAGTTTTATAAAATCACTTACTCTACTTATGTCGTGTTACCCTTTATTTGTAGTGAGAGTTTGAGTGGGCTAAAGATTTTGATCTTTTTCACGTGTTTGATTGACCTACGTGTCTTTCATGCAACTAATATAGTCACCTTCTAATGTCTCTCTCTTTGACTGTTAAGTAATCATTTTTCCTTAGTTATACTCTATCTCTGACACACTATCAGAATATCATTGCAGTTGTCACATCAATCAATCACACTCAGTTCTGACTTCTTTTGAAGTCCCTTCGAAATAGAGCTTTGGACTGCTTGCATAGTGGTTCAGATGAGTCTAAAGTATCTTCCAAGTGACACTGATCGTCTGGTCTTTGCTGAAGCAGACTTAGCTACTAAAGTGATATGGTGGAGGTGGCGTGGACCACGTCGCCAAAAGGCACAACAGAATATAGGAATGAGTACTTGAATAATGTGTTAAAATGCATGAAGTTTTCCTAAAAAGTAATTGATTGAACATTCTCTCCAATTCTCTACTTGTTTTATAGTTTAGACTTAAAAATAATATATTAACACCATGCTATAGTATTCTGATACCACGTTAGTGGTTATACTTTTATTGTCTCAATAATATAAAGGTTGGCGATGATTTGGGCCAAAAAAATAAATATAAGGATATTTCTGCTACTCTTTCGAAGACTGAAGAGTCGAGGACGAAACTCGCTAATTTCCCTTTCAAATTCTCATTAACTAATTGCCATCTTTCATCTTTCATTGTTGATGTACTCCAGAAATTTATAATTGTAATATTAAAGGAAAATCGCTATCAGACCTTCAAGAAAACTTATACCTCACTTACATTCACATTCACACTCGTCAAATAATGATTAGGTCACTTTATTTATTTGGCCAACTAAATAATAATTTCAACCAACCAAGATTGGCCAGGTGTGATGGTGTAAGTGATGGTATAAATGATGGTGTACGACTTACGAGTAGCATGGTCCATATTAAAGATACAAATATTGTTGGGTGTCCACATGTGCTTGGGTGGATCAAGGCTCAAGTCCAACAAATTAGTCCAATTAAAAAAGTGATAATTTTATCATATATCACAAAATATAAAATAATTTAAAAAATACTATCTAATTTTTTTATTCTAAAAATACTTTTTTTTTATTTATGTAACACTTGTTGTTACATTTGTTATGTTTGTTAATAACAAATGTAACACATTTATTATAATCAAAATAACAAATGTAACAAATATAACAACAACTGTTACAAAAATAAAAAACAGTATTTTTATAATAAAAAAAGTATGACAAGTATTTTAAGAAATATTTTATTTATTGTGGTTATTTGTAAAAAAATCCCATTAAAAAAGTCGAATGATAATTAATTGAGATAGTTTCACCATATACTACAAAATATAAAATAATTTAAAAAATACTATCTAACTTTTTTTATTCTAAAAATACTATTTTTATTTTTGTAACGCTTGTTGTCACATTTGTTATGTTTGCTATATTTCTTATAAAAATATGTGTTACATTTATTACATTTGTTATTTTTGAAAAAATGCAAGTCTTTTTTGTCGAGTGTTCAAAATAAACAATCTACGTAATACTTTTCAATATGTAATGACATTTGTAAAGGCACTTGAGCATGTTTATTAATGTTTCTTATAGTCTGTTGCCTATCATATTTTGACTTGCATGTCCCAATCCGATTAGTGATTAAGAAGTTGACATGGGATTTATCTATGTTTAGGAAGAACAATGTTGTCTTCTTTCAACCTTGACATTCTATCAAATCCAGTTTTTTCATCCAAACATCTTTGTAAAAGACACATTCGCATTGAACTTTTGAAAGTTACACAAATAGCATTATTTAGTAAAATAAATGGAAAGCAGCGCTTTTTGCTTTTATTTTCTTTTCTAAAGACTTTCACTTGTGGCACAACTACTTGTGAAAATATGAATATTACCCTGTGTGAGATATGAACTTGTTCGCTTGTATTCAATTATTGTAATACTTTAGTCTAATATTTCCTAAGGCTCTACCAAATATAGGTTTAAGTAGAGGTGGCAAAAATGAGCTAGTCTAATAAAAAGTAAGTCAAGTAAAAATTGGACTAATTCAGCCCAATATAACTAACTCATTGTACTAATCGAGCTGAAATCGAGTTGGCCCAATTATTTTAGGCCGGCCCGTTATTTTTTTTTTTACCCCCCCCACTCTCTTGAAATGACTGCTACAACAAGGGGAATTTACCCCCCCCCCCTCCCCTCCCCTGTTGGTGTGGTGTGTAGTTTTTTTTAATTATTTTTAAAACTAAATTAAAAATTATGTTGGGCTGGCCCCAATAGTCATGTGATCCAAAATCGAGATAGGTTGTCCCAACAAATATAAGCCCATGTAAAATTGGACCATATAAAAAGTCATTATTGTAATGCAAATATCTCATAGCACCAAAACAAATAAAAATATATATATTTCACACGATAACTAATTTTGTAAAACTCACAACAATAAATTATAACATATTCACAATGGAAGAGAAAATTTGATAAAGTCTCTACCTAAAAATTGAATATATATAGTATAGTTTACACAAAATATAAGTAATTTTATATTAAAAGAAAATTAGACAGAAACTCTCCTGAAAATGGAGACCCCAAATTTTGCAATATATGTTCTCAATTTTTTTTTTAATTAAACCACTTTGTAAGCATGTTTTTATTAATAATGAAAATAAAAGATACTACGGACTTATGAAGGAGTTCGACTTGACCTCTAAAATGTTTAATAAAAACAAAGTTACCTTGTGTGGACATAGAAAGTGCAATGTAAAAGTTAAGACCACATTTCCTGCGCTCTAGTCATATATTTTGTCATCATACGTCAATTATAGTATTTCTCCAACTATGATCACTTTCGTACTCGCTACTCAAAAGAGATTTTGTAAATTTCAAAATTTGGACATTTATAAATGTTTAAAACATATGTACAACAAAAATGAACCAGAGAGGTATTCGCTTCTTTTCTTAGGATTGACTGAAATTGTTGCTTAAAGTCATATGAGTATATGACTCATGAAGTTGTTGCTTGACGTCATTTGTTTATCATCTGGCCCGGCCTTGGATAATTTTATTTTAGTTTTTTAATAATAAAAATATACCAACAAAATTTTTATAGAAATTTTATGTGGAATTTTTCCATTGAAATAAGATTTATTTTTTAAAAAAAAAAAAAATAAAACTAATAGTGCTGCCTGTCTTTCTAACAGTTATGCCACTTACAAATTTCCAATATCTATATTTTATTTTTGTCATTTTATATTATATTTATTATTGACTTAGTGCTTGTTTGATCCATATTAAAATTTACTAAAAATTTGTGGTTAAAAGTCAATAATTAATTTTAACCACGTGTTCTATGAGACCCATAATTTTATTAAATTTTTAAAATACATTTTATTAATTTTTTATCAAAATTTACTAAAATCTCTATCAATCAAACTATTAATGTTAGTTTTATTATCAGTCGTATCTTGTTATTAGTGGGGATATGTAGTCTATTAGTGCGTAAAAATATTTACATAATCTTGTATTAAAACTCCAAGCGGACAATGTATAATGGGGAATGAAATTACTTTGCAAATTTTTTTTGTAATTGGAGATTATTGGTTCTTCAAAAATCAATACTAATTTGGGAGATCTAGGTTTCCTCCAAATAACTATATCAAATTTGTTAATCTTCTATTTTGTTTTATTTTTGAAACAATTTGTGTCTGTAACATTTGGTATCAAAGTCGAACATAGATCGACTACTTGAACAAAGAATTTAACATTTGGAGAAAATTGTAGAAATTATATATAGTTATTAAAAAAAAAAAAAAACAACTTGAGTACAAAATGAGCGAATTCTTGAACATGTTGAATGCCAAATTGCAATCTTCATCGAGCGATCAAGATTGCAACGAAATGTCAAATGTTCAAGAACTTGCAATCAGGGGCGGATTTAGGTGGGGTCCGGTCCCGCTTAAAAAAAATCTTTTTTTATAGTGTAAAAAAAAAAATTTGTAACATCCTGATTTTAAAGCATAAAAAATAAATAAATTTAATAACAGTCCGAGCTCAAAAAATTATAGATCCACCACTAGTTGCAATGTAAGTTTTCAACATGAAAAGTGCAAGATTGATGAATTATTAGTAGTTATTGTTGTTGATGGAGGAGGATAAGAGAGGGTGGGGTAATCACATGTGGGTTGTCTCATGTCTGCAACATAAAATCTTTTTTTAACTGTGAGAGTACGTAAGATAGGATTAGGTAAAAGTTAGTAGTCAAGTCTTTTTCTCACACAACTGCAAAACCAAACATATGATCCCTAGATGCGCATGGCCGGCCCACATAAACAGCATAAGTTAGTTTCTCGTTTATTAACGTGCAATTATTAACGACGATAGACATTTCATAGTATTGAGACTTGAAATTTCATTTTAAAAGATCGATCTTGTTAAGAAGAATAGTCAAAATTTTTATATATTGGTTGTTGTTTTCATATATAACCGTGTGGAATTGTTACTTTTAACATGTTCATCGTGAGATGGTGGCTCTTTTGAGGACTATTTATCTCTGATCTTTGAGTCTAATTGCTCGCTCGAGTGTTTTGGCCTCGATACCATAGGTTCTATTTGAAAAATTAATTTTACTCTAAACTTGTACACGTGTGTTTGCTTACCCAAACTAAGAGCATCTCCAATGAATGAATGGATTGTGGTTGGCGTGGAAATTAAATAGATGAACACAGATTATGTGGAATGAATAGAGCGGTGAAGTTAAAAATTTCTCCAATGGGTTCATTCTACAATCTAATAATATTGATTATGTGGCATTTATTTTTTAAATTAAAAATAATAAAACTAATCTACTTAACACAATTTTAAAAATTAAGTTAAAAATTAAACAATTCACGACTCACCATTCTCACATAAGATTCAGATGTAGAAGAAGTCTTCACATCTTCTATTTTTTATATAGTCGTCGTCGACCACATAAGATTCCACATCGTTGCATCGTTGAAGAAGTATTTAATGTATATTTATCATTTAGTGATGTGACACACATTTTCTTTCAATCCATTGAACGCGTTGGAGATTTCTAAGCAAGTCTAGATCAGCATCGCATCATCATCCAATTAGATTCTCAAGTGGGAAATAATTCTGTAACTGAAACAATGAATTTTCTGGAATAAAAGAATAAAACTAACTTATAAATAAATTTGATTTACTTATATAAGTTTGGACAAACATTCGTTAACATCTTGCTTGAACAAACTACTAGGATGTTTTCCGTAAGTGGAAAGGGTAAAAATTTGGTTGGGGTGGGGTGATCTTTGAATTTATCTAATTATTTATCCGCAATTTAAGTTGGATATGGAATTAAGAATTTTTAACGAAGATCAAAGCAACTCCGTCTATTGTAATTTATATAGTAGGTAAAATAGACAGACTTCCAGTCTATGTAGCACTACGTCTATTGAATAGACGGTCAAATTATAAATCGGTCTCCAATGAGTTTCATCTAAATTTTAATATTACAGCTTATGTTGCATTAAATTTTTTAAAATTGGCAGGTCTTCAATTTATATTTTTCTTGTTTGGCTTTTTTTTTTTTTTTAATAAAATGATAAAATTAATTTAAATTTGCTAAGTCACTCAAATGTTTTTTATTGCACTTCAGATGAAGTCTATTTTTGGTGTGTCAAATCATTTAATGCAGTCCTCGTTAGCATGTATTAGAGTGTTTTTATAACTCTGTCCATATATATTTATGTGACATGTCTAAAGAACAATAGATTTGAGTGCATTGAAGGTACTCGAACTTCGTTAAAAATCCTAATTTTAGAATTATTTCCATATTTGGGTTCAAGTTTTTCTAGTTTAATTTACAAGAATGATGGCCGAATAAGAACTACTTCTATATTAGCATACAGATCAAATTTGTATGGTAAAATGTTACCAATTTTTGGTACTATTAATTTGTATGATCGTTGTTACATTATTATATTAAGGGCATTAGATGATTAAGCATTCAACTATTTCTTGATAGAATTTCGAGTCGATCCGAGTTGGCCGAAACTATAATAAAAATATATTTGAATCGTAGAGTACTAATAAGAAAGTAATAAGTGACAACAACGTAACATGTAACATGTGATATGAATATCACACAAAAATAAGATGGGTAACGTTGACCGCTTATTTACTACCGCTAGAGAGCAAATCAAATAAATTTGGGTTGGTAGGTCTAGCCAGTTTGTATGAATGAGGAAATACGCTAAAGTCAATCTAATCCATTGGCTTAACTTGATCTTAAATTTTTTTTTTTAAATAAATTTTTTATACAATCTAATACATTACATTAAATACAATCTTAGATAAATTTAGACTATATATTTTGAGATTTTTAAATAGATTAATTTATAAAATTGGGGTTCTCATGTATTAGTCAATAGATAAATGTCAATTTTCTTTCAAAATAATAATTTTTTTTTGTTAATTGTAAATTATTTGTAGACACTTTTTAAAAAAAAATACAAATATTAAAAGCTAACTAGTTTTTTTGCTTTGAGATATAAGCATGTTTGGCTTAAATTAAAAAGTTTACTTATAAGTAAATTTAAAATAAATAATTTACTTGTCACACCAAATATATTTTGGATTGAAATTTAAATTAAACTAAATTTTAATTAAATCTAAACAATTTTATATTGGATCTTGTGATTTTTTTGACTAATGTTTATTGGTGATTTGTGCTTAGATCATTTTAGATTAATATTATTTGGATTATGTATTATGATTATTCACAAAATAAGTGATTAATGTTAAGGAGGAAAAAAAAATCAAAATCGGGCCGACCCAACTAACCCGTGGGCTAGATGGGCCGAGCTATATTAGCCCGATTTTATTTAGGCCAGGGCCAGCCCAACCCAAAAAATCAAGTTATATAGGCCCCACGAGTTTTGCCACCTCTAACTACTTCTCTCCATTAGGTCAGATTTTTTTTAAAAAAAAAAAGAGATCGCCTATTTTATTATAGCATATAGCTTGATTTTATATTTGTCCACACAATTTTATTATAGCAAACTTCTTAAATTACAATATAATAAGACCTAAGTGTAATTAATAAACTATTCCTTTCAAATTAAATGTTTGCATACTCGTAGGTCAATATTTTCGTGCATACACGTGATCATTGGCAGACGATTTAGTGTATGTTTAGTAAAAGATTTGATATTATAATTAGTGAATTTTACGAAATATGTGAATAAAAAATAGATAAAAATTATGAATTCTACGATAAAAAATAATATTTAACTAATTTAATTAGTATCTATAATTTATAAGCACGGACATACACTTACTTTGGAAGTAGTGGGGCAGCTGGCCCACGCTGAATTATTTTATTTTTTATTGAATTTGCCCCACGCTTATTTTTAAAAGTATTGGTTTTTTTAACTTTTTTGACCAAATGCTAATTTATGTTCATCATGGTCCATGGAACTGAATTTTCGAATGCGAAAAGGCACTCGTAAGTCAATATTGTATACATGCACCTGGCCATGGGTAGATTTAGCGTGATAATAGTGGGGCAGTTGCGCTACGCCACGTTGATTTTTTTTTCCTTATTTCTTGAATTTTCCGGACGGCTTATTTTGAAAATTTCATAAGTAATGGGTTTATTAATTTTTTTATTAAAAATTACTTTTTAAAATAGAACATATTTAGGTTTTTATCTTCTTAAGGTGCGTTTGATTACAAGTATTGAATTTGAGTAGAAAGAAAATAAATTACAGTGAACTAAATTGTCAATAACTTGTTAATTGAAAATTTTGGATTTAGAAGACAAATTTTTCATAAAAAATAAAACATCATCCTCCTTTAAGAAAATGTTTTTCTTATTTTCAAGAAAAATATGGTCATTTATGTAGAAATGAGAAAATGTTTTACCTGGGAAAAAATGACCATCAATCAAACGTGTAGTTGTAAAATATGTAGAAAAATGTGCATTATCAAACGATCGGTTGGAAAATAAGTGGAAAAAGATTTTTTCATGAAAAATAGGTTGCAATCAAACGCACCTTTAATAAAAAAACAACAAACCATGAAATCACTCTCACGCATTACTTGTCCCTAACATATTTTTCAGTACCTCCCTCTAATATCGTAATATGTGACATCTAATTTTACGAATAATGATATTCATTGTTATTGCATGATGATCACCTGTGCATATATTAGTGAGACAATAGTGATAAATAAAGATTATTCTAATTCCACTCCCAAGATCCTAATCTCACCCAACCCCGTCAACTCCATTCAAAATCCAAATCCCTTTAATAGATACATCTACTAATGCTCTTAGTCTATAAATTTCAATTTGTATGGTTGGATTTAGTATGTTTTTATTAAATCTGATTTGATTTGAGTTTCAAGGTTTGTTTATTTTGAGTATATTATCGCATTTCGGCATATAAATTCAATGGACGCACTTCTATTTAATAAGTTGTTTAATTAGAATATGAACACATTTAATTTGATGAAACTTGCATATAGTTGTGTTTAATTAATTTTAATTAAAATAAATTGTATTTTTTTTTTACACGAACATTATAAAGAATTGACAATTCAACCGTATTGGAATCGAATAATAGCTTAATTGTGTGTATTAAAAAAAATATTTAACGGAATTTAAAATAAAACTATGAAACTTCACTACATTTTTCATAAAATGTTACTTTTTAATATTATTATCTTGTTTAGAAAAATGGTAGTCAAATCTTGACTCTGCACCGTGTCTAAACAAAAAGAAGGCATTTGTAGTACTGTTACTGTGACTAGGCAGTGTATCACATGCATGTGGACACGTATTTTGTCTTATATATTTGTCTCCACTTTATTGAAATGAATTTGGTTTAGAATAAAAATTGTGGGGGTGGGGTTGGGGGTGGGGTGGGGTGGGTTCATATGTGATAGTGAAAATGAATAAAAGATTCCCACGGTAACTAAAACAGATTTTGTCGGCAGAAGTTAATAGAGATTGGTCGACATAATTATCCAACGACTCGTACAAAATAAAAACGGTCAACCGTAATATTGGGGCCACGACAATTCTTGAAAATCACGTGTCCCCCCAACGTGGCAAACTGTTTATAACGGACAATAACGGTGTCCTCAACTATTTTGTCTTTGTGTCTGCTGTCTCTTAGCTAATTTCTTTATGATAATCCATCCTAATCTTTTCTCCGATTAAAATAAATATTAATCTAAGCATAATATAATATGTCTTATACTGAGGTATATTCATTTTTAAGAAAAGTAGATTTTGACAAATTTATACTTTTTTTCTTAATAAATCAGTGACAAAATATTTTTACATTTTTTTTATAATTTAAACTGATTCACTATTGCTCAAAGAATTAATTCAAGGTCCTTATATCAATGTCATATACGTGACAATATTGGGATTTTTTCATAAATAAGTTATTTTTTAAAAATAATTTCAAAAATTTATTTATGTTACAAATATTCTAAAATATTGTTTTTTAAAAATAATTATTATAATTTTTTATATTAAATAACATATGATAACTGAATGTGTAAATATCAGAATTGATTGGAGAAATCTTTTATTGAATCATTAATGACCGGATTTGATGGGAATTCATATATTACAAAATATTTTATTGTTAACAGTTGGAGAAAAATTGCAGCTGATTGATTTTGACCAAAATTTGAAAAAAAAAAAAAAAAAAATCTTCTCACATAGTGTAACATAACTGTCAAATATATATCATTTGTATCAGAAATATCTATAACAACTACAAACAAAACTCTTCTTTTCAATTTCAACATTTGCAATAATATGTAATACAAATTGAGATGTAAAACATATACTAGTTTTTCATAAAAAACTCATGATATACACAATTGTATCATATGTATCATATTAAACATCAATATTACAAATATCATATTAAACATCAATGTATCGAGTGCTTGTTTGGTATAGATTTTAAAGGGTTTATAGTTTTTCATTTTTGACTTTTGGGAAAAAAAAAAAAAATGACCATTTTGCTTTCTAAATTATATCATAGTTGTACTAGAAAATGGGGTCATTTTGATCATTTTCCTCCCAAAATCAAAAATTAAAAACTATAAACCCATTAAAATCTACACTAAACAAGCACTCAATAACAATAGTAGTATCATTCATTGTTACATAATAACCAATTGTGTGACATATGTTACATAAAATCAAGATTACAAGACATTGTATTATAACATATTTTATCATTCGGTGTTTACATAATAATCTATTGTGTAATATTTGTTACATAATATTACATAAAAATCAAGTGTTATAAACATAATTGTATTGTAACATCTTTATCATTCAAATTGTTACATAATAACCTATTGTGTAACATTTGTTACTGAGAATAATCAATCGTCATAATAAAAAATGAGATATAACATAATCTATATTTTGTTACATAACAGTGTATTATAACATCACGATTCAGAGTTTCCATTTTTCAACCCAATCCAAAAATGGTGAAGAGTGTACTGAGATTTCGTGAAGATTTGGGGCTACGGATATTTCGTGAAGATTTTTGGAAAGGATTTGTGTTGATTTTGGAAGATTTTGGTGTGTTCGATTAGGAGAAGATTACCTTAATTTGACGACGCGAATTCAAGTTATAGAATTGATTGTGTATTAATTATATTTTGTTTTAATTTTAAACTATTATTTTATTTATTAATATAATAATATAAATGCAGTATTTTAAAAATAAACTAATTAAGTTCATAAAGTTATAATTATTTTAATAATGTTAAATAGTGGATGTAATTTCCATGACAATATTTGATTAAGTAATCTGCACTATTTTCGAGGCCTTTGATCCAACCCAACTCGAAGCTATAATGAATATATCAAATCAAATATGGCAATAGTCCTAGAGGTAAATAAATTGACGAACTATTGCGGATTGATTGTAACGTAACAATAAACAATGACGGGACACTTAGACATAAACAACTTGAGTAATTGTGACATCTCACTTACCCCCACTTTTACCTAAGTCTCTCCATATTTTTCCCATCAAACCCAACTCAGTCATTGTATTATGGGGCGCCTTTTTTTATAGCACAGAAAAGGGACACTGTGCGGCAATAGTCTACTCTGCTAGATTACCTTCTGCAGTAGTCAATAATAAAAGACAATTTAAAGAAAGCTTTGCAACAGAAAATTTGAATGCATTGAAAATAGCTTTATTCACTGATTGATGAAAGTATAAAATTACAATTGCTGGTTAAGGGAGTGAACACCAGTGATCTTGATAAAATTTTGAGTACCAACTACCCATATAATAGCTTAAATAAGAAAAACATAACTTACAAGAATAAACGTTTAAAAGCTGAATAATCATAATAAGTATTTACAAATAGCAGAGTTCTTTTACAACTGAAAATAAACTTTTACAACTTAAACTAATATTTACAAGGTGCAACTGAAGTTGGACAAATAGCGACTGCAAGTGGTCAGGGGGTTAAGTTTAGCTGCGAACCTGACATTCTCCCCATTTGTTTTGGCGACATCATTATATGATATTTTTCAATGATATGTTTGAAAGCTCCAAGATCTTTAACTCTTTCTCAAGTATTCTCATCGACATCGCATCCCCTTTATTTCACTAAGTACTCATGATGATCTTTCTTGGAAGCCCTGTAACTCGATGATCAAGAATAGCTTCAACAACTCTCTTTCATGTTTTCTTCAATTCAATTTTAGGTCACTTCAACTTATTTCGGATGCATCCTCCGATTCGTAAAATATGGTTTAAGTGTACTCACATGAAGGACATTGTGGATTGTGCACCATGAAAGAAGTTTTATTTTGTATCGACTTTTTCAATCCGCTTCATGATGGGTAATGGCCCGATATATTTTGGCATCAATCGAAAATCTTTCCCTATTGCTGCATTATAATGGTTTTTGTCGGAGAATTTAACCATTGCCAAATATCATACGTTAAATTCGAAGAAACAATGTTTTTTATTAGCAGCCTTCTTGTACCGTTTCTATGCTTTCTTAAAATAACTCCAAGCAATTTCAATATTTCGTTTCCATTCTTGAGAGAAGCTCTTTACTTGAGGAGACTTGGTACTTTGATCGATATCTAAGATGAGGGAATAATGGTTACTAGCCAAGAACATTCTTAAAAAAGACTCTTATTGGTGGAAAAGTTCATTTGAGTATTGATGCAAATCTGAATCGCATTAAAAGTTTCACCCAATTTTCTCTGAAGTAGAGATAAAGCGATGAAGATATTTTTCCAATATAGAGTTGAAACACTCTGTCTGTTCATCAGATTGTGGGTAAAAACAAAAACTCATGCTCAATGTTGAACCAAGTTCGAACAACTCGGTCCAAAATGTGCCGATGAATCGATGATCTTGATCATTGACTATATCTTTAGGCATTCTCTAGTATTTGACAATGTGTTTGAAGAAGAAGCGAGCGATTTCTTCACGGATACATACCAAGGTGCTGCGATGAATGTTGCATATTTTGATAAACGGTCCACCACGACAATAATAGTGCCAACATCTCCAACATTTGACAAGCTAACAATGTAGTTCATCGACACACTCTCAAATGGCCTAGTTGGAACGTGAAGGGGATCTAGTAAGCCCGTCTTTTTTGATAAACTCGGCTTATCTTGGCCGACAAACCGACACGTTTTCATATAAGTCGCAATGTCATCCATTATTTGCGGCCAATAATATGCATCGCCGCAACAACGCAGTGCATTCATTCGCTCGCCGCCTCGATATTTTTCTCAAGGGTTTCGACGGCATAACAAAGCCTGATAGTTTGCCTTCATCAGCGCGTTCATCATGTTGTTTAATACTTTTTTGTGTTGCACCACCTTAGTGGTATATGATGCATTTGGATCTATCGCTTTCTTCTTGAAGGTCGTGAGCCGCAGCTCTGATATCAAATATCACGGGGCGCCTTTCTTTATAATATAGAAAGTGGCATCGTGCAACATTAATGTACTCGCACGACCACTTTATGCATGTTCTCGGTCAATTCAGTAATGAAAGATAATTTAAATAAAACTTTGCAACAGATGATTTGAATGTATTGAAAATAGTTTGTTCTAAAAAATACTTTAAATAACAAGTTGAAATATCTTGTCACGGTCAAACCCAATACTTATTATTCCAATTGTATGTTTTTTGAGGACTTGTTATATACAAAATTGTGAGAGTTCATTTTATTATTTTATTTTCTTATTAAATATATTATCGACAGCCAGTAAGTGTTACTTTGAAAACTCCACTATCATCTACAACTCTTGTAAAACTGGGAAACTAAAATTTCATTTAATATAAATATATCCAAAACTGGATAATATTGTTTTTGTTATTGTAACTACTACATTTGTTGGTAATATCACCCCCAAAGGCAGGATTAGCTCTCTTGTATCATTGTTGTATCGATTTGTTTCTCAAATAGAAATCTCCGCAACCTTTTGTATTAGAGAACTTTCTAGTAGACACTGCATCAGTACAAACAATATTGAATAGTGTAAATGAGTGTATTAGATACTTTACGAGACACATAATGACTAGAAGTTAAATCTGATTACAACCTAGTCTTACAATTAGATAAAATTTTCTAAATTTTTTAGGTCAGGCCTAGTCCTCTTCTTAAAAAATAGTACAAATCATATATAAAACAAAATTTTGTTACGTGGATCAAGGTCATAACAAATCTTTCCCTCATTGGCCAATTATTTAATAAATGTTGAGTGTCTCATATAGTCATTGCTAGAGACATGCCAGCTTGGTAGTTGGCTCAAAAATTAATTAAAGAGTCAAATGCGGAATTTAAGTTTTGAAAGATAAAATGTGACTCATCGCCACATCTACTTAGTACAGGCAATGTGTGACTTTACATGTTTGTGTATATTTGAATGTAGAAAACTACAAAATAATGTTAAGAAAATTCAAAATCACCAACCCACTGCTTTTGTCAAGTAAATGGACCAAATAAACTTATATATTTTGCTTAAAATCATTTTTTCTTTGCTTATGTTAAAACCGTTTTACCAAAGATAAGACGGCAAGACTTTTGTGCTAATGAATACTTTTTTTATTATGTACGTCATTTTGTTTCGCCTTTTTTTCTCAAGCAAGAAGCAACAATAAACTGTAAATTTCGTCTACGGTTACTGAATTTCAATTCTATTCTAAATTTTTCACTCTATCACGTGTAATCTCTCAAATTGATAAAATTTGTTTAATAGGCAGCCATGTCGAAACTGATCTTTGTATTCCAAGTTGACACTACACAATATCATAAAATGTGTTAAAATATAGGACAAACATTTTATCTTAGAAACATTGTCATGATTCTTATTTTACCATTTTCGTTTCTACCGTGTCAGTTTTAGCGATGACGTTTAACATCAATTATGATAAGATTGTCAATTAAATAAATTAAAATTCAATAGTCTAATTAAAACAAATTAAAATTTAATAATTCAACTAAAATTCGTTTACGTCACCGCGGATAAAAATTATGTTTTCTATTGGTAAAAAGCAAAACTCTTCTTTTTTTGGTTTCTCTCTCTCACGTGTACAGTACTTTATGTCGGTAAAATAGAAAGGAGTTAAAAAATAAAAAAACAAATTGATGTTAGAAGGATATATTATTCATTGATTTGGTTAGGTTGTGGGGACAGAGAGATTTATGGCGCAACCAACGTGGGGCTAGTTACCATCAATTGGAGAGTGGAACAAGTCTTATATATATTTTCAAAGGTGGAACCCACCAAATCAAACAATAGATATGGATTACCTAGTCTATTAAAACTGCCGGTATGGGATTAGTTTAGACTTTAGAGAGCTAATTTCGCCAATGATCACTGAATTTGTACGAAATTTTAAATTAGTCATTAAAATATTTTTCTTATTTTATTAGTCATTTAAATTGTTAATAATTTCACAATTTGTCACTCTATTAGTGAAATTTAAGTGCTAATGTGGACTAAAGGTCGTTACTTCCCTTGTCAATTTTATTTTATTTGGCTCAAAATTGATCTTCGATAAAATATCCCCAAATTTTCCTCTATTCCTAATGATTAAAGCAGTGAGAAGGGTGAAAATCTGCTACATATAATTGGGGACCATTTCAAGGTAAAAAAAAAAAACCGATTTGAAAAATTGATGAGGGAAATAAAATCGTTTAATCTACTTTAATACATAACAGATGTTACGTAAAGTTTAAAGTTACTTTTATTAATGGAAGGATGAAAGGTGAAAGATTTAATAGGTGGAGACCATTTATGAAATAAACTTGAAAATTAGAATTATAAAGTGAAAAGTGGGGGCCGGCTTTTGTGGCCGTTGTCTTGAAAGAACTGAAAACGGAAGCAAAGCTCGAGGACTTTAACGTCATGCCTTATGTGGCAAGTGGCAACTGCTCCTTGAAGGAGGGGACCACTGGTAGTTATTCGGGTACATAATCCTCATCGACGCTGACGATTACATCAAAGGCGCAATCCTAGGCACACATCCACCTACTCAGCTACACGTGTCCCCTTTGGTCCGCCTCTAGGAATTTCAGTCAAACTCTCCCAACCTCGTAAAAACTATTCTATTATTTTTAATTATCTTATATAACATCACTTAAGGTAGTTTTTCTTTCTTTTTCTTATCCATTAATCACCATACATCTCTTTCCAATTTTGAATATCGTTTTAAGATAAGTTTCCGTTCTAGATAAAGTTACATGTACAGTAAAACTTCTTCCAATTTAATTAGTTATTATATTTTACATTCGTTTGACTTAATATTATTAACTTATATATTTACGAGATTATTAATTAAAATTTTGTTATTTAAGAGAATTATTAATTTATCGATAATTCATTTTTTCAAGAATTTATTGCAATGGCTAATTCACTCGACCATATACGAGTATATGCGTCTGTATAGAATTAACTTTATGTTGTCTATGCACAATAAATATTCGAGATTTTACGTATCAACATAAAAACTCGTGCTCTTTGATGAATAACATGTAATAAACTCTTTTATTCTTATAATATTTTAATTATTGGAATAATATCGTGATCGCCTAAAAGATTTTAAATTTTAACATATAACATAATAAATAAAATTTAAATTTTCTTTTCTTTTTTAATAAAAATTCAACTTGCTAAACACGCGTCAAGATTGTAGAATTAAAGGGTTTGCCTTTTTTAAAAGTATGCATGGGACCATATGATCGGTTGAAACAAGATGACTAACTTCTTTTGTCAAGCACATGTGCAATCATGTTACTCTCTTCAAATTCAATTGGGTAATCTTCTTAGGCAATCAAATATGTTATCTATTATGAACGCGATATAAAGAAAAATAAGAAAATAAAATAATGAATGTAATGTAGGTTGAAATTCGACTAGTACTGCTCTTTCAAGAAATGCCCTCTTATTTTAAGTGCCATAAACTCATAATGCTCATTTTTTAGAGTAGAAAATGCAGATATATGGCACCAATAGAAAAACCTTTAACCGAAATATTGTACATTGAAATTGAGTGAAAAGATTGTTCTTATGAGAAAGAAAGCATTGGTGGTAGCGCAATGTTTAGGCATGATGTGATGATTTTTCACTCTTTGAAAAAAGAACACATGGTACAAAAACATAACGTATGGTGAAACACTATTTCAAAAAAAAAAAAAAAAAAAGAATATTAAAGATGGCAACATATTTGTTATGGTGTAGAAATCTATTTTGAAGAGTTTTTACTCTAAATAAAAATGCCTTATCACTCAATGTTAATCGAAAATGCAAGTATTAAAGTAGCACTTTCTAATGATACAATGGGCAAAGTTAGATTTGAGACACACTTTGCGTGAGCGATTATATAGTATCAAAGTACAATGTGATAGATTTGAGACACTCTTTGTTATACTACCGTTTTACTTACATCTGACACGTATGAGATGCATTTATGCTGGTTAATAAAATTATTGATATATACTATGAGTCCATGCAGATCTCGATTGCTCTACAACCTAATTGATAAATCCGAACTAATCCTAAATGCGTTCCATTAATCACTTCATCAATCAAGTCTTTGATCAACTTTGTGTAAGAGCTCCAACTCTGGTGGGTTCTTTGTCAATCAAATGTATGAAAGTTTATTCACTCTCGATACAAAAGTGTACGAAAATTCTGAGTTATGACACGGTCGGTCGATCAACTTGCTGCAATTATGGAAGATGCGAAAAGGGTGCAAGTGACATTATGTACCAGACTGGTGTTTTACCCCATTTGATCTAGTGGGTGGTGGCCTAGTGGGATATTAATGGTGGGTGCAGTGAAACTGTGGTCAGTACTCAGTAGTTTGTATTTCAAGGTTGGATATGAAAATGTAATTTTTTAATTTATGGAGGGTATTTTGATATTAGAAATAAATAATAGCGTTTATTGGGAGTGCCAATCGCACGTGAACACGCTTCTTTAGACGGAATAAAATACCCTGGCCCCACCACAATTTCTAAATACAAATATTTTTAAGAGTTAATTCAATTTTAAATTAATATTTACAATATTTTTCTTAGTAATTATATGTTGTTAAAAATGAATGGCAATTTTGTTTCTTTGAGTAAAAATTTGAATAATCATTGTTAGTGGATCATAATAAAGTGGCACATTTTTTCAAATTTTGTTTTGACATTAATAGACTAGGTAACATGTGTTGTGTCATTTGTATTGTCTCCTAGTAAATTTTCCAAGGACAACAAAAGTGGAACATGAGAAAAGGGCCGTGTCTGGTTATAATTAATTAATTAATAATAGAAATGGACAAAAAGCAAGAAACTTATACGGGTCTTGGGTTTGGGGGAGGTTTTGTTGGAATTTTTATAAATAAGAGGGCAAAGTCGCAAGAATTAGAGAGAGTTGCATTTGCCCTTCATAAAGCCGCCATTGATTCTTCTATCTCAAATCTCAATCTTCAATTTTTACTGCATTCATTCATTAATCTTCTCTCTATATCTCTGTGTGAGCTTCCCATCTTCTCAACAACTCTGTAAGATTTTTCCTCATTTTAGTTTCTATCTTCATGTTGGCCTAATGCCTGTCTGAACAATTACTTGTCATTGTTTTTGTTTTTTTCGGCTAAAGAATTGACGGAGGGAGGAGAAAGAAGAGATAAAATGAAGTATGTTTTGGTGACCGGAGGAGTGGTTAGCGGTCTGGGGAAAGGAGTGACTGCAAGCAGTATTGGTCTCATTCTTAAGGCCTGTGGACTTCGCGTTACTTCCATCAAGATTGGTTAATTGTTCTCCTTCTCTTATTGTTGTTATTGTTTCCTTTTCTCTATGAACGAAAATGTCTCAGGGTCTAAGCTTTGTGATCGAAACCAGAAAAAAAGTGAATAGCCTTTTTCTTTTTCCTGTTGGTTTTCAAATTGATTTTTGATAAGCTGCAAAATTACCCTTTTAAATTTTTTTTATACTGTGACAAGATATCAGGCAGTGTTTGATTGTACCTTCCTTTTTCAAAACCTTGGAGAAATTTTCTCATTCTCTGTTTTTCATCCTTTCTATCCTAATTTTCCTTCCTTTAATTGCGTCCTCTGTCCCAAAAGATATCCTTTTGATTTTTCTAAATTTCTTTTATCTCTTTAATATCTCAACCTCCCTTTTTGGAATTTTCTGTTTAGTTTGAACTATATATATATATATATATATATATATATATATATATATATATATATATATATATATATATTTTTTTTTTTTTCATTTCTCTATATTTTGTTTTGGTATTCAGATCCGTACTTAAATACTGATGCGGGAACAATGTCGCCTTTTGAGCATGGAGAAGTATACGTTTTGGACGACGGAGGAGAGGTTAGAAAAGCATCCTTCTCTCAAGCTTAGTTTGTTTAGATCTAAATATTTGGTTTCACTTCAATTTAGTTTTAGTATTGTTTTAATTCTGTCATTAGGCTGTGATCCATGGTACTAGATATAATTGATATTACTAGCTTGTAAAGATTGAGGCTATTTCATGTTTTTTTTATAGCATGCAATCTTGTCTGTAATTTTTGTGTGAAATCTTGCTTGAAGTGGTGGTTGATAGTTGAATTTTCTCATACACCAAGTAAAGGATGACTTGCTTCCATTTTTGAAGGTGGACCTAGATCTTGGAAACTATGAGCGGTTTCTAGATATAAAATTGACGCGGGACAATAATATAACTACTGGAAAAATTTACCAGGCAAGTACTTGGCTTATTATTACTATTTTTATAGAAAATCTAATCTGTTTATGCTTTCTTGAGGTCTTTATCAAGTTGGCAGATTTTGATTTGATAAATTGTGCATCTTCTTGTATTGCTTTAGTCTGTTATTGATAAGGAGAGAAGGGGAGATTATCTGGGAAATACTGTTCAGGTTTGCCACTCATTTTGAACTTTTCTTTTATGTCTTACCGTCTCTAATGGTGCATAATTTCACACACTTCTCCTCTTGTTTAGGTTGTACCTCACATTACCGATGCCATTCAGGAGTGGATTGAACGCGTGGCTCTTATACCAGTGGATGGGAAAGAGGGTCCAGCTGATGTTTGTGTGATAGAATTGGGTGGCACTATTGGTACAAAAGAAGATTCACATGCATTAAAATAAGTTGTCTTTAAACATTGTTTGCTTCTAAAAAAGATCTTTCATCATGCAGGGGATATCGAATCAATGCCCTTCATTGAGGCTTTGGGTCAATTCTCATATCGAGTAGGTAAGATTTTTTGTATGAATCTCAACTCATAACTACATTAACTTAAATTAACTTTATCAGAGGCTGGCAGTTGTTTTTCTTATAGATTCAAACCATATGACATCCTTGTGTCAATAATTGACATTCTCAGGAGCTGGCAACTTATGCTTGATACATGTTAGCCTAGTGCCTGTTCTGAATGTTGTTGGTGAGCAGGTAAGATTTTGGGGCATGAACTTAGAGACTCTGCTTTATAGATATTCCTTTCTAAACAATTGTATTCCTCAACATAATACAAGTACCACTATGGTGTTTACATGTTCAGAAAACGAAGCCAACTCAACATAGTGTTAGAGGACTGAGAAGCCTGGGTCTGATTCCAAATATTTTAGCTTGCCGCAGCACTACGGTTCTCTCTCTCTCTCTCTCTCTCTCTCTCCTGAAGCTGTTAACAAACTGAGCTTAATGTTCAAGTACATGCTCAAGTGACTCATCAAATGACCCAGCTCAGCCTCATTTTGAATAAGATATGAGATTCTTAGTCAAGCTCAAGTGCGACTCAATTAATTATTGAACCAAGCCACACTCGATCTCGAACTCCAGCCTAAAACTATAATTTTTTTAAGAAATGATAATATAATCATTTTGTAAGCATAAAATAAATTAGTCAACATTTCAAATTTAAAAAATATACTAACTATGATGGACATTTTGGCGGTGGATCCCACCGATATGCCACGCAGATGCACATTTATTCTTTTATAGTGGTAATTAAAGTGTATATTATCCCCTAAGCTTAGTCGAGCTGATTCTAGCTCAGTGTGTATAATTAAGTAAACAAACCAGGCTCGTTAATGGCTAAACTCATTCTATTCCCTCTACCCCACACAACACACAACACACAACACACAACACACAACACACAACACACAACACACAACACACAACACACATATTCCATTTCTAAAGTCTTAGTGCATTTTGCAGGAACTCGATGTGAATGTCAAGGAAAAACTTTCCCGTTTTTGCCATGTTCCGGTATTACTAGTTGACGAAAGTTAGAATGTCTTTATGCAATAACAATTATATATATTCATCAACTTCACAAAATTATTAGGTGCTGATATATTGCACTTGCCTTCCAGATAGAAAACATCATCACCCTCTATGATGTTTCCAACATTTGGCGTGTGCCTTTGCTTTTGCGAGTAAGTAGTTATGCTTTGATTTGATATCGTTCTACACTTTTTTATTTTTAATAGTGCTCACATCTGTTCTTCTTCCCATTTAGGACCAGAAGGCTCATGAGGCGATTCTGAAAGCCTTGAACCTCAAAAGGTTTGTGAAAAATCTACGGTCTTTTCTGATCTGTTCATTCTTTAGGATTTTGACAATATGGTTTCTATTATATCTCGCCGTTGATTTGAATTGATCGTATTGTATTACACTGTAGTGATGGTTTCAAACCTGCGTTGGGAGAATGGACATCTAGGGCAGATCTCTGTGATATGTTGCACGAGCCTGTAGGTTCTCGTCATTTTTAAATTTGGACATAATTACTCTTGTTTCCCACAACATTTTCAATTTTGTTGTTGTTGTTGTTGTTGTTTACAGGTCAGAATTGCCATGGTTGGAAAGTACACTGGCCTTACAGATTCTTACCTGTCTGTGCTGAAGGTAAACTTATTGTGTCAATGGTACTTTCAACTGAAAGGTTTAATTTACTATCAACATGCTGCTAGCTGTAATTTATGTATATAAAGCACTAACTGAATTCCTATTTGTACTTTATTTTCTTCTTTATATACAAGTTTTAGAACTTTGAAGTTAATAAATTGGTGTATATCTGCACATATAACTATAGAAGTGCATATCTTATATTTTGATATATTTTGTCCTGCAATCTATCACCACTGTAGATGTGTGTATATCTGCACATATAACTATACCAGTGCACCAAAAAGGTAGTTAATTAATTTGCTGGTGGATTTTCTGGATGGGCAACATATAATTAGGTCACTTATTTATGTATTGCTGATTGATTTGGCATTTGCAAACACATCCCTGTGGTAGTCATAGAAGCTAGACTTTCCAGGATCCCTATGTCATTTTATTATATGCAAGGATGAGTCAAAGATGGCTTTGAGTGATAGTTACCATTGCTAATTCATAGATCAATCACTTTTGCAGGCTCTATTGCATGCTTCTGTTGCTTGCCAGCGGAAATTATGTATTAATTGGGTTCCATCCAGTGACCTTGAAGATGCAACTGCAAAAGAGGTTATTTTTGTACTGCAATCATTTATCATATTTCTGTACATGGTATCTCACAATTTGTCAGAATATTTCGACTTGCAGAATCCCGATGCCTATAGAAGTGCTTGGAAGTTGCTGAAGGTCTGATTATACTTCAGTATTCACGCACTCACTAGTATATGCTACTTTTTTACATTTCTATTACATGTCATAGTTGATCCTTTTTGAACCCTTAGACAAAATCTTGCCTTATAGGGGGCTGATGGTGTACTGGTTCCTGGAGGATTTGGTGATAGAGGGGTGGAGGGTAAAATTCTTGCTGCAAAGTATGCCCGTGAAAGCCGGACCCCTTACCTTGGTATATGTTTAGGAATGCAAATTGCTGTGATTGAGTTTGCACAATCTGTCCTTGGACTACAAGATGCAAACAGCACAGAGTTTGACCCAGACACTCAGAACCCTTGTGTTATATTTATGCCAGAGGTTCAGTGTTCTAGTATTTTTGTTTGCAGAGTATTACCCATCTACTTATCTGATATAAATTCGATCATACCACTCATTCTCACGTTTATTTTAACAGGGTTCAAAAACCCATATGGGAGGCACCATGCGCCTTGGATCTAGGAGGACATACTTTCAGAGTACCTCAAGTACATCTGCTAAGCTGTAAGTCTATAAATCTTTGCCCCTCATGTCCTCTCGGCCTATGAATTAAAAAGGTGAAGAAAAGACTGAAACATTCTTGTATAGCATATCAGATACACAAGTTTCTTTGCACTATCAGGTTCTTCTCATAATTACATAGACATGATGGGTTGTGTTGGATCAATACGGAGTGGTTAGGAAAATTAGTGGACTCAAATGAGAATTGATGTGAATTCTGTCTGGTTTGAGAAGTGGCCCGTGGTAATTTACCAATCTATACTAACATAAACCAAGAACAGTTGGATGTTTGCTAAATGGTAACATGACCAAGAATTGCGTCATATTCACCTTCCTGCATTATTCTGAAACGTGTTGTGTATGGGCATTTGTACAAGTTGAAGCAATTACAAAGCAGGATACACCACTCACTTACTACTGTAACCTAATTAACTCTGGTGTTTTTTGTCCTTGTACACTATGAGAAACAATTGCTTGTTCACCAAGCGCAAGGTTGGGAACTCTGAAAGGATACTGCTGATTTGCTGAACTAAATCTAAACCTCTAATATCTAACTTGGAAATGAATTGATATTTTTGTCAGATATGGCTGCAAGAGCTTTATTGATGAGAGACATCGGCACAGATATGAGGTGTGTAGAATTACCATGCTCTGGATATAATTTGCCACTATTTCAAACATAAAGAAATTCTGTTCCTGATAGATGTCCTGTCTTCACAACAGTTCCATATGGGTACATGTTAAAAGAAAGTTTGATCTTTTCTAGGTAAATCCGGAAATGGTACAGCTACTTGAAGATGCCGGTCTCTCATTTGCTGGCAAAGATGAAAGTGGCGATCGCATGGAGGTAGTTCTTTCATAATATCACGCTGCTTCCCAATTACGATTCTACTTTTATGCATTTCTGCCATACAAGGAGGTAATTTTGCTTGTCACTGCAGATCATCGAGCTACCCAGTCATCCTTACTTTATTGGCGTTCAATTTCACCCCGAGTTTAAATCAAGACCAGGGAAGCCATCTGCTCTTTTCTTAGGTACTTTTTATTTCCATCTCAAGTTTCTGAGCATTAAAATGTGCAGTCTGGCAGGTAGGATATTTACCCTCCATAAACTTGTAGTTCCGTTTTTCTTGACACTGTGGAGTTACAAGAAAAACTGCAGAAATTATATGCATTTTGAATTATTTTGTCTTGTTAATGATTATGTTAGTGGCTATATCCTCAATTTTAGAATCATTGATAGGCTACAAGGAACAATAAAATTTGAGATATACTTGTATTACTCAAAATGTCTGAGGCCAAGTTGAGGTGTTTTGAGGGTGTTCATCTAAATTACAGCAGTCTCATCATTGTTCTCAGTGATTTTATGTCCACGTGATAGTTTTTTGGTCCATGTGGTTATTTATAAGAATCGCACTGGCAAGGCATAATATCTAGCATGGAATGACGATTGTTCTGTGAACTTTGTGTACTGTCATGCTTAATATTCTCTGCTCTATCTTCTTGGGTAAATTTTGCAAACTGTAAGAAGCCCTCAATCTTTGTCTAGTTTCCAGTTCTTCATATCTGAAATCTGTATATATATTTTCCTTAAACATGTTAAATTTCTGATGAGTGAAACAGAAATAATTCCCCACTCCAACCTCACACCTCTGGCGCTAGTAGGATGTTCAATCCATGTGTTAACTATAAAGACGAAACGATCCTCACAACCTGCTAGATTTTGTTTGTAAATTTTTATTTGCTTTTTTTTTTTTTTTTTTCTGTAAATGAGCGGGCTAGCTGTACACGATTGTGGTTCTGGCAATCTTCTTTTACATGCAGTTCCTTAGACATTGGGAAAGGACTTAAAGGCATTTATGTGTGGGTTGTTTATTGCAGTTGATGCAATTATCCTTGATAATAACATTTTTTCACAACAGGACTTGTAGCAGCATCATGTGGCCAGCTGGATACTCTTTTGAAGAAAGGTGCGACAAAGACATGCCGAATGAGCAATGGTACCTCAGCAATAAAAGCACTCCTATACGAGAATGCAACTAAGCTAGCTAATGGGTCTTTAGATGGAATTTACTGCAATGGGAATGGTTTACATGTTTGAATGATGAGTAGCTTAAGGAGCTTTGTGTCGAAAAATATCCAATATCCTTGTTTTCTTTGGGTGTGATTTATCAATTTTCCTCCTAAAATTTCTTCGTGTATAGGCATACTAGTTTGGTAGGGGTTTTAGCTTCTCATATTGCAATGTCCATGGGTGCAGCTGAATTCCGGTCTTTTTAACGGATCAGGCTGTTGTAGTTGCAGTGCAATGCCGTGGAAAATGAGTCGAGCTAGGTTTATTTTTGACGGACTAATTATTGATTACTGACCCTCCTGTGTGAGAGGTCTGCAATCCCATGGCTGAGGGTTGCAGCTATTAGCATGCTCAGATTGTCTATGATGCATTGTATAATTAATCAGTTGAAACAAAACAAAGGTTACCTGAACCGAGAGGTTTTGACTGTTGATGACTGGGACTATTGTGAATTATGGAGATTTAATGAAAATTTGTACTTGTATCATAAAGATTGAGAAGACGTCATGTTATTTTTATTTGCTCAAGTAGGAATAAAAGAATACGAACTTACATAGTTGTTGGAAGTATATTACTTATTTTCGGTATTAAACTTCTTCCCAAGAGAACTGTTTTTCGAAGAGCAGTGTGACAAAAGAGATGGAAATATTTGGTAATGTAACAAGCACTAGCACTTGTGTTGGTCTGTATACTTGAAGTGTATGTTTGGTAGTATTGAAATTAATTTTTAAGTGTTTATATTATAAATTATAGGTAAATATGTTGATAAAAAGTGAGTTGTAAGTTATGGGTTCTATAAAATATGTAGATAAAAAGTATGTTTGACTAGTTTGACCAGCTGAAATTATAATTTAAGCACCGCCAAACATGTGCGAAGTCTGTCGAATTTGTTCCGCGCCCAATGGCTAGTGATGCTAATCACTGAATGAGTTTGCTGGACGATTCAGCAGAGTAGTGATGCTGATGATCTGTGCATATGGAAAGTTCGCTTTACGTCCTATGCATTCGATATTTATAGGCGAATTTGGGCATGGTCGTAATGGGATGCCATGAGTTGGCACTAAAAGTAAAAAGGAAGAGTATCTTATTTAGGGAATAGTCGAGAGCACGTGGAGAAGATGCTTAACTTGCAAAATTATCATTCACAAATTCAAAGTATACATTACATTACATTACATACAAGCAAACAAAAAAAAAAAAAACCCCAAAAAAACCCCCCTAATGGAGAAAAAGAAAGCAAAGCAATAATGGAGATAAGATGTGGATGTGCTGGTCACAAGCACATGCAGTCATGGACCCAACACATGACCTTGCCATTTCCTGCACATGCTCCCTGTCTCCCACCAACACTCCTTAATTCTTTTTTCATTTATATAAATCTCCTAATTAATTATAAGCTAATCAACGCTCACTTCATCAAACCTAAAATCCAAAAGGGTTCGACTATGTTAGGCAATCAACTAATTAATCAGCTTTTAATCCGTTGGTCGGTCGGTTTATTTAAAAAAAAGAAACATAATTCGATCTCCAACAAACGTGATTACACAATGGGTGGTATCTGCGCAACTTGAACACAATGGTGGTGTCGTGGGCAGGTGACTAAGTGGTCGTTTGAGAGGCCAGCGGCCTGCATGAACGAGTGTATCACGGTCGGGCCGACTAACCGGAAACCCCTCCTAACCATGTCCTTGCTTATGGATTCCGATTTAGAAGTCTTCACTGGGATCTTGTGGCATGATTTGTACTTTGTTGCTATGGGTTTGTTGTTCACAAATCTCCAAACATATTTCTCAAATGATCCGAATTCCTTCTTTATCTGCAAATAATACATTCATGATTTCAATCAGAATAATCAACTGACTACATTCTTGATTCAATCAATCTTGTCCTGCAACATTAATTAATTCGTTGATGAAATCATTTATTATGAATTAAGTATGTATAGTACATATATATATCGACTCATGCACATGGTCCCATGTGGCAAGTTAATAGTGCTGTTAATGAAGAATCATTATAGTACATGGAGAATTATTCAACAAATAGTTCTATTTGCCAACAAAAGTTGACGTAGTGAGGTGTCGTTGCGCTAACCTCAAGAATTCTGTTGGAGTTGTCGACCACACCTCGGACTTGGCTCAAGTCTATGCCATAATCAGCGCTGATCGAATTTATCTTCTTTTCGGAAAATTTTGAAACAATTTCTGCATCAAATCCTGAAAATGCATCCCTGGAATTGGATTGGATTAGATGAGAAAAATGAAAACTTTGTCCTAATATTAAGAAGGGCCACCCCTCACCTCAGGTCTTGTCTTTTCTTTAACACTGAAGTCCAATCTGATCCAACTTGGGCACCAATTAACACCAACAATTCAAACAGTTGTCTGCAATTAATGCATACAGCAAGAAATCAAAAAGTGATTGTACAAATGTTTGTGTAGCATTTCGAGGTGTCAAAAATGTATTAGAGGACAGCCAAAGAGACGACATGTTCTGGAAAAATGGAGGAGAGCGAGAACGTACTCATCATCGTGGACAGGTACTCCCCATTCATCATCATGGTAAGCAACATAGATTGGGTCTATAGCACCAAAGAAAAAAAATGAAATTTAGTAACCAGAATAGATAAAAGATACAACTATGATTGATTAATTAATTAATCATTAATCAGAATGATTACCTGAATTTGGAGTGATGAAGGTGCATCGCTTTTCTTGATCTCGAACAGCAGTGTTGTCAGGAACTACCTTCTTGATTGATTTAGTTCTTCCGTAATGAGCAATACGCATTTTTCTTTGTTCTTGCATAATTGCAACCTGTTCTCGTCTTGCCGCCGCAATGCTACCAGGTGCCTCAACTATGAGGGATCTGGAAGAGCATTTTAACGAACAGTTATCAGAAGATGATGATTTCTTGGATTTCTTCACTACTAATGCATTAGAAGCTTTAACATTGGATGATTTTGGTGTCAAGATCAGCCTTTCAACACTGGAGTTCAAAACATTTGAATCATTACTTCTCTTGATAGCAGGCAGTCTTGGTGATTTCAGCTTAGGAGAGAGTGGAGGAGTAGCTGTGGCAGGCCTTACTTTGGGCCTTTCTGACAGAGGGACTCGATTGCAGTTGGGTTGAAGAACCCGACGCCTATTAACAGACTCTGAGCTACACATAGCAATGTATTGAAAGAAGAGAGAAAAAAAAGTATGTTAATTAAGAATGGATCATGGATGAGATATATATAAAAGGGATGAGTAGGGACAGAATTGTGAAAGTGGTCACATGGAGAGGTTGGGGTCTGCCATACAACCTGTTGTGAAGGGCATATATGCATGTTAATTACTATCATCTTTGGTGGAGTGTGTGTGAAGGTTTTGGATACAGAAAAAGACTAATCATTGATCTTTGCTTTGCAGTTGTCTCAAATAAACTTTTTAAAATGTTTGATTAGTTGGGATTTTAGAGTTAATTAGTTGGACAACTCCATAAAACTGCAATTTGACATTCTTATTATATATTTTAAGCACCTTCATGACATCCAGGCTTTGAAGGGATCTGCAATGGTCCCATGCGTTCAGGATCTGCAATGGGGAATCATATTCCTTTAAGGACAGGAATTGCGTCATCAGGAATGAAAAAATCCCCCCTCTTTCATTTCATTTTTGTATTTTTGAAACCAACAAAACATTCTTCATTTATTCAAGTCATCAAGAACTATAGACGAGACGTGAAAAAAGAATACAATCCATAATGAAAGTATCAAAGTGTTGGGGAGCAATAATACCACACTTAAGTCCATGGGTTGGATCACTCAAATGATGGAAATCGAAATCCGCTAAAGAGTGTATAACAACTCATCTGCCAAATCAACTATCCCTGAAAATGGATGGTGCTGAAGCACGCGACCTATACAACATCGTTGGGATAAGCGCCAGTCCCAATGAGTAGGAGGGTGCGACGGTTGCTGCAAAACCTTGGGCGCGAGCCCGAGCGGAGCAACAGTCAATGCAAATCTTGGTGGTAGTAGCAAATATTCAAATGAGAACTTTGAAGACCGAAAATGGGAAATCTTTGTCTCGCTGCTTTGTTCCTAATATATCGTGTTCGATATTTATTGGTTATTGATTGAAATTCTCCAACGATCAGAGTTGGGGTCATGGATTCGAGTCACAAGAGAGTCATGTTGAGTGAGGGATTGTTGGGGAGCAATAATACCGCTCTTAAGCCCATGGATTGGGTCACTTAAATGATGGTGGTCAAATACTATAAAATGTTTAGCCTGCCTGCACTGAACATCAATTGGTTTTTAATGAGATGGTTAAAACACGATCCTAACACAAAGGACGGGAGCTTGTGGACCACTTTATTCCTATATCTAGAAATAAAACAACAAGAGCAATCTTTTACGTCCTATAAAATAACAAATGTTACAAAATTACGCAAAATAGTTTAGTTTGGTGTATAACTAAAATCCGTGTTGAGGATGTGGACCACCTTGGGAGGTTCACGTTACCATCGTCAACTAAGAAACAACCCCTCAAACTTGCTGCTTGAGCGGCTAATACCATCCCCACACCCCCACATGTTTTCACACCTGCTTCGACAATTCACAAGTGAATAGTATTAAAACTTGAGGTTCTATTTTAAAATGTCAACAAGTTCAAGTATATCAAGTCCTTATATGTTTTTTATTTATTTCATTTATAACCGATGTATGATTTTTTTTCCTTAAACAAATAAGTGTGTACAAAAGTTGCCATTTGCCCACCTCAGAAGCACATCCCTCGTGCACTAGTCTTTCACTTCTTTTTGCAACATAAGAAATATATAGAGCTAAACTCGATTAGAAGACCAAATTCGACTTCTCCTTCTTTGTGACATCTACATTTACAACAAAATTTACCCGAAGTCGAATATAAGCATGAAATAAAGACATGTACAATAATAAAAATCAGATAAATAATACTCAAATCATATTGATCAAGTGTTACCAAAGATTCAAAACAATACAAAAAACTTCTCTACATGTATTCTCTTGTACAAATCTTGACAATTCAATCTGCAACTATATATATGTTTGTCAGTATTTATAATTACTTATAAGTTGGTCAAATATTATATTTATCTACATATTTCGTAAAATCCACTGCTTATAAACTAAAAAAAATATTAGCAAACAAGTATTAAAATCTTGAATTGTAAAACTTAAACTTATTAAGTAAGCAATATATTTGTGCAACACACACACACACACAATTATTCGAGGAAATGAGGAAACTTCCTCGTTCAATGTTATTTTTGGTTTACTTTGTTTTTTAATTATTGACAAAATGTCAATTACATAATTAACCCTTAACTAATATTAGATGAAGAAGAAACATCCCATGTGCTTTTACCAACATAATGGAATCATGAATTATTAAGACAAGAAGCCGGCAAAACACACGAGACATGTATTCTTATTGATAATAACAAAATAAACCAAATTACGCGTGAACAACTCTCATATCAAATGAATGTAAAATGATGGATTGGCAACTAATTTTTTATGTGAATAAGAAAATAAGTGTTTCCTTAATTGATTTATTACATATTAATCTACAAATTAAGTTGTCAATATGAACAATTAGTATAAGAGCATCTCTAATGGTAACGTGGATTAATTTAAAAAATTGTCTTGAGCATCTAATTTCAGAAAATCTGTTAGACATGCTAACTTAGCAAATTATATTTTTCTTATGCAGAATTAGATGTGATTTTGTTTTTATTTTAAAAAAAGTAAGAGGTATGTATACAACCTTATTGGGTTATAGACAGAATTTACTGGAAATTAATTTTGAACTGAAATATTTATTTATTAGACATAAATAATTACACAAATGGAAATACAAGTTTAGGATATCAATTTTGAATTGAAATATTTATTTATTACGCATTAATAATTGTATGTCACATATACATTGGTGATACTCTAACCAATCAGAATTTCAAAGACCAAATTCAATTCCAAGCAAATTCAATTAATGGGCTTCGTGATTGGGCTAATTAACAATTGGACTATTGGCTACAAACATAATATGTCTGTTGTCTATGCAGTCTCGTTTTCTTGTCTACAATGGACAAGATAAATCTTCTCTTGTCCACATTGGACAAGATAAATCTTGCCCATCGTCTACATGATGTTTCCCCACCCCACCCCCCACCCCACCCACCCCTCCCCCCTCCCTCCCTAATTTCATCCGCTTTCTCTCTCCCCGAATTTCTCCCTTTCTGGTGCCCTAAATTTTCCCCAATCATTTTTTATTATTATTATTATTTTTTTTTTTTTGAAGTGGCACCTAGCCACTTAAGCCATTTGAATCTGACTGGGCATTTCACGTATGCAGTAAATAGGAAAACGAGACTCACTGTCTAAGATGACACAATGCCAAATAAATGGCTTTGAGCATTTGATTATGCATATTCTTGAAAAGAAAATTTGATTTTCAGAAATTAGAGTATATTGGATAGAGAACTTTAAAAAAAAATATTTTCAACCATATATTACATGAGACCTACATCTTTTATGTACTTTTCAATCACATCACATATTTCTCTAACTTTTTTCAAAATCTAATAAAATACTACTTTTAAAGTCCACCAAATATACACTAAAACAGTGCAGTGCATATGTATGTGGGTTCATCTCATAAAAGAGTGAAGCCTAAATTATTGCATGAACATTGGTTAGTCACACAGAACCTTTCAACAAGAACAACAACATGTATTTTCTGTCTTAAATTCTGCCCAGTAACAAGAAATTAAAATTAGATCTATCAATGGTGTCAAACAATATTAGTTTTCCAATTATTGAAATTTTAGCTTATACTTAATTTTTATTCAAGTTTTTCACATCACATAGCAATTACATATACATAAAATGCAACAATTTTACATTCTTTTATGAAAAATTCAATGGACATGACTATAGTGATATATTTAGTATGTTAAATTATATATTTAATATGCTAAATTAAATATTATTTAATAAATGTATCAGACCTATTTGCACATTTTACAAATGTTACAAATTCAATTGCAATTTTCTTTAATTAAAACTAAGTGTATTTTTATCTTTTTAATCAAATAAGGACCAATTGTACACCAAAACACATATGTTAGGGATTGTTGCGCCAAAAAACAAAGGTTATGAACCATTTCCACACTAAGGGCAAAGGTTAAGGACCATTTGCGCCAATTTTTCTAAAAGTTATGAATTCCATAAATTTGTAGGTCAAGTTAAATTGTTGAAATTAAATACAGCTTTTTAATAGAACCAAACAAGGACTTAATTAATTTCTCTCTTCCAATATTATTTAATTGTATGAATAATTTGATAGATTTGCATATAGAAAGAACGTTTCAAAAAGTCAGAAAGCGTGGTTAGCGTAGAAGAAAGTTTGTTTTTTTTTGAGTTTAGGTGAGGCTGGCGAGTAACAGAAGATAAGCAAGAAGTGAGTGCAATGCGTGAGACGTGGCCTCATGCCTAAGTGGAGCTTAGAAAAAAATTATGCTGGCTTTTGAGAGAGAGTAGGATTTAGAGATAGAACTAACGTCAATATCCGCTCAAAACAAAACTTATACAGGCTTTTTAGAGAGAGAGAGAGGGAGAGAAAAGGATTGAGAGATAGAAGTTGCGTCAATAGGATTAGAGTTAATTGAATTAGAGTGGAATGGTGGATTAATGTGTATGGTTACTATATATACTACCGCATTAGGAAAATTAAATATAAACTATTTATTGATTAAAAATTCATAATAATTTTTTTTAAGCTTAAAAAGTAAGGTTACTTTTACAGAAGGTTATTTTTTCATAGGTAAGATTAAAAAAGATAATTTGTATTTAAGTAACTTTTTGTCTACGAGTTCGATACATACTTAGGCCTTGTTCTCTTTCTTATTTTCAAGCCGCTTTTAATTTTCAATTTTTCAAAACAGTGAAAATGTGTTTACTTATCCATTTTCAAAAATGCATTTTCGAAAACACTCAAAAAATTTACAAAGGAAAATGAAAATGATATTTGAGCATTTTCATCATTTTCTTTACAAAATGAAGCTCATATCCAAAACGGCAAAGACACGAAAAATGAAAGGCCGGACACCATTTCGATTCCTCCTGCATGTTCTTGCTGTGTTTTTTTTTTTCTCTCTCACCCAAACGCTTCCCGTTCCTCTTCTCCGCCCTAACTCCCACCCGAACGGCACTCCATCAGCAACCATGGAGGCACACTTTTGCCACCGTTAATTATTCAACCCCACCGTCAACTACCTAAATTGCTACTATTATGCATATATGGATCAATTCAATAATCAATATACTGTAATTCAGGATGTCTGTGGATTCCGTTGGCCTGAAATAGATGCCTAGTTATGAAGTGGAAATGCACGATCATACGGATTGGATCAAACAAACTCAGGTTTCTTATAATTGCTGTCATTGTTTTCTTTTCGCCACCGTAATCCAAACTTTTAAACTCTCTTTACTACTTTTTGAATCTTGTAAGTTCATTGATCCCCACATTTCATTTGGTGCAAAATATTATAAATCACCATTTATGGAATCATAATCTAGATTTTACTTAATTGATGATGGCGTTTTTTTTATTTGACAATTTAGCTTATAATCTTGAACTCTTGAGTTCTGCATATTAACTTTTGTCTCCTGTAAATTATCTCTATGCAGGAATCTTTTCATCCGGTGGAAGTTACAGAGGGACGTTGGATTGTGCCTGAATGGAGAAAACCTCCAGTAGGTTCCTTAATTGAATTTTTTTTTTACAAAGTTCCACCATGATTGTTGCTTTCAATACTCTGCAAGCTGTTGATTTACCATTGCAATTAGTTTATGATTATATATGTGTTGATTTTATTTGGAATTTATGTTTCAAGTTGTCACCCAGCGTATGTGCTTAGATCTGTGAATATATGCTGAATCCGAGATATTATTTACTGACTACCTTTAGAGCATGAAATTGTTTATGTGAAGAATTCTTTGAAGAGCATTAATCTTGGAGATGACCAAGTTAAAATTTCATCCATTACCAGATGGCCTGGTCATGGCATCTCCAAATTTCTTTGGTCCTTTTTATGCTGTTAGCCAACTGCCAACAAAAGAGCATGAAGAGACGCCCTCCGGTAATTGGCTGCCCTTCATTCATTACAGGTTTTCTTTCATACATATATAAGAAAGATGCATACAGTAAGGTGTTGGGGACAATTGAGATTCTTCCTCAACTTCTTGACAGTTATGATCCCAGCTTTTGAGACGAGATGATGGTGCACCAGTTGCTTTAATGGCTAAACGAGCATTCCATCCAAATGAGACGCTGTTGGTTGTAAACTTGACACTAGTTAAGGAACTGGAAACTCACTGGAGAGAGGGCCAAATTGGTTGTTAACGTGACACTAGTATTGTCTCTGTTAGCTCGACTCACCTTTGTATAATACATATTAGCAATACACGTAGAAGTTCTAGAGAAATTTTTGAAGGTTCTATTCTTTTCTCAGAACTTTTTATTAATAAAAAAACAGGTGCTTTTTAATATATAGAATGATGATTTCTTATGGTCTACTAATTACATTTAATGGTTAGTAAATTGATAATTGCAAACTCGTTTTATTATCTTGTATAATTCTATCTTGTGAATTTTTGTGAATTTAAGAAGCGAGATGGTATCTTTCAGTCACCAAAACTTGCTCCCTCCTGGCTTTTTCTATTCTTAATTATCCACAATGAGAGCTTTAAGGGAAAAGGCGTGGATTTAAATTATTCTTAATTATTTAATACTTTATTAACATTAAATTATTCAAATTTATTGAATAATCAAAATTTTTAAATAAAATATTATAAAAAAATCTCAAAATTTCCAAGTAAACGCGTTTTCTACATTTCTATTTTCAGAAACAGTTTTGCAGAATGACAAAAAGAACGTATTCTTAGCAATCTCAAAACAAACAATTAAAACACAAAACTGAAAATAAATTCAAAATTTCAAAATAGAAAACTGAAAAGAGAACGGCCCCTTACTTTAAAAAAAAAGAACTTTTACCTTAAATTCAAAATATTTTTGACTATATCATGTATATATTTATAGCAGTTGCACGTGCATATCGCGTGGTCCCACTATACTGTTACATAATGGGTCACTTCGTAAGCCCGACTCATTAAACCTTAATGTAGACTAACAACTATTATATCGAGCATATGTTTGGTATAGTTTAAAATAATTTTTTTTGGAACTCATTTTCAACCATATATTTTATATAACCCGCAATTTTTATCAACTTTTATCAAAATTTCCTAAAAAATTACTTTTAATCTCTACCAAACCAATATACTCATTCTTTCGGGTTATTGTTAAATGGAGCAATTTGGAATTTTTTTGATTCGAGTGTGAGGTTCTTTCTTCCAAGAGCATAGTTCTATTTTGAAGCTTTGTAGTTTCACAAGATGGATACAAATATTATTTAGTAGAAATTTTGACTTTAATGACTAAATAAAACATTTTAATGGTGAATTTGAAATTTAAGTTAAAGTTCAGTAGTGATCATTTATGATAAATTAACTAAAAAATTATCTCATGAGAATTCCATTGAATTGCCCAATTCCATTCCGATGGAGTTTTTCATAAGACGAGCGTGCCTGAAACTACAAACTCGAGTCTCAACAGCCTGAAAGGATATCCCCAAACAGGAAGAAGAAACCCTCAATCCCAATCGGTCTGCTAAATATGCCGCTAAGCGCAACTATGGTGGGAGCGTTGCTGGGACTGGGTACCCAGATGTACTCCAATGCCCTTTGCAAGCTTCCTTACATGCGCCGTAATCAACCCCCCCTTCTATTATTGTTATTTTAGGAGAGGCATTTACTATGTAGGGACTAATGCGATTGATTTCCAAGAAATTTGCAGATCCATGGGAGCATTTGCTTGGAATGGGGCTGGGCGCGGTGTTCGCTAATCAGATGGTGAAGTGGGACGCAAAATCCCAGGAAGATCTCGACAAGTTACTTCTTAAGGCCAAACAAGCCAATGAACGCCGCTACTTTGGTAAACTATTTATTTTTATTCGTTTATTCTGATTATTTCGTAATTCGATCGAGTTTATGGATATATCTGAAGCCCCTTTACTTCTTTTTTGCAATTTTCTATCATATTCTTTGTAATGGATTGAGCTCAATTCCAGCCAAACTCAATACCAATTGTTCCACCAGAATTACAGAGGCTCTATTTCAGCTCAATCAACAATAATAACTTCTAATTAAGAAATGGGGAGGGATTAAACGAAGAAGAAGAGGAAGAAATGGGATTGAGAAAATGGGAATTCAACCCACAGAGATTCAACAAATTCATACATAATTTCTTTCTCCTCACGTGTGCAAATATATAAAAGCTGTTAATGAAAAAACGTGTTCAACGTTTTCTTAATAATGGAAATGCAATTTAATTACAATCAAACAATGTTGCTTCCACTAAACAAAACGGCGTTGTCTTCTTCTTTATTTCTTCAGATAGCTTCATTCACCAAACGACGTCGTCCCTTCCTAATTTGAAAATTGGTTATGACGGTTGCTCATGTTCCTCCTTATCCCCCACTTCAGCTGCCGCCATGGTTGTCCTTCGTGACAATCCCCACCCTCAATTAAACCTTGTCCCCAAGGTTTAAAAAATGGATAATCCCTCTCCATGATGTCCGAGTCTTCCCAGGTAGCATTTTCTGATTCAGGTTGTTTAATAACTTCTTCTGCCACACTATCTGGTAACTACCCTACTGATACTACTTTGGTCCCCAGATTCTTTTTCAACAAGGACACGTGGAACACAGGGTGAATCATGAGTAGGTAGAATCAGTTTGTATGCCACTTCTCCAATCTTCTCATTCTGGTATGATCCATAGTATTTAGGGCTTAATTTGTAATTAATTCTTTGAGCCAATGTTTGTTGTTGGTGAGGATGTAACTTCAAGAATACCCAATCCCCTTCTTGAAATTTTCCTTCACTTCTATTCCTATAAGCATATAATTTCATTCTAGCCCCAGCTTGTGCCAGATCCTCCTTCAGTTGTTTGTCCATTTTGTATCTTGCTTGTAATAATTCTTCAACAGAGGCAACATTAGTATGTTGATAAGGACCAATAGCTAGTTGAGGAGGAGGAATTCCATATAATGCTTCAAATGGAGTCATCTTTATCGAAGTGTGATAGGTGGTGTTGTACCACCATTCAGCCAAGGAAGTCCACTTAGTCTAGGCCTCACGTTTCTGGAATGTCATACACCTCAAGTACATCTCTAAGCACTGATTCAACCTTTCCGTTTGACCATCTGTTTGTGGGTGGTATGCTGAACTTAGCTATAGTTTAGTACCCATCAATGTGAATAACTCTTGCCAAAATGCATTGGTAAAGATTTTATCCGTTACAATACTTTAGAGAAGGCCATGCAACTTGTAAATATTGTCCAAGAATTTTGGCTACTGTCTTTGCAGAGAAAGGGTGAGAAAGAGTAATAAAATGTCCATATTTGGTGAATCTATCTACTACTACCAAGATAGTGTCCTTAGTATCAGACTTAGGCA
The DNA here is from genome assembly GCA_023638005.1 of Forsythia suspensa. Taxonomy (NCBI): domain Eukaryota; kingdom Viridiplantae; phylum Streptophyta; class Magnoliopsida; order Lamiales; family Oleaceae; genus Forsythia; species Forsythia suspensa. The sequence goes on along the minus strand of CM042674.1, from coordinate 10,839,827 downwards.
ATCCTTCAATATAATCCATGGAGATATGACTCCAGGAGTGTTGTGGAATGGGCAGTGGCTACAGTAGTCTAGGATAAGGCACATGTTCTTCTTTGCATCTTTGGCATGTGTTACAATGCATCACGTCTCTCCTGATTTCTTTAACCATCCCAGGCAAAAATAAAATGTTGTTTTGCCTTGTTTATACTTGCTTGAACTCCCCCTTCAAAAGAATCATGAATATTTTGAATTATCTTCTTTCTAACTCTCTACCTCCTCCAATGACTAATTTATTAAAGTGCTTAAGCAATCCATCTTTATACTGATAATCAGGTACTGAGGTTGGTTCAATGTTCAAGGCTTGAAGTTTCTCTTCAATGAAAGTATTCCCTTCATAGCTACTCATCACTTCATTTATCCAAGCAGGTATTATTTGGGTGATTGCTACACATTCACCCTCAGTTTCAAACCTCCTGGATAGTGCATTAGCAACAATATTTTCCACCCCCTTTCTGTACTGCATTTCATAGGATAGACCTAATAGTTTAGTGAGCCATTTTTGTTGTAGTGGTGTGTTTATCCTCTGTTCCAATAGATATTTTAGAGACTAGTGATCTATCTTGATGATAAAATAGTGTCCCTCCAAATAATGCCTCCATTTTATCACAGTCGTGACCAGTGCTAGTAATTCCTTTTCATATATTGACATCCATAAACTCTTTACCCCGATTGCCTTACTGATAAAGGCCAATGGCCTCTTATCTTGCATGAGGACAGCTCCAATGCCACCATAGCAAGCATAAGTCTCCACTATAAATGGTTGATCAAAGTCAGGCAGAGAACTGGAGTGGAGCTCGTGGCTAATCTGAGATTATCAAAGGCTGTATTTGCTGCTTTATTCCATATGAAGTTATTCTTCTTCAATAATTCTATCAATGGTTTTGCCAATGACCCATACCCTTTTACAAACTTCCTATAGTACACAGTCAATCCCAAGAAGCCACTCAGCTGCTTCAAATTTTTTGGTTTGGGCCAAGAATGCATTGCTTCTATCTTTTTGGGATCTGCAGCCACCCCTTCTTGGTTTATAATGTGCCCCAAATACTCTACTTAAGATTGGCTAAAGGAACATTTACTCATCTTTGCATATAGCTGATTTTCCCTAAGTATTTTCAGTACTTTCCCCAGGTGTTCACAGTGGCTATTTACATCCAAGCTGTAGATCAATATATCATCAAAGAAAACCAGTACAAATTTCCTTAATTGCTCTTGGAAAACTTTATTCATCAAACTTTGAAAAGTGGCCGGGGCATTTAGTAAGTCCAAAAGGCATAACTTTGAACTCATATAATCCCTGATAAGTTCTAAATGCAGTTTTATAAATGTCTTCCTGCCTTACTCTGATTTGGTGGTAGCCAGTCTTGAGATCAATCTTGGAAAAGTATTTTGCCCTATATAATTCATCAATTAAAGGCTTTGGATACTTATCTTTCATTGTCAATTAGTTGAGCTGTCTATAATCCACACAAAACCTCCAAGTTCCATACTGCTTCCTTACGAGTAGGACAGGAGAGGCAAAAGAACTACTACTATCTCCATCATTTCCTTTACCAATCTCTCCACTTCTGCCTTCTATATATAGGGACAACTATATGGTCTGAGTTTGAAGGGTTGTGCCCCTTCTTTTAAGAATATTTGATGCTCATGACTTCTGATTGGAGGCAACCATTTAGGCTCAGCAAAGACATCAAAGAATTCATCTATGATTGGCTTGAATTCTATTGGAGTATCTGCCATTTCCCCTTCTGTGATTGCATAAATCTGTCATATGATCCCATAGTCTTGCTAATCCAACCATTTATTCAAGTGCTCTCCACTGATCATTTCTATTTTGGCCTCAGATCCTTCACATCTCAGAGTCACTTCTTTATCCCCAATCTAGAACTGAATATATCTCCTTTTGAAATCAAAGGTTATAGGTCCAAACTTACTAAGCCAGTTCACTCCAAGTACCACATCACTTTGCCCCAATCTCAGTGATCTTAATTGGTATTCGAACTCCATTCCCTCCATCTGCCATAATAGGGGTTGACACATTGTAACGCCCCGAAATGTCTAAAGTTTCGGAGTGTTAGTAAAATTCATAACCATTAAATATTGCGGAAAAATGACTTTAATAATAAAATTCCAATTGTCAAACAATTGGTTAATTCATAAACAAATAAGAAAATATTTATTTATTACTAAATAACTTGAAATTGTGACGCTAATCGTCTAAAGCATCATAAACAAAATTATTTAATTTGGCGACCATTGGCTTGACAGCTTCACTGACCCTCCACGTATCCATCACATTAATCATTACCTTAAAAATTATTAAAATGAGGGATGAGTATAAACAAATTATACTCAGTGAGATACTCGCTATTTCCACAATCAATCCAAATACTATAATTAAGCATGTAATTAATTTATTAAACTAAATTGTGAATTATCACACCATGACAATGATAATTCATGCAAGCGCTGTAAATAAACTGAAACTCAAAGGTTTAACTGAACTGGTTCATGATTTCTCCCGTAGGAGTATTGAAATAAAGTAATTTAATTTACATGCTAAAAATAATATATATAAAGAAGTGAAAAACAACTAATAGCATTTAGAATCTCACCTTAGTTCTTAGAATGTTATTGCTTGAAAAATGAATGAAAAGCTCGAGAAAAGGGTCCGTAATTTATCCTCATTTATTTGAAAGCTTGATAATGATATCGGGGGTTATATAAATTTTATATAGGTTTAGCGTGAGAATTGTTTTTAAAATATAACTCTAGTAGTATAGGTTGAGTAGGATTGTTGGTATTTGAAAGCAATAGGAAAGAGATAGGGAGAGATAAGCTACATAAATACAATTTGGAAAATTCAAATGACGTGAACTGCCGAAAAAGGATTATCACAAGAGAGTCCATTTTAAAATCAAATTGCCATAGAAATTTTTAACCAATTTTATCTTGAGTTTAGCTTATCCAAAAACACTTTTTCTTGAGCCGATAATCATGATTAAATACAAGCTATCCAACGAGCCCAATATTGATATATTAAAACTCAATTTCACTAATTAATTATTTAGCCCAAAAATTAATCGATTCTAAAACTTATTTTCACTTAGGTCCTTTGATAGTAATAAATAAAAGATTCGGGATTTTACACACATGGCTCTACTTTCCAGCTTTGTCCATTAGCCACATTTACATTCATGACTTTGGTATGATCAGTCAAGTAGCCTAAGTCTTGAATTAAGTTCTCATCAATGAAGCTATGAGTGCTACCACTGTCAATCAAGATGGATACTCTCTTTCCCTTGATTCTTCCTGAGATTCTTATGGTCCTGTGTCTTAAATTGCCCATTAAGGCATTGATAGAGATCTGCATAATTTCGTCTCCATCTTTCTCATTCTCCTCTTCCTTTTCTTCTTCATCCTCCTCCACAACACCACCACCACCATTGTTCTCATCATCTACTAATATCAAATTGAGCATTCTATTTTAGCAAACATGACCAAAAGTGTATTTCTCATCACATTTAAAACAGAGTCCCATGTTCCTTTTGGTTTGGATTTCATTAGGAGTAATAGTTTTAAAGTTGGGGTATGGGTCTTTGTTGGGTAAGGAAGAGGTTTTATAGTTTGAAGTAAAAGGGTCAGGGTACTTTTGGTTTGTACCAGGTGGTCTGGTTTGTGGGTAAGGCCATTTGTTTGGAGTGTAGGGTTTTAAAGTTTTGGTATTTTTGTGCAAGGCTGTAATGGTATTTTCTTGCAATAGGGCTACCTCAAAGGCCTTAGCTATGGTTGTGGGCTTCATAATCTTCACCATAGATTTAATTTCTTCCTTCAAGTAAATATGGAAATGTAGTAGGTCTCTGGTAAATGGAGTAAGGACATCATAACTTGAGATTTCAATTCTTCAAATTGCTCCTGATATTCAGCAATTGATCCCCTCTGCCTGATCTTACTAAAAACCTCAATCACATATTCAGCTGTAGTATCAGAAAATCACCTACAAACTTCAACCAAGAACAATCCCCAATTAGCATCAGGTTGGCTAGAGATAAATCCATGGAACCAGATATTTGTCTTCCCTTTCAGGTACATTTCAGCAATCCCCAATTTCATCTCCTCACGTACCTGATGAATCTGAAAATATTTCCTAGCCTTCCTCAGCCACTCCCTAGGTCCTTCCCCATTAAAATAAGGAAAATCAATTCTAGGTAGCTTGGTATTCAATCTATTCTCCCCCCTCTCATAAGCTTGGGTTGAAGTTTGCCTGCCTCAATTTCTGATACTCCATTGCCAGTGTGTGATGGTGTTAGGACTCCCGCTGCTCGTTTCTCTTTTTGATGTCCCTTGTTTCCATTCATTTGTGCTAACATAGAAACAATTGATTCATATTTACCATTCATGTCCATCATCAACTGCTCCATCCTCTCCTGCTTGGAACAAACCACCTTTAATGCCTGTTTAGAGGATTTAAATACCACGCCCAGATCGCTCACCTCCTTATCAAGTTTCTTAAGGTGTTCCTCATTGGATTTGCTATGTGTTTCAGCCATGCCCAGCTCACGAACCTTCTCTGATACCAATGTAATGGATTAAGCTCAATTCCAGCCAAACTGAGCTCAAAACAATACCAATTGTTCCACCAGAATTATAGAGGCTCTATTTCAGCTCAATCAACAATAATAACTTCTAATTAAGAAATGGGGAGGGATTAAACGAAGAAGAAGAAGAAGAAGAAGAAGAAGAAGAAGAAGAAATGGGATTGAGAAAATGGGAATTCAACCCATAGAGATTCAACAAATTCATATATAATTTCTCTCTCCTCACGTGTGCAAATATATAAAAGCTGTTAATGAAAAAACGTGTTCACAAAAGACGTTTTCTTAATAATGGAAATGCAATTTAATTACAATCAAACAATGTCGCTTCCACTAAACAAAACGGCATCTTCTTCTTCTTTATTTCTTCAGATATCTTCATTCACCAAACGATATCGTCCCTTCCTAATTTGAAAATTGTTTATGACGGTTGCTCAAGTTTCTCCTTCTTCCCTACTTCAGCTGCTGCCATGGTCGTCCTTCATGACATTCTTCGAGTGTTTTAGTAACTATTTTGTACAACTTCTTAGAATTACTGTGCATATAATCTGGTCATGATTTGTTAAATTTGGGTGGCAGAAATTTATACTTCGGCTGTTGGCTGACGGCTTCTTGACCTAAAGTTGGTCCTTTTGTCAATTGAGGAGTTGTGTTATTGGCCTCTTGTTACTAGCCTGTCTTCCTCTAAGGAAGACATAATTTTGACACCCAATTTGCTTTGGGGAAGATTAAAATTTAAGGTTCCAAGATAAATGATAGACTTTTATGGTCAGGTCGCCCAAATTCCCATTGGTCTTGTCCTTCTCTTGGTGTATATTTTTAACTCATGATTTAATTTTAGTTTATGAACCAGGAGAAAAGGATGATAAAATTAGAAATTGTGGAAATTTCCCATTAGAATCTAGGAATTCAGGGCATTCCTTGATTAATCTGATGTTGTGGCTCTTTACTTGCTCCCTCTTTGTTGAAGGTATAATGCATATATGCATGCATATAGAGAGAGGGTGATTTGAGGAAAATGTTGGTGTTGCTAAAGAGAGTGGGAAATGCTGCCAAAATGTGGTGGTAATTTGGCAGCGACTGCAGCGTTCAATCAAAGGAATGAAATATAGCTAGGGGTATAAGCGATCCTGTTTGGACTATTTTTGACATATTTTGAAACCAAACCATTTAAAATGGTTTGAAAAAATCCCAAACCCAAATCAAACCATTTAAAACGGTTTGAGGTTCTCAAACCTAAACCTAACAAGTTGGTTTGAAACCGCGGTTTTGACATATTTTTTTTCCTTCTTATTCACTTTAGCGCCATTGGTTCGTAGATTACAAAATATTTTTCTACTTTATTTTCTATGAAATAAAACATGCTATATGTATCAAATTATAAATCTAAATACCAACAAAACTATAATAAAGTGTTGTGAAAATAATGTAATTGCAAGTGAACAATATCGCACACAAGTAATAAAGTGATCCTATTGAGTCCGGATTATTGTTCTCACGAAGACTATCTTATTTATATACTAGTTAAATTAATCTCAATGCTAATATATTGAAAACAATTTGAATTAAAGTTGGTTTGAATATTTAAACTATAACTAATTTAAGGAAAAAATGTAATAACTTATGTGAAAGCAAATATCAAGAATTTAGAAAATATGATTGAAGAAATTGGACTAACGAATTCACCATAGTTCTCATCTCTAATTTTTTCTTTCAAGATTTCTTCTTAATGTTGTATTCGGTCGAATTCACGAATTTAACCTAATTTACCTCTCTCGAGTTCAAATTAGTCATATCTAATTAAGTCAACTTATAAAGTCAGAATGGTCATTAATTAGATACATTAAATCGCATAAGAATTCAATTCAAGACCGCGACAATAATAAAAGCGTGTCTCTACTTTTTATCTAATTGTCGGATTTTACTACGTGGTCTAAATTAATAACTTACCTCTCGGTTTGTTATAATCCATAAATCAATGAGAAATAATGGTCAATTATTTCAAGCATTAAGAACAGAAGTAAAATCAAAACATAATTAATTTATAAGCAAAACTTGATAGTCGAAAATAAAGAATTAAACTAGGCTACATCGTTCATCCAAATTAAATATTTAACTACTCATGATTCGGGAGAAAGATAAAATGAAAAGATTTGAATACATAACCGGATCTTGAATGAAAGAGGAGAAAACGTTGAATATCTTGCACTAAGAATTCTTGTATCGTTCATTATAGACAGGAATGGAACGAGTATGTAAACTCATTATTATTATTATTTTTTAACTGTGAGGAAGGAGAAAAAGGTAGAACTTGTATTATTGATAATTGAAGCGTGAAATTTGCTCTCCCGTGTCTAATTTTATTGGGCTAGGGGATATCTAGTTGCCATGCTTTATGCTGGTTAGGGGATGGAAAAACGTTTGCTGATAGTATGGTAGCAATTCAAGAATGTGCAGTGAGACGAATATCATATTTCCTTGTTTTTTCACTCACCTCGCTGTCTTCTTTCACAAGCAGCAATTGATGCCAGATCGGATTAAGTTCTGTTGTCGTGTGGCTGGAATTGGGCAATGGTGAGATTCGTGATTGAGACTACTGTTTTGCATCTTAGGAATTCTTTCCCCCGCCCGGCTTAGATCTTTCCCCTAATTATGATGCAAGTGAACGTGTACGAAAAAGCTGTCATAAAGTTTCTTTGTTCGTCCGTCGTTGACCCTATTTATGTTTCTATGATGGCCCAAGAACACGCTCATTCTTGAGTCATAGAGAGACTTTTGAATTGCAAGGTACCATTACGAGCTCAATATATACGAGTATTATTCCGTGAAACAACTCGAATTTCGAATCATTCACTTCGTTTAAGTTAACTACTCATGCTATGGATGTGGGAGCATCAACTCTGTTCCTGTGGGCTTTTGAGGAGCGGGAGAAATTGTTGGAATTCTATGAAAGAGCCAATGGATCTCAGTGATTTAGATTTGGGATTTTTTTTTTAATATGTTCTATCTAGTATATATAATTGCTGAGATCCATTGGCTCTGTGAATGTGTAGGTGGATATATATGGAGGGGAAGGGCCTGTGCTTTGTAATTATGCCATAACAAAGAACTATGGAACTCTCGGACAGGGGAGAAGTTTGGCTTCCCCAGCTTTCTGGATTTAGACCTTTGTTAAGTTTTGTTGGTAACACTTACAAAAAAACTTAATTTGCTCAATCATTCTGTACCTCTATGGTTAATACAGTTTTCTGCGGCAGAGAGATTGGCCATACCATTTTAAGTTTTCTGTGTACTAGTTTGTATGTTCTTGCCCTTTAACACCTTCCCCTTTAATCAGTCTGATTTGTTTGCGACTTTTAATTGCAGACGATGAAGACTAAAAGTTAGTGGAACATGTTGAAGCACATTTGCTTTGGACTTGTCAACGAATGTAATGTGTCATGGATTGTAGACAATTGTTTGCCTAATCTATTGTCCTCTTTTGTAAGGTTTTAGCACTTCCCTTTCTGTTTGACTTTACTGTTCACAAGCTCTGCTCTGCCGCAATATTTGTTAATGGCATTTTTTAGGTGTATTTTACAATAAAATCCTGTAGTAGCAAAACCCATTTTGAGAAGGAAAAAAATCGTATAAACATGGATAACACAGTTCGATAACGTTGCTCTGCAATGCACATTATTTCCACGGCTTCATTATCTCTAAAAATTGTAAATGCACTGCCTTTTTATTCACAAGTTCACGAGGAAAATGATAGGGCTTACGTGCAGTTGCAAGTTTGCTAATGACGACCTTGTGATACTTTATTGTTTCCATCTTAAGAAACAGCGATTGTCTCTTAAGTTGCACTTTGTATACTCAGCATGTATCTTAGGAATACGGTTGAATGACTTGTATTAACCACCTTAATTTTTAACATTGCCCGTTAGAACTCAGACCGACGTGATATACAGAAGGAACCCGACTTGACAAATAGTTGCCTGGACTGTAAAGTTAGCTACTACATACCATCATCACCAACAATAATTGAATATCACCAGAATACCCAGACAAAACTTGTGGTAGGTAGTGAAGCTAAAACATGTTCACTCTTTTGTACTTGGGCAGTGAGAAGGGAATCAATAAAAAACCAAGTAATAGGTATGTAAGCACCGGCATATTCCTAGTCGAGCTTTTTAAAATCATTGACTAAATGCATGTAGATGATCTGGGCTCATTTTCTCAGAGGGAACCATAACCATCCTATCATTACATACATGTATAAGGAGATCACATACATGTATAAGGAGATCGCAGGCGTGCCGTGATGATGGTCTTTCTGCAGGTGCAGTTTTTGTGCACTGCAAAGCTATTTCTAACACTTGGAATGCAGCAGTTTCTTCATTGGGTAAGAGTGGTTTCAGCAAAGGATCAATTAGCTCCTCGTGTTCAGATCCTTGCATTTCCATTCGTGACTCGACCCATCTAACCATGTCCATATCTACACCGAAGGTCCCACCCGTTGGCATTCTTCCACTTACCAGCTCCATCAGCACAATACCCATGCTGTAAACATCACTCTTCTCTGTCGCCTTTAAGGAATAAGCATACTCTGGAAATGCAAAATAACGTTGTTAGAAACTGGAAATCATCACTGATTATTAGCTAAATGAAAGAGTTAAATTACTGACTGACAGTTCAGAGAGGGCATAAGCTTTCGTACCTGGAGCAATGTAGCCATAAGAACCAGCAAACCACAAATTCGACTCAGTATCTAGGGAGTCGTAATCATCCGTGAGAGATTTTGCCAGCCCAAAATCTCCCAAGTGTGCCTCCATGTTAGCGTCTAATAAAAGATTGCTAGATTTAACATCTCTGTGAATGATCTTGGGCACACAATCATGGTGAAGATACTCCAGCCCCTGTGCTAATCCCACTGCTATCTTCAATCTCGCTTCCCAGTCTATGCTCTTCTTCTTCTTATCATTCATTGTTTGCTTATGCAACCAATCCCACAAACTTCCATTCTCCATGTATTCGTAGATCAACAAATTGGAGCCTGCTCCTCTGTTGCTACAATACCCCAACAATCTCGCGAGATGCCTATGCCTTATCCTCCCAAGAGTTTTAATTTCCCTTGTAAAGCTTCTGTCCAACAACAGATCATCCTTCCTTGGTATTCTCTTGATTGCCACTGTTTCTCCTGTGAATAACTCAGCTTTATAGATAGTTCCTGATCCTCCAGATCCAATTATGAACTCATCGCTTAGATTGTTTGTGGCTTCCATGATGTCCACCCATCTAAAATCACGCTTGGCAGCAGCATTGTCGAACAAAGGTCGCCTTTGTGCCTGGGAAGAACTGGAAGAGTAAGCAGAATCCACTTCACTGGCTCTTCTAAGCGCTGCTCGTTTGTGTTTGAAAAATAGGGCAGCTCCAAGTAATAGAAGAACAATTGCTAATGTAGTTGATAATGCTGATATTAGCACCACTGATGATTCACTTAGACCTGATTCCTGAAGGGAAGACATTAGGTCCTTGCATTTTTGAAGAGGGCTTCCACAAAGATTCGTGTTCCCAGCAAAAGCATCAGCCGGCCAGTGTGCATATAGCCTGTCCAGTTTTCCTTGAAGGTTGTTGTAAGAGAAGTTCAGTCTTCCTAAGCTTCTCATCTCACTCACTTGAGGAAGTTCTCCAGTGAGTTGGTTGTGTGATAGATCGAGTGTTTCGAGTTTGGACAGTGTTCCGATGGAAGGTGGGATTTTCCCAGTGAGGTTATTGTAACTGAAATCTAGGATGCTTTGCAGATTCTGGAGTTGTCCAATCTCATCTGGTGTTTGACCACTAAAGCTGTTTCGTGAAAGCCGGAGTTCATAAAGCTTGCTTAATTGACCAATGGTGGGAGGTATAGGACCAGAAAGTTGGTTGCTGTCAAGATTGAGAACATTGAGGGACTCGAGTTTACCAATTTCAGAAGGGAGGGATCCATTAAGTGAATTGCCGCTGAGGACAGGATCAGAAGCTTCGAACAATTGAATAATTCGTGAGGAAGAAACCCAGAAAATTGATTGGAGGAGAGCTTGAGCTCACCCAATAGAGGGAGACTCCCAATCCAAAATGGAATTGGTCCAGAAAGAAGGTTGTTGTCGAGGTCGAGATGGGTCAATTTCTTGCACAGGGAAAGCTGGGATGGCATCTGTCCAGTAATTGAATTGCCTGAGAGATCTAATAGAGATAGTTCTTGGATTAAACCCAGTGACCAAGGGATTTTGCCTATAAATTGGTTATTCCCCAGCCTTAATCTTTCCATTGAAGGTGAATTTCCAATCTGATGAGGAATTTCATGATCAAATGCATTATTTGTGACATCAAAAGATAGAAAATAACGCGAACTGCAGAGTGGAGCAATGCTACCATTGAGTCTGTTATGAGAAAGATTTACCCTCGTCAGATTTGCAACATTGATAAGCTCATCAGGTATATTACCTTCAAGAGAATTATTGTATAGCATTAGCTGCTCCAGAGCTCGAAGATTCCCAAAAGTTGCAGGAATGCTGCCTGACAATCGATTGTCAGCCAAGTCAAGAATAGTTAGTTGATGGCAGCTTCCCAAACTGGCGGGAATCTCTCCCGAAAGATCATTCTGTCTGAGGTGAAGGAAATTCAGCTGCTTCAGCCTTCCAATAGTAATGGGAATCTGCCCTGCAAATTGATTACCAAAGAAATCAATCATTTGCAAATTGGAGCAGTTACCAATCTCTACTGGGATCTCTCCAGATAGTTGATTGTCATAGAGAAATAGTATCTCAAGATTCCTAAGCATCCCAATCTCTTTAGGTAGATTGCCCTGTAAGTTGTTTTGGTACAGTGCCAGTGTCTGCAGATTATTTAGGTTTGCTATGAGGGGAGATAGTGAACCAACCAAAGTATTATTGTTAAGCATGAGATCAGTCAATTGAATCAACTCGAAAAGCTCTGATGGTATCGACCCATATAGAGTATTATTCGACAAATCAAGTTGCATCAATGACCTGCAGTCCCTTAGTTCCACTGGAATCCTACCAGAAAGCTGATTTTCTGCTAGCATCAAGTGTTGCAAACTGGTGGCGTTGGAACATATGCTTTTTGGAATCTCACCAGTGAGATTGTTGCTTGATAGTACTAGGTAAATCAGCTGACTCATGCTGCCCAATTCTCCTGGAATTTGGCCGGTGAGCTTATTTGCAGACAAGTCCAGATTATGAAGATTAACCAAGTTCGTTAAAGTCTCTGGAATCGAACCTTCAAGTTGATTACCAAGCAGATTCAAATATTCCAGCTCACTGAGTTCACCAAGCTGGGTCGGAATCTCTCCTGAGAGTGTATTATTAGCGAGGTTCAGTATTTGAAGATTCTTAAGACCACCCAACTCTGAAGGGATTGATCCACTCAGATTGTTAACTGCAACCGTGAACACAACAAGGCTAGTGCAGTTACCAAGATCAGGCGGAATTGGACCTTCCAGCTGATTTTGCTGCAAGACCAAATTTTGAATTCTGCCGAGTCTACCCAGTTCCGGCGGTATCAGACCACTGAGATTGCACGAGGCCAAACCAAGAATGACCAAGTTTTCGAGATTACCGAAAGAAGCTGGAATTGTCCCTGTAAGCCCGTTGTCACCAATTCTTAGAACTCGAAGATTTTGAAGGGAGCCCAGTTGAGTTGGAATGGGACCAGAAAGTTGGTTTGAAAAGAGAAGCAGAAATTCCAAAGAAGAAAGGTTCGAAAGAGTAGGTGGAATGGGACCTGAAAGGCTATTATAAGAAAGATCAAGGTGGAGCAGGTTATGCAAGAGCCCGAGTGAGGGTGATATCGACCCAACGAGTGAAGAATCTGATAGATTTAGACTCACCACTTGAAGGGAGCCATCAGACACAGTCTTTGAACACAACACACCTCTCCATGTACAGAAATTTGGATTGTCCACAGACCATTCTTGCATCACATTTTGTGGGTCTTGAAGAAAAGATTTACGCACCTCCAATAAAATATTCATATTCGTCGGTGCGTCCAAATTATCCTTGCCTGACGTGTATCTGCCTGAGAAAAGAATTACTAAAACAAGAACAATTGACAGAGCTTCTTGCTTCAACATTTCCATTTCTTTGGCAAGTGACAGAGATTTACTGAATGATGGTTATGTGTGGAGTAGATGAGGAGGTGGGTTTCTCATTTAAAACTTTTTCAAGATCCGGGGTGGTGAGAAGACGCGTGGTTTTGAGCCAGTGCATGGTGCTGTGATAATTGTACAGTTAAGATATGGAAATGGTGAATTTGGACAGGTGTAGCAGCAGAGCTTTAATTATCCTTAAAAAGAGTGAAAAACAAGAGATAAACATCATGAATGAGCACCGATAATTTCTTCCTGTAAGAGATGGAGAGAGAGATTTCTGGAATGTAGAGTCAAACAGGCATTAAATGAAGCAAAACAATAGTTGGCAAAAAACCAGCACAAGTCAAGGCTTGAGGAGCCAAAAAGAAAAAGTAGACAAGTTTCAGTTTGAAACAAGATATTGGATGATTAATAGAAGAAGATACAGTGGTTGAAGGCTCTCAGAGGATGCTCTGAATTGTGGGTTTGCTTGTAATGGGTGTGTTAGCTCAGTCTTCTTCTCAAAGTGAACAGTTGGCTTTCCATTTTATTTCAGTATATTTCAACTCTGGTCACTCAACTTTCAAGAAATCAATTGAATACTCAACTTCAATTTAATTTCAAATTTCATCACTCTTGTCACATTTTGTCACTTGTAACTGACAAAAATTACTTGGCTAACAGTCACTCAGTAACTGATCTTTCACTTAATCATTACGTGGTACTCCTCCAGAAATGAAAGTAACAAGGTGGTGAAATTTAAAATTAAATTAAAAGTTTAATGATTCGATTGAAATTAAATTGAAACTCTGTGGTCCAATTGAAACAAATGAAAACTTAATAACCCAATTGAGATTTTAAGTTTAATTATGAATATTATAGTTGGGGTTGTAGAAGGTCAACCCTGTCCCTACTACATCGTGTATTTTATATTTATGCAACAAACTTTATTCCAATTTTGTATGTGTGATTTCATTCACGTAAACACATTAAATATTGTGATGTTATTTTAGGGCAACCTCTTATTGATTTGGTTGCATACATTATTTTGACTATTTATTGGGTTTAGCTACCAAATCCGGGTGTCCTTTTGCATGTCATCTACTCTTGTTTGAATGGACGTACAAAACCTTGTTTCCTACTCCAACCTCCAATTATTCTCTATATTTGATCTAATCTTCTCGAATATGTCACTCTAGAGATGGCAAAATATCATATTCTGCTTGCCCTACTTTGCTTTTGTTCTGTCTTAGAATTTCGACTCCTTACTTTTTCTTTTTCTTTTTAAATTTAGGTCGTATTTTAAAAAGTAAAAATAAATAAATGAGTAAGTAAATTGAACAGTAAATAGAGATATTTTAGTATTTTATCTACCTCCAGAAATTTTGAGTAGGACTCCTAAAACATAGATTGATGATGATTTTACTAATGACAAAGGAAACATTGGATAACTTCTAACTCTTTCATTTGTTGTCACATTCTTTCAAAAGTGGTTTGACTTTGACACTTTTTAATTTACTATTTTTGGTTTAAATGTTTGAGAATAAAACTTGTTTCTTAATGTGTTAAATTTAATTTTTAGATGAATACCATAGTAACTTTTCACTGTCAACCCCTGGAGTCTTCTTTCGAATAAAGAAATAAAAAGTAAATTTTCACGGTGGGTGAAATTTTCATGACAGCAAAAGTGGTAGAATGGTTTTGTGCGGGGGAGAGGGTGGGAGTGAATTTTGGGGAAGTAAATTTGTGACGTGGTATTGGACGACATGGTGGTGCCAACTAGGATGGGGCAGGATAAATTTCATCCACCGCGGACAAGATATCGGTTCATATCAATCTAATAGTCTTTGCTAACAAGTTAATAACCAATGTTTTTATAAATTTGATAATTCTTTGGAATGGTTCTATTTTACAAATTATGGAGGAAAAAACTATAAAATAAACTGGATAATGGTGGAGCAAATTTGGATCCCATGTTTCATAAAATACATATCATAAAACATGATTGAAAATCAATAGAATATATATCAGTAAAAATGTAAAATTAGAGCATTTTATCAGTACAATTTGGTGAGAAGAAAAGAGCATTTATATAGTCGAAAATTGAAATTGGTGGAGATTGAGTAAAATCGGGCATTTCTTAGCTCTAGCTAGCTCGACGTGAAAAAGTGATAAATGAGATTTTTACGCGTTGACACAGTTGCAATTCAGTCGAATTTCACCACCATCATCATCATAGTCTTGAATGTTTCCAAGCTTCACCATGGACGCGGCAAATTGATGATGAAAGACTGACGATTGAGAAGTCAACGCAGTGACAAGGGGCGCAGTACGTGAATCAAAGTACAACATTTGATCAGTCGATAATAAACCCATTTTCTTCTCAAGATTTTTGTAGTATTGCACGTCGAAGGCCTTAGGTGTCACTGCATCAAGCTCCACATATTCCGAAGCCCACCTGCATTTTCTTCTCAAGAAATTCAGATATTTAGGGTTTATGCTTGGATCTGCCTTTCCAGTTCCTTTGTAGTTAAACAGCCTGTTTTGTAGAGAACCACACGTGCTTCTTCCAATAGTATGTGCTCCTGTTAAAATTAATTAACACGACGATCATATATATATTATCCCAAATGTACGTACTGAGTTTGAGTGTGTTTTTCTATTAGTAGATCGACTAATGTCACATACCAGATAGGACGACCAAGTCTAGCACATTTAGTCCCTTGGACTGGAAAAACTCGATCAAGTCAGTTATTTTTTCGTGACCCATAGGCACTGAATCGGCCTCATGTGCGATGGAAACTCGTCCATCTTTCCTACCATAGGGTACCATCCAAAATGGACCTCCAGCTGCAACAGTAGCATCTCTTGCAGCAGCAGTGAGAATGTCAGCACAAGACACAATTTTGGGACATTTTTTCTCAACTTCTGCTTTGATATCATCAATCACTTCGAATCCTCTCAATGACTTGCTGGCATTGGCTATCCTCTCACCCCCTTTGTGATTTAGAAGAATCGAAGCATCGCATCCCTGCAACATGATATTAAAACAAATTAATGAAAAGGGACAGGACGGTGACGGGGATGGGATGGTTAACTATTTCATCTAAAAGTTTAAGCTAATGCTACGTACTCTGACAGAGCAGTCATGGAAGTGCAACCTCATGAGAGCAGGAGCAAGTGTGTAATCCTTTTCAACCCATTCTTTAACCTTGCTGTGTATAATCTTTTCGAGTTCAGGACAGGTTCCATGATAGTGAGAGAAACTGAGTGAATCTGAATCATCAAGCCAGGCATCATTAACTGAAACTGCAATGATTATTGAGAAGATGAACAAGTAGATGGTAGACCAATTCATTTTTCTATATATCTGGTAAATACTTGAGCAGCTGATGATCAGGAAGGAAGCAATTGTAATTGATGTTGATGAATGACAAAGTAAGTTGTATTATATATACATATGGAGAGAGGGGGCTCAATATTATATATGCAATTTATATACGTGAGAGCCACACCTCAAGAAATATTCAAGAACGTGCGGACCATGTACAAGTGGAACCCAAAATCATATGCAATGTACTCATTTCGTGGTGTGTTTAAAATATATAATTACATAAATGACTCTCAATGGACGGATTCAGATTGAGACTAGACCGAGCTAATATATAAATAAATATAATTTCAATATAAAAAATTTATAATTGGACCGAGAGGAACTCCAACAAAACAAAGAAGAGTCAATCTGTATCCGCACTCATTATTTACAAGATATATATAATTTGATTGTCATGATAAAATAGACGTTTAGACCACCCGAAGATGGAATGACAGGCGCGACTTAGATAGGTTCTTTATGTTTAATTTTTGTTGTTTTAATTAGTTTACTGCTTAAACTTGCAGTTTTGGATCTAGTTGTCTTTATGTTAATAGGTGGGGGACAAAATAGTTACTGAAGTTTAAGTAAAATTTCAAATTGATCATTAAAGTATTTTTATGACCAATTTAATCACTAAAGTTAAATAATATTATATAATCGACCACCCCTTTAGAGACATCTACTCCAAATCTGAAGTTAGCTCGTTAAACCCTAACATCGACTAACAATCAACTTATCCATGTCTTGAAATTACAGCTCTTCAAAATAAAATATGATTCTTCAAAGAAAAAAACTAAAGATTCAGCCAAAAAAATTCCAAAATTGCTCTCCTTAACTATAAGGCTGTTTTTAATCGTTTATAAAACAATAAAAAAGTTATAAAAGTGCAAAAACAAGAGGACGACTGAAGGAATTGATCACTTTAATCACCGTTAGTCCACGCGAAAGTTTACAACTACCGCGCTGGATATGACATTCATCATGCTAACAGAGGGACCAATATTGATATTTAACTTTAGTGACTAAATAATGACTAACTTGAAATTTTACTTGATCTTCAGGGACCATTAATGAAATTAACTCAAATATAATTAAATTGTTAGCAAAAATGGGCGATATGTTAGGACTCCAATCCATCGAGTAAAATCCTTCACATATCTGGACTTTTAACAGAAAAAGACCAAGAATATCATCAGGCTTGCGTCCTAATAAAGCTGCCTACCTCAAATAACAAGCCTCGATATCTTGTATCCCACCACCTAACATACTAATGTACACGTGAATTACAACCAGCTCGTGTAATATATCCCATCATATGAACCAAGCCACGCACCCGAACAATGGTCCTGCTTGTAATATCTGTGATTTTGCATTCCTTTTTCTTCTCCTAAATGCCCTATCGAGAAGTTAGTATAAAACTTAAAAGTATGAGAGTTCTATTGTGTGGAAGGAGATAGGAGATATTACCTTCCATTCTTGGCCAGCACACAACTGAGGGGACGGACTCCATAAATCTATCCTCGAAGAGCATTTTACCAGACTGAATATTCCATAACCTCAGATAGCAGTCCTCTCCGCCTGCAGTGGCAACAGGTCAGTATTACTTCATTCGGTAAAAAGAAGGATTCACGTGCACGAAACTCATCTAACCTGACAGGACAAATTTCTCTGATGGGTCAACTCCAAGTTCCAATCGAGTGTGAGAATTTATGTTGCCATCATAAGATTGGATTGGCCCTCTTCGAGTCAGACGATGGTCATAGAGCTTGATCTGAAAGACGTGAATACTTACATTTTGTTCAAAAATACAAATATATCAACTCCAAGGTTCATATAGCAAATAAGGTTGTCAGTTACACCCGAAATCTTGATGACTTTGTAGATAATGCAAGAATTTTATGGCCTTTTCCTCGTGGGTGTATCAATTGTAGAATATAAGTTAGCACAAAACAAGCACGAAAGATCTCAAGAAATATCAAACATTATTATTAGTAAAACATCCCAATATATTTACAATACTACTTGTAAACCTGAACACGCTATGTGCAATTGTCGCAAGATCTTTACACTGATCAGGAAACTCAGGCTGTTTTGTGATGTAATATTTTGATGCATCTAATACCAAGTTCGCGATGAAGGGGGATCTAGGTTGTCTGATTACCAAAGCAAGATCACGAAACTTCAAATCTCACATGCAAAGCACTAGAGCATCCCCTTAACTGAAGCATGCTTCGGGGTCTTTCCAAAAAATTGCAAGGGGTCGTGACCATCTCTGCATCTCAAGAAATAAGCAAAGGGTGTTGCGCACCTTGAAATGTCTTGAAAATGGGCTAAGTCGAAAAATTGGTGCCTAAATGCGGCAAAAAGTAGGCAATGGTTCTTGAACTATTGTAGCTAAGTGTAGTGCAAAATTTAGTCCATGTTAGTTAAGGTAGGAAGGTTAGGATTGCAACTTCGAATGTAGAAACTTTAACCACTAAAACCATAGCTATGAAAACCAAACCAGGCAGACTGGACCGTGCCGGTTCGGTTTTTAAACGGTTTCTCAAACCATTTAAAAAAAATCCAAACGCCGTTCAGAAGATTCATACTTAAGACCTTGTGATTGACTAACCTTGTTTCCACTAAGCTAGGATTCCTCCTTCGACATATAACTACCTCATAATATATAAAACACTATTATAATATCCCAAATGACATGGAAAAGAAATCAACTACTTATGACTACCTTTTCCTAATTACTCATTTTCATCAAACAAATAATATTTTATTAATCTATTTTGTCTTAAAAAAAGATTCTACAAAATTCAAATATTTCAAGTAATAGCTTCTAAATTATTCTATATGCATGTGTGTAAATCGAATAATAGAGGTAATTTTAAATATATTTGGAGAGTGGAAACATGACATAATGCTAATGTAATATGAATGATCTTGATAAATATTTCGAAACAATTTAAAATAACTAAAAGCAGGGACGGAGCCAGGAATTTTAGATTGTGGGGGCACATATCGATTAGCGGTGCTACAGTATCGGTCGAGAATACTACGATGACCTGTAATGCCTATACGAGTTGGCAACACAGCGGTAACCGATAGAAATAGCGGCATTTGAAAAATACAATAAAACTACTTAATTTATATAATAACTTTGTTATTTTATAAAAGTAACCGACTTTGGATTAGCCGTATATAACAATATAATAAAATACTAAAAAAATGAAAAATAGAATCAACATTTTATTTTAAACAAAAAAATAAGTTTGGATTAAACAAAACTTGAAAAATAAAAAAAAATAAAAATTTTGAACAAAAAATGAAAATCATAGTCACTCATGTGTATATAAATATAAAAATAAAGTAATCAAAATACCAAAAAATATATTCTCGATAAGTGAAGAAAAAATAAAATTATGTTCAAATTAAGTAAAAAAATTAAAAAAATCAACCATATTTTCAGCGTATTGTTTTGTCAACTTTACCTTTCGAAAAATATGAAGAAATTATATTGAAGTTTATAGAATTATGTAAAAAGAAAAAATATGCAGATGGAACAAAAATTGGGGATTTAAAAATTATTTTTTAAGATTGAGGATTAATTACAAATTTCTCAAAAGAAAAATTTAACATCATAGGATTTGAAACTAAATCCACCACATAATAAAAAGGACACTTTGCCACAAGCTAGGAACCATTTATTTGCATTAATGTAAATTTATGATTTTTATATTTGATGTGGGGGCAAAATTATAAAATTTAAATTTTTCTTAAAACAAAATCAAAATTTTGAAATCATAAGTGGGGCAGTTGCCCCCACCGTAAATCCGCCAGTGACTAAAAGAATACTTGCAAACTTTATATTTTCAATTACTATGCTACTTTATAAAATTCGTTTTTAATTTGTAACATTTCCTAACTTTTAACAAAGGTTATATTTATTCTCATATTTTTGTTTTAAAATATTTTTCGATTTTAGACTTTCGACTTAACAATAAACACCGGTTGAAACCTATCACCCGCCAATTGAACCATTGAGGCACTGACCCTCTAATCTAGGGGTGGGCATTTAACCCACCAAACTGACCAACTCAAATCAAGTCGAAACGAAACGAGTCGATTTTCTATATTTTGGTTCGATCTGGTTTTTCCCTAGAGGAATCGAGTCGGGTTGGGTCGATTTACGGTTTTATTGAAGAAACCCGATCCAAACCAAGAAAATAAAAAATTAATTATAATTATAAATTAAATATAATTTTGCAAATTGACCCCTACCTCTCTCTCTAATTATTGTGTTGTATTTATGATTTTTTTTTTCACTTTTTATATTTGGAGGACCAACAATTTTTTTAAGGTCCAAATATTTTAAGCTTTTAACAAATATGTAAAAAACCTTTAAAAATCTTCATGAAGATTTTTAATGTAATTTAAATGGTGAAATGGTCTCAAGCCCAAACCGACCTAAGATTGATCGGTATTGCTTGGTTCGGTTTTACACCCAATTTTGGGTTGGTTTAGGTTGAAAATTATTCAAACTAAATTGTTGGGTTCGTCGGGTTGGTTCGATTTGCCCACTCCTACTCTAACCAATTGTTTGGCTAGGTTAATGAAGTGGCGGGTTTAATAGACCAGAGTTGAAGAAAATATCCATGTAGCTGGCATCTGATAATGGGGCAAGACTATATGAGTAGAATTGGTGAATGACATTTCCATAAGAATAAATGAATCCAGTGTTAAACTGAAGATAATCAGCTTTTCCAAAGGATTCAAAAGATGTCCAACTTAAAAATTTCATACTACTTATGCTTCAATTTCATATTTGAGAAAATCCATAAGTGTTTTAATAGTGATCAGAGATAATATTTAACAAGGAATGGATAAAATCTGTAGTGACTCGTGAATTGGTGGCGATTTTCAAAACTTCGTTCACCTGTGATTTGGGACACTCAACGTGCAATCTAAATAATATTAGTTGAAGTTAATCTATCATAAAAAGTGTCCTCTTATACAATTAACATTTGCAGCATCTAGGATTCAATATTAGTTTCAGTTAATCTATCATAAAAGTGTCCACTAATTCAATTAACTGTCACGGCATCTAGGATTCTTCAGATTATATCAATACTATATAAGCTAAAGAATCTATTAGTGGGACACCACATGTTAAACTTCACAACACCCTGTGTGCCTGTTCTCATGCAGCGTTTGCAATCCATGTAGGGTAGCATATTTAGAGACAAAGTCTCACCAACCATTTTTATTGCATTTAGAGGTCTCTGCTAGGCTAGGAACTGTTTAAACCCTTCTAGTCTTCCATAAAATACAGATGTATATCAAGCATTTTAATCACATCCAAATATGACTTCATACTATTGCGTCAACAAGTACTTGTAGGTTTTACCCTCTATTTTTTCCTTTTCTTGGGGAAGGTACCAAGGGAGGTCTTCAAGTCGTAGATTCTTTAAAAAATTATATAGGCAATTACCATCATGTTTGATAGGAATTCTAGTCAGTCATATGCACTAAATGTCAACCATAGTGTGGAATTATGAATGCATGAGCATGTTCCAATGTCCAACATTATAAAAACACTAACCGATCCATCCATGGAGCTAGCCAAGAAGTATTGATCATAAAGCTTCAGTGACGACAAACTACAGTAGCAAGAGAAAAAAAAATGTAGAAAAATAAATTGATACACAAAAGGAAGCACACTAGATGTTGTAGAGAGTCCACTAACCAACAAACAGATGAAGGCATTGATATTGCAGGATAGGTATCTGTGTTCTGCTTGAGCTGCATAAATGAGATCCAATATATTAGCCCCACGTTCAATGTTTGCATTCTCTTAATGCAGATATTTTCATGGAATCCTGAGGTGAAAAATACTGTAGGAACTTCCTTCAATAAGGGGAAAACCAATACAACAAAAACTGGAGTTCCAATTGTTGGTTTGTGAAAGAGACCAATGACACAACTCTGGAGCGAATTTTTATGTCTGAAGGTTAATCAGTTAATTGGGTTCTTGGGATAGAACAGTTAATCAGGCTTTGCACAGCTCTCGTTTTTTGTAATATGTCATATTCTGATAGATAATACATTATTTACTGAATCTGGATAATAGTAGTCAATCCATATTCCTTCCAAAATGGTACGTTCATTTCTGTCTTTATTTCCCAGTTTTTCTTTATTGAATCCTTTCTTTATTTCGGGGGATAAGGATGGGGGTGTATGTGATTGAAGACAACACATTATGAATTATAAGCAATAAGAAAATTCACTTTCAAAACCCAAATCTTAGTTCTGTAACATTTACTTTACTATATCAGATCACGTCTTCCACACCCCATGCAGAAAGGTACTTTTTCTGCAGAATCACATATAATTCTCTTGTTCTGTCTGCTAAGTCTAGTCAAGAACTCTCACTTGTTTCTGGCGAGCATCAACAGTAACAATTGCTCCATTTCTCAATCCGCAAAGAATGAAGTTTCCCTGGAACAAAAAGAATGTTTTAGATGCAGATGAAAAAGACGTCTTAATAAGTGGTAGACAGTGGACTGTGTTCTGAGAACAACCACCAAAGGCTGAACTACATCTTAATAAAATACGAAGCAATTATGTTACCGAGTGATCAAGCTGTATGGACAACACATCACTTTTACACCGATACATCCATGCCGGTCTTCCAGTTTCCAAATTTAGTAGTGCAGCTCCCCTGTTGGTGCCTACACCAGCAAAAAGCTAGATATTGGATATACAGAACATGTGCATCTACAGGATCATTACATGTGATTTCTCCAATCAAAATGCAAAACAAATCTTTAAAGGTAATGTCTAGAACTAGATCATGTAAGATGTATTTAAACATATTCATAAAGCAGTTAAAAAGCTTGCACTCATGTATGATGGCTAGCGTGGAGCAAAGAAAAGATTTCCAATTGAAAAGTTCATGCCATGTAACCCTGGGGAACATGTAATGAAGAGGTTTATTTCTCCATTGCATTGGTCATCAAAATTTTAGAAATTCCACATCCTACGGAAAATTTCACAGATCAATTCCAAAGAGTAGTGTATTTTTTTATTTAACTAAGATAAGAGAGGAAAGGTAAAGAACTAACCAATCGCAGCTAATCTTCCATTAGAGCCACAGTCAGCCGCCCAGAGTGTGTGTTTAAATGAAACAACCTCGTGAAATCCTTCCCTAGGTATGGGAAAGTTTAAATTAAAATCAAGTGGTTTACTTAAGTCTAGAAGATAGACCAGTCCATTAGATCTGTCAGAACCCAGAGTTGCTATTCTGTTTCCTTAGGTTAATGTTTGACAAATTAATAAATGAAAAATCTAACAAGATAAGTGAAAAAAGTGAAGATTTTGAAATTGCCTGATATTTAAAACACAGGTGGGAATCAAGTAAACCTACTCCGAAAATGCAATACGACATAGAAAACCCTGGGACAAGCAATACCGAAAGTTTGAAAAAAAAATCTGAAACAATATTCTAATGCAATAACTACAGATGAAACAATATTCTAATGCAATAACTACAGATGTCCCCATATGAGACAGATTCTCTATTTTGACATCATCCAAACTTCAGACATGAGCTAATTATTAAAGAAATTGTATGAAAATTTTTCTTTCAAAATAACAAGTTCTTTTTTCTCCTCTCTCACAGAGTAACAAGTTTCTTGTTGGGCACATCTAATTACTATAGATATAGGAAACGTTATTATCAAATACAATGGCACTACTGTGCACGAGCATAACAAACTTCTGAAAGGATACAGAATATGTTTTGATGTAGTGTTGTCAATTGTGAAAGAAGGCCTTCTCAACATCTTTATGCAAGATATACTAGAAGGCATATAGGTCATAGCTGTGTCGGAACTCAAAAGATGTCTTGATAGATGCCTCTTCCTTGCTCGCTGTCCTACATTCAGAGGCCATACACAATCTGCCATGTAGCTCTGTGGCGGATCAAGTTCTTGTCCAACTTTTCCAGCTTGGAAGAGACTGCAAAAGCAACCGACTTCAAACAGATAAATAAAGTGGGAACTCCAACGGAGACATTGAAGAAAGTAAGAAGAACAAAGGTGCAAAGAGAAACATAATACTAATTGATACCCTGAAATGAACACAAAAACTAAAAATTGGATTTGGGAATCGGTTGGTTTAATCTTACTTTAGAAAGATGTATAATTAATAACAAACCACAATTTGCATATTGCTGGAAAATTTACAAAATAATTTTATCCATAAAAAATTACGATTTTATACACAGAATTTAATTTCTTGGAATATGTATTAAAAAAGAGATTACAGATTGTTTTACTTATACTAGGTAATCTAATAAACAACATTCAAAGCCCACAAATGGAACTAGGAAAATAAACTACACCAACTTTCCAGTGTTTACTCGGGGGGCTGGAAAGTGGATGTGGTGTTGCTCAGCTGATTGTAGCCAGATTCTGCCCCCACTAGATTCTCTATATATACATATGTGCCTCACTAAGTCGAGGCGTAAGCCTTGACAAATGGGGCCTCACGGCACAAGGTTCAAGGGGTTAAATTATAGCCTTGCATGACAAGCACCTCAAGGTGCAGTCTTGGACAACTTCTTAAAATAATGTTACCAATTAAACAAAACGTGAAAACAATCCAATCTTCAGCTGGCAAAGAGAACATACCGCAATGAACCATTCGAACTGCCGGCCAACAGAATCTCTCTTTTGATTACACCATGTGGCATGGTTACATCAACATCCACATGTTCCAGCGCAGCATTGCCCATTCTTTCTGTCCCTTGATATTTCCATATCTGAACACATAATTGTATATGAATAAAAAAAGTTAGGAGGGAGAGAAATAATTACTGAATTTCAGAGTTCTAGTATAAAAAAGTTTGGGAGCTCAGTGTCAATCTCTTCCTCACACACGCTTAGAATCTCATCTGTTTTTGGAAAGCTCTTGAGGCTTGCACCAGGATTTTTTTTTTTTTTCCCCTTTTATCACCTGTGCTGGTTTTTTTTTTCTTTTGTGTGAGTAGTGAAAGGACGTTAAATTTTTTTGTATAAACTATAAAGACAATGCATCAAAGTGCAAGAAGCTATAAAACCCTTGCAAACTGACGTTTGGTACCATTTAGTTTCATTGTAGTCCAATAGAATTTTCCTTTCAATCATATGAAAAGTTTCTGATCATATAAAAACCCCAAATGACACTTCCACTTGCCCAACCAGACTTAATCCAGTGATCATGATGAAGCCTAACTGCCAAAATTATCACTCTTGGGTATTCACGTCCTTCAAAATTCACCGCCTCTTCATGAACTCCTACTCCTACTCCTACTCCTACTCCTACTCCTACTCCTACTCCAACTAAAACACCACACCTCTAGCAATGAATGAAGCCAAAGAGGTCATGGACGAGAATGCAGACAAGGATGTGCCGTCCCCAAGGTAGAGTAAATTACCGGTCAGTCAAGAATGAAGGGAGGAGGCAGAATTCACAGCCATCAAAAGCGTGCAGGAGTGAAGTGACTACTCATTTAGAAGGCCAAAGTAAAAAAGTTGGAAATTGAAGGATACAACTGTAACAAGACTGGACATTTTGCTTCCAAATGTAGAAACAGAATGAACAAGTTAAAGAGACCAAATTATACCAAAAGAAAAGATGAAGAGGTGTAAAATCTCTCTCGTTAGTGTATAATAGAAATGGTGAAAATAGTACATAAAACTAAATTAACAATTAGCATTATCACCGGACACATAACTGTTCTTGTTTTGCCCTACCAATTTTTAACCGAAAGCTATATCTTCAACAAATAGGAACCCACTTCCAACTCGCCCTTCCTCCACCCAATTGCTGTGTGGGACTCTCCCATAGCATCAGGTATTGAGAGGTTATCTGTGCAGATTTCCTATCAGAACCAATAGGAAGTAAAATACAAATATGAATCTCTAGGACGGGAAGTGGTGACATAAAGGAATAAGTGTCTATCTCAGAGCAAATCGGCCCTTTATTTTGCAGTACTTAATATGGTCCAAATTCAGTGCAGAGGTGGAATGCTGGGCTATATCTACAGCCACTAGTCACGGTATCTTGATAACTAGTATAAATTCAAAATGATGTTGCAAAGTGCTTAAAGGTGTACATGAATACTTCTTGGCTATCGCACATGAGGTTCAGAATCTAATTTTGGAGGACCAAATTGTTACCAAAGAAGAATATCACAAATTCCTGGTTTCCAACCATCACTCCAGCCATCTATGTATAGAGTGTTTCCTTGGCAAAACTTGCACAGAAACTGTCCGAATGAAGTGTTATCAACAGCAAAGGAGCCTTTGGAATTGAATTACATATGTGCTGATTTTGTTGATCCAACCTCTCCTTACAAGAACTTGTATTTTCTTATTTTTATTTAGACATTCAGCCGCAATGTCTTGGCTTATTTACTCAAAGAAAAGTCTGAAGTGTTTAGTGCTTTCAAAAAGTTCAAGGAACATGTCGAAAAGCAGAGTTCCTATAAGATCAAAGTTATGAGCTCAGATAGAGGAGACTTCACATCAGGGGTTTTTAATGAATATTTAGAATAGTTGACTTATTATTGTTTCTGTAGATAAGATGTACAGATTTGATTGCAATTTACATCCTATTTTTAGAACTGATTTTAGGAGGGTTAGATATGTTCCTTCCTTTCCAATTGAATGTCTTGTTTTCTTTTATTGCCCAAATTAATGTCCATTCTCCTAAGATGAACTCTATAATGAAGTTTCCTGGGCATGTCAACAACATTCTATGAAACTTAATTGAAGCTCAATTTAAGTTTCATTATGGAGAAAAATCAGTTTTCACTTCACCACACTCCCATTCTCTGACTTTCACACTTGCATTAAATATCAAAAACTCAGATTACACGATAATGACGACAGCTAAAATCCATTTGTATTCAAACCATCTTAATTTATAACTGAGATATAATATGACACCAAAATGAGAAGATGCATACAGAGAATGTGGGATAATGTGTTGTGAAGGAGATGATGACCAAATGTTGGACTCGGCAAAGATGTAAAGATGGTGACCAGTAAATTCAGGAAAAATAATAAATGAAAAACTATTACCAAAGGTTCTGATGCTTGCCTCTTTTGGTATTCCATTTGAAAGTTCAATTTCCCTTTTCTTGAAGAAATTACATTACCACAAACCTCCGAGTTCAGCTTATCTCTTCTCATTTTCATGCATTTACATGCTTTCTTGAATTTTGAAAGAACCAACGCAATATGAAAATGAAACCAGTAACTAAACCTTCAATCAAAAAACCTAAAGCACTGATGAGCTTAATGGAAATATCTTTTATATTTTTCATTCATCAAAGATGCATTAAAAAACAGAGGAGGTCTATCATTTGGATTTTAGACTACAAATATCTCTTCTCATTTTCATGCATTTACATGCCCCGTCGATCTGCAATTTTGATAAGAAGAACCAAGCTTCTTAAGACGCAATATGAAAATGAAACCAGTAACTATAGCAGCACAACTTCAATCAAAAAAACCTAAAGCACTGATGAGCTTAATGGAAATATCTTTTTATATTTTTCATTCATCAAAGATGCATTAAAAAACAGAGGAGGTCTATCATTTGGATTTTAGACTACAAAATATATATATATATAGAAACTAAAAAACCTGGATTAATAACATACTTAATCTTATTGGATTTAAATCTTTAAACCTGGTATTTATGTACCTAGTGCTTTAACAATTTTCGTCATAAATCCAGACAGGAACCTCGATACCTATTCCGAATATAATATTATTGGAAATTTGGTATTCAAGCCCACATTATTCCCAGGAATTGAACTTTCATGTCTTCTCACTTCCCTCCTCCCCTAGGGCAATCAAATTATTTACGTGAGGGTATTACTATATATTATAATCCCAAATTTAAGATAATTTTTTTCACTTCGATTAATATTTTTCTCTTGAGACACTACATCTGGTCACCATCCAAGGTAGGACCTGTTTTACCCAGCTCACAATGATGCATGCCACTGCTAATACGTTGTGTAATCAACAAATGTAAGGTCTAAGGATGCAGAATATGACTGTAGAATAGATGCTATTGATGTTCTGAGTAGGTAGGAAAATGATGGGCCTTCTCACCTATGCCTGCCATCAAGACTTTTTATATTTTTTTATTTTCTTTCTCTGCTGAAGAATAACAGAACATCACACCAGAGTATAGATCTGAAATATTCTAGTCGAAAATGAAAATCCGAAGTGCAGAGCAATCAAGTGTCAACAGAGTGAAATTGATCATGAAATTTTCTGAATTGCAAGAACTCATCATAAGCAACTTCCTTATAGGAAAATAGTTAAAATAAAAACTGAAGTGACATGCTATAGAAGAAACTTGTGTGGGTACTACTATAGCCTCATTTTTGCCAAAATTTGAGGACACTTTTCTTTCCTCCCCTTCCCTTCTAGCCCTACCTCATCCCTTCTTAACACATGTCCACTCCCCACCCAACCCATGCACCTTATGGCATGGGAAGTTGCCCAATCATCCCATTGACATTTCTTGCTTGAGTGCCTGATGCTCCAAGTGCCCCAAGGAGAAAGAAGTAAATTCTGATCAGGTGGGTTTCTGAAATTCCCAATGGCAACGTACCTTCTGAACCTCATTTATCTAGATGGTTCCCTTCAACAATAAAATGACTGTCAACGTGCCCTCTGGTCCAATTCCATTAAGATAAAAACATTCAGGCGTTTTAATAGTGGATATTTGCATCTTCTAGTCCACTTTCGGCATAAATAGGAGGAAAACAGAATTTGGAAACGTGTTGAAAGGAAAGGAAATGCTAAGATACAATAGACAACTCGTCTAAAAGAAAGGAGAGCATGTACAAGGAATAAAGGAAATTTAATCAAAAAAAAAAAAAATGAACCATGCTCAAAGAATGAAAATCCCCTTCATTGAACTAACTGATTATCTAAGATGACAACAACCATTTAACATACACGATTTAAGGGACAGAAATAATTTTAAAGAGTTTCCACATAGAAATACATGATTACGTATAACGATTGAAGATGTCATCTAATTCTAGAATTCCTTAACATATAACCCCTCAAAGGAAAGCTGCATCAAATACTGGGTGAAGCTTCAAAAAAATTTTAGTGTTTTAGATCATTGATTGAACAATTACTTGGATATATACATCTGTTGTATCCCCTAAACTACTAAGACAACTCTAATTTCAAATCAGAAAGCACACAATTTTGAGATTTTTAATTTCTCGTGATTATTAGACTATGAATTATACAGAGATCTGAATTTGCTCCACAAAATTTCACATCCATCCTTTTTAAGGAAAAGCTACACGTCATCATAAAATGATACAGTTCTCACCTACCTACCTTGCCTTTGTATGGTATGCAAATGAGATATGCCTCATGTACTTCGTATTATTGGTAGTGCGGAAATATTGGTTAAACAAAGTTAAAAGGCCAACCAAACTACCTAAGATATTCACGATATCGCAGATATCCTGTACTGCTTAGAATTAGAAGAGCGTAGTCTAATAGACTGCATATTGAGGAGGTTATCAAAATGCCTTCTCTGCGACAGCAAGGTCTGGACTTGGTACTAGTGGCCAATAGAACTCTCAGGCAAAGCAGAGACAAGATGGGGATGGCGTAGCCCAGACTTCCATAGGCCCTTGGTTGATGGTGCAACCTCCTAATGAGAATTCAGATCCTTGACAACTGAATTACAGCCTAATACTATAGTTCTTTTTCCGCAGTCTAGTTAATGCAGCCCACCTTCCTCCAATATAATAACTGGCATTAGTTCATGGGAAAAGTACCAAGCTATCTGACAAGGGAAAGAAGACGACACTGCCTTCAAGTATCCTGAAAATCTTGGAAGCGAGGTTTTTCCATCAATCTACGAAAGATACTACACTCTAACCTCTCCCCTTTCTTGCTTTAGTTTTCAATAAGGCTCGGGCAGGGGCAGTCATGTGGCTCCTTTTCAGCTAGTACGCTATTAAGGATCAGTGAACACCGGCAAAAGGACTTATAGTTAGCGAATGTCTATGCTAGTTCATAAATCAGTAGTTGTGGAAGAGTTCATTGCAAAAGAAACATTGCCCTAAGTGACAGAGGGGAAAAGTGCCTTCTCGCGCACAAGAGAACAAGCAAGCATGATTATTGGCTACACTTGAGTCGGAGATAAAAAAAAATGAGTCTTCAAGCGGGGATAAAAAAAAAAATCTCTCCAATCACACTGAATGTCCAAAAAGCTAGACCAGCAAAGCATGGAGGTTTTGCTGAAAATGAGGACAGAATCACCACTCAACAGTAGGACAGCAATGCTGAAAATGCAAACGTTCTGGTGTAGCAATATTAACCCTGTGAGCTATCATTCTGCACCTCCAGCAAACTTTGGCTACCTTGGCACCTCCAAAACCCCAAAAATATGTACTCAACAATTCCGACACAGAACCCAGAGAAACATGTTCTCCAAATATCGCAGTCGGTCTCAACCAAAACTCTACTAAATGTGCAATACAATGATAAATGTCCATGTGTTCACATAGCACAAAATACACGAAGATAAGGCCTTGTAAGATAGCTGCTTCTGTAACAGATCATTAGTGTTTATTTTCTTAACAACCGAAGTTCAGCTACATGCCTATACGTAAGAAGGAACTTTACAATACCAGATGAAGCTTTTCAAGGGGAAGGGTGATAGGATTCTGGATTCAACCAAGCTATAGAATATGAACTTGCAGGAAAACATTCCAGAACTATATAAAGTAGAAATTTCACTAAACAAGATAATCACTCCTAAATTACAACATCGTACTACTCAACATAACCCAAAAAAAATAAAAATAAAAACAGAAGCACGCAGTTTTCAATACAGCATGTCACTAAAATTACCTGTTTTCTTTTGGACGATAGATTGGAAGGAGGAGGTGGTGGTTTTCGAGAAGAACCAGGAATTGGGCCCTTATAAGGGAAGTACCTGTTCTTCTCCGCATCGTAATAGAATCCCGGAATCTCTGGCAGCGCCACCATCCATCAACAACACATTAGTATAAAAGATTAATTATTGTGAACAGTATGATCAATTATTGCAATTTTTATAAAAGAAATAGTGAAAAGGAGAACCTTTGGGCATAACTGAAGCCGCTTGTGAGTTTCTGATTTTAAAAAATAAGCGCCAGGATTAAATTTACTGGTTCTGGGAATATAGCACCTCCCAGCTCCGTGTTATTGGAGCAAAACGGTGGAACTTGGAAGGCGGTGGAGGAGCTTTCAATTTAATGACAAAAGGAAAAAAGATGGAGACAATGACGCGCTACCGCCGGTCGAAGCCTGTAGGCTGTATATATTGGTCCGTACGCGTAGTGGTGTCAAGAACCTCTTGGAAAATTGGACTCGAATCAGCCGGGCTAAAAATGTCTAACCCAGCGATCCACATCGACCAACTCAGTCCTTCAATTTATTTTTACAAAAAAAATTATAATAATGTAAATACTAGTATACGCTTTTTTGTAGTGGGATTCGATCGCAGTCTCTATTATGATAATAAATTGAGGAGTGAATAGATTTTGGAGATTATTAGTAGAGGGAAATGGATTGAAGAGGTGAATAGATTTTGGAGATGATCAGTTGAAAGAGATGATCAGATAAGGGAGACGAATTGAACTAGTTAGCAAACTTTGAAGAAGAAATTAAACGTGGTAATTAACATGAATATTTAAGATTTTTTTTTTTGTAAGAAAAAATCGTAATAAAATAGAAATAGTCATTGGGCTCTATTTCTAATTCATATTTGATTCCCATTTTAATGGGTTTTTTTCTTTTTGTTTTGAGAGTATGACCAAAAGAAATTTTTACTATCAAAATCAAAAAAATAGAAAAGTCAAACCCATTAAAATGGGAATCAAACAATTCAATTAAAAAGGAAGGAGACAAAAATAATATTGAAGTGAAGTCTTGTTACAATAGAAAACGAACTATAGTTAAGCATGCACCAACAATAGTTAAAAATGCACACCATAGAAATACAAATAATCAACCTAGTTAGGCAAATGAGATAAAATTAAACTATCGATTAATTAGTCGTACATTTATTATTAGTAGTAAATTATATTTACAAATTATTTGCAACATAGCTCGTAAACACATCAATGACAATATTGCTATTCGATTTTTTTCTTTTTTTTTAATTAAAGTAATTTTATAATTTACAAAAACAAAAACAAAAAACAAGTAGACCCAGCTCAACTCGAACTTGGTCCATAGGTTGGTGTTGGGCTATAGCGAGTCTCCACTAGGTCTTGATGCAATCAATCTAGTTTGGGTCAACATGTCCTGCTCCGCCTCATAAAATAATATAGATCATGTTTGGTGGAATTTATTTTAAACTCTCTTTTTCTCAAATTTGTCAATGATATGTTTCATTTGACTCACAACTTTTATCAAAATCTCTTCAAAACCTACTTTTAAACTTTACTAAACGAGCAAATAATTCAACGATGAAAATAATATAATTAACTCAATATGGAATCAACATGGTCAAACGTTTCTTAGTTAGATCCTCCCATGTATTTTCACTAGTGTCACTTAGAGCTTGTTCGGTAGAGATTTTTTGGGGAAAAAATGGGTTTTTTTGTTACTTTTTGACTTTTCAAAAGTTTTGGTAGTGTAAAAAGGTTGAAAAGTCAAAAATTGTAGGCAAAAAAATGATTTTTGGATAAAATAACTACCGAACAAGACCTTAGTCTCACCCATATCTATAGTAAAAAGCATAACCCGAGTGAACAATAATGTTTAATAAATATGGTGGTGCATGCCACGTTAAACCAAATCTCCATTACAATGTACCATGTTAGCTCAACGTAACATGCTAAAATACACGCACGCAACCTAGTGCATGTGAGTATGTCCTTACCCACCAAGACTCGGGAGCTCACAATATGTCCTTACGCTTATGCACGCAAAATAAGCCGCATGATGTTGCATGACATGTATATCCAATCACCATTATGGGGTTTGTATGAGCTCAACGTAGTGCATGTGAGTTTGTCATCGCTCACCAAGACAAAGGGGCTCACAGTATATTTATCATTGCCCACCAAAACTCAGTATACTACTACTGATAAATATGAAATAAACAAGGTATGGCCTATATATACGGTGCTCATCATGCATGTATGCAGTCCCAAGGTCACCAAGAACCTCCTGACACAGTGACACCGTTCATATACCAACGCCATACCCTTAACACCTAATCATTGGCTGTCTTTAATAAGTGTCAGGAGCCTCAATCAATCAAGTGTGTTTATTTGGACGCAAAAAATAATACATTAAATCCATAAAAAGATTATACTCATGGTCAACAATGCACATGTTTGATATGAATGACAATATATCAAATGCATGTTGTGTGAGCATGCTCGTGCTTGATATCATCATCATGATGCGCAGATAAGTCACATGATAGTACCACATAACATCATAGGCAATAACATAGCACAATCATTTCTACCGTAGTTGAAATCATCGATATTTACCTCGACAATGCACAATTGGTTCAAATTTTGCATAAATTAGTGTCTATATTGCTAATCCTAACCACATTATTTAATCAGGATAACTTAGGGATCAACCAAAATAAAAAAATGCCATAAACTGGATTACATGAAAGAAAAAAAGATATGGTGTTAACACCTAACTGCAGGGTATTAACACCCTAACCCTGAAAGGCTAACATATCGACCAGCACCTATACTCCAAATGTAAAAAAAAATAAAAAATAAAAAAATAACTAAGGGACTTAATCGTAGTTTTTATTTTTTTTAATTATATTTTTAACTCCAGGATAATTTTGCAATTTTACATTTTTCAAAAGTTTCTCAAACCAAATTTTTTAGCTCATAACTTTAATAAAAATCTCTAAAATATAAAGAAAATTTCCTAAAAGTCACAAAAATTTATATCTATTTCTACATCCCTACGTACTCGACTCTTTTGAGTTAATTTCACCAGTCACTGAATTTTGTGTAAAATTTCAAATTGTTTATTCAAGTTTTTTATGGTCTATTTTATAATGATTTCACCATTAGTCACCCGTTAGTTAACATATAAGATGAGTGGCATCTATTCATTGGACCAAATGTCGTTAATTCAATTGCCACATGCATAAGTTGTGTTTCCATATTTTTGACATACTCATTTAGTGCTTCTTATACTTATTTTTTTACTCGTGAGTATGTGAATTGATGGTGCTTGATCCACTTAATAGATGTTCCATCAGATCATACGTTACTTTACTAGTCGAGTGACTAATACTGGAAACGTTACAAGCTTTAGTTAAATATGTCGAAAAACCTTTAATAACCAAGTTTTGCAAAAACTTCAACGACCATTGGTGATATTATTTGTTTGAGGCATATTACAATATCATTCCTCTAAGTTAGAGTTGGCAAATAGGTCGGGTTGGGTCGGTCCAGCCCGCCAGAGTAGGACAATACTTAAAATAGGATTGGGCGGTCCAGTCCAATCCATCGGGTCAGTCCAATCCAGTCCATCGGATCAATCTGTCTTAATTTTATTTTTGTTCTTTTGTTTAAATAATTTTTATATACACTCTAATACATTGCATCAAATACAATCTTATATAAACTTAGATAATATATATTTTGAGATTTTTGAATAGATTAATTTATAAATTGGGGCTCTCATGTATTAGTCAATAGATAAACATCAATTTTTTTTAAAATAATAATATTTTTTTGATTAATTGTAAACTATTTATTGACAGTTTTTTCTAAAACATAAATAGTAAAAACAAGATAGTCTTATATTACTTTGAGATATAAGCATGTTTGGCTTAAATTAAAATATTTACTTATAAGTAAATTTAAAATAAATAATTTACTTGTTACACCAAACATAATTTGAATTGAAACTTGAATTAAACTAAATTTTAATTAAATCTAAACAATTTTATGTTGGAGCCGGTGATTCTTGGACTAATGTATTAAAAAAAAACAATTTAAGTTAGAGACTTAGACTTAGGCTATATTTGGCTTATGTATTTGAACTATTCACAAAATGAGTAATTAGTGTCACAAAGAAAGCAAATGATAAAAAAAAAAAAAAATAATTGCGGGCTAGCTTGGCCGAACCATATAAGCCCGTTTTTGTTTGGGTCAAAGTCAACCCAAACCTAAAAAGCCGTTATAGTATGGGCTACAATGTTAAATTTAACAAATTAAACTATCAGAACTGTTTACCGCCTCTACTCTCAATAATGTCCCTCAGCCAAGGAGAGGTAGGCCTAGCCTAGCCGCCTAGGCACTCGAGGAACTTGCAGTAGCTGCTCAATTTATAGATTTGTTTTACGTTGGTTGGGTTTCATTTATTTCAATTTTATCTTTCAACTTATACTTTTGTTTCAACTTGATCATTTTATCTTTTATTGTAAAATTTACAACTACTTCCTTGTGACTAACAAAATGCGTGACCTAATACTTGTTTAATGTTAAGCGTGTATTTTAAGTCCTTATATTATTAGTTATTGGTGAATATGTAGATAAAAAGCAAAGTTCTAAAAATCGTAAAGTATAGCTAAGTGTAGATGTTAAGTTTCAAATTTTTTGGGCTTAAGTGAGTGTGAGGCGAGAGCGAAGCTTGAAAAAATATTTTCTTATTTTTAATATTAAAAAAAAGATTAAAAAAATTTAACTAAAAAGCACATACCTAATCTAGATACTAAACGTGCATAGGCGCACGCTTTTTAGTTTAAAAATATAGTTGATAAAAAAAGAGCACTCTTAGCTAGGGCCTAAGCTAGGCGTGGATGTCACGCTTCGCGCTTAGGCGCACTTTTTAAAACACTATTAAAAAGTAGATTATAAGTTATGGATTTTATAAAATATGTGGATAAAAATATTTTTGATCAGTTTGACTAACTAAAATTATAATTTAAATATTTCCAAACAAACACTAAATCTATTGTTAACTCTCAAAGTATCTTATTTTTGTAAAAATAAAAATAAAAATAAAAACGCATCCTATTGCATGTAGATAAGAAGCCAAGATATACAGCTGAATTTTTCAAATTGGTCACCAAATACTCAAATGTCAACGTCCATAATCAAATTCAGGCCATGGTGTTTTGAGGAATTCGTTTAAAGAGCCCAGTGAACAATGTTTTAAGTTTACAAAAGATTTAGTTTAGTGTTTTAGATTTAAAGGGCCTCAAAATGACAAAATGTTTTAGATTAAGTACATTGGTAATTGTATTGACACTCATTAATCGTTCACTCCAACCGTAATTAGATTTTGAATTTCAATTTACAGTAATCGGATCACTTAACTTCAATCCAACCTAAATTAAACCTCTCCATTTGTATACTTTAACTTCAATTCAATAGGGATTAAACTTCTCCATTTGTGTGACATGAAACAACGTAACAAAACTTGTTGAAATGGTCGTTAAAACTAAAGTCTAGATACGTGCAATCCACGTGGATAGTTAATTGTAATGTAGTCACAAACTCTCGCCCTACTACAATTAAGTCACTAGACTTCAATTTACAACAATTAGGACACTTAACTTTAATTTTAAGGCAACCAAAGCTCTCCATTTGGGTGCCGTTAGATGATGTAACATATATGTGGACGTATTAGCTAAAGCTAACAATTTTTTCACGTCTTCATCCCAATCATCAAAATTTGACACATAACATCAAACAATGAAAAAATTTGAATGATTTTCACGTTTTTTTCAAATACATCTAAACCCAAAAATCTATTCTCAAAATTTATTCAACCGTTGCACAAAAAAAAGGAGAAAAAATCGGGGTTTCTTTCATATCTGAAATCGACTTAGTAGGAGATGGATTTTCGATCAACCAAAACGCCAATTTTATTACATTGTCTGATATTGCAAGACGGAGTGGTTTAATTGCTATTATGTTAAAGTTTAAGTAATAACGAGATTGTTGTCAAGTTCAATGACCTAATTACAGTTAGGGTGTCTTTAGTTTAAAAGGTTAAGTTGCCGTTTTAATAACTATAACAAAACGACATTCTATCGGTTATCAATAGTATCGTTTCATGAAAAAAAATGAACTAAATCCTTCATGCCATATCTCTGAGTTTTGGCTAATTCAAATTCCCAAGTTTTGCGTAGTAATATCGTTGGAATGTTCCGATACACTTGCTTATCATTATTACCAACAACCTGGATAAAAAAGAAAAAACGAAAAGCGACTTTCTATTTCTACTTTTTCATAAAGCTTATTATTTTCTTCCTTTTACCCCGGTCCTATTCTATATGGTGAAAATCAAGGTCAAATCAAATAATCTCCAGGCAACATCTTTTCGAGGGAGATTCCGACAACAATTTGGAGGACCAACTTTTATGTAAAGAACATTCTTTAAACCAACATTTCTAACCAACAACATATTTCCACTGAAATATTTCAAATCACACATTTGTCACTTTACCTCCCTCAAATTTATCAAGACATTGTACGTCTCTATACGCCCGTTTGATTTTTGCTAAAAATTATATTTTTAATGAATTTTGATAAAAGTTAATAAAATGTATAGTTAAAAATTTAATAAAAATTGGAAGTTCCATAAAATATATGATTATAATTAATCGTTGACTTTGACTTAAATATTTATCAAGACAAGCCAATTTCGTCGAGTTAGATATCAAGCAAGCTAGCTAGTCTAATAGTCTTCATTTCTTACAATAGAAAACTCAATCATACTTTATTGCAATGTCATACATAAAAAAGTCTTTCTCATAATACAAGTTTGGAATTAAAATGAGTTTAGGTTGTAATAAACTTTGGTAGATTTGAATGATATACACTCGGTCGTTTCTAATAATTTAAGCTTTTAAATCAAATATTATGTATATAATCTTGGTCTGTATAACGGATATATATATGCACAAAATGGATTAAAGTACTTTCTTGCCCGGTTACTATGAGATTGACGGAATGAATTCGGAGCCTAATATGCAATTAATCCCAGGCAAGTTGATCCATGGAATTGACATTACAATAAACTCCAGAAGGCAATAGTGCAGAATCAACAAAATCAAAATCAAAGCTATTGCTGTCAAATGTATTCACGGCCTCATTCTGCAGATGATCACTACTGTTTAGCTGCGCCATTACATGAACAGCTTCTTGTCCTGCTCCTGCCTTTTGTTGTTGTTCAAATGGTAATTCGATACCTCCAGCATCCCACATGCAAGTACTCTCATTTAGGGTTCCAAAGCCAGAAGAGGACATGACATTGTTACTTTCCATTGAAGAACAGTTAGCTGCAAACTGATCCAACGCCATAAGATCACTTGGACTAACAAGCATAGAGTTTTGATATTGATCATAGTGTGGAATATTAACACAAGGCAGTAGAGTTGCAGCAAGATGAGATTGTGCAGTTTTTGATGAAGTACTGTCTATAGTAAAAGGTGGTGTTTCTTGTTGAAAAGAGTCATCATTTGCATTAATGTTGTTTTTGAGTAACTTGGTTTGGTTAGAAGAGAGGAGATTGTGAGTGTTGGGATCTAAACCTTGAGCAATAAGCTTTTTCTTAATGCAAGAATTCCAGAAATTCTTGACTTCATTATCAGTCCTTCCAGGCAAGTGTTTAGCTATTTGAGCCCATCTGTTGCCTAAAATTCTATGCACATCAATGATTGTGTTCTCTTCTTGCTCTGTGAAAGAACCCCTTTTGAGATCTGGCCTTAAGTAATTTATCCACCTTAATCTGCAACTCTTCCCACACCTTTGCAGCCCTGCAATTAATCCATGTGTATAAGATCAGAAGAAGCTTAATTAATAATCAGACCAACGTCGTCGTACGACATAGTACTTACCTGCTAGTTTGGGAACAGAACTCCAACAGCCATGGCCATGGTTAGTGATATGCTTGATAAGCTTATCATCTTCTTCGGGAGACCAAAGTCCCCTCTTAACTTTCTGTTTGCTGCAACAGTGATGCCCCATGTCTCCCTCACCCCCTCAAACACCAGTACTCTCAGCTACCTTATTATATATTCATGTCGTGCCACTGCCTTGTTAATAATAAATCTTTTGTTTTGTAATGTTTTCCCAAATATTAGAAATGTTATACATGCTTGATATAGGTGAAGTGTACGTCATTCTATAAATTATATTATATTAGCCAACATGTAATGTCTCATTGCAGCTTCAATTCTACTCTTCTTCTTTACTTATTTAAATAAATATAAATATATAGATAAAGAAACGTATCCCTTTCATGCACCCATTATTTATATAATATTCATTAACAGTTTCTTGTGGTAAATATCATATCTACTAATCAAATATACACACTCTAACAAGAAAACTTAGTCCCTTTTTTGTTTTTTA
The DNA here is from genome assembly GCA_023638005.1 of Forsythia suspensa. Lineage (NCBI taxonomy): Eukaryota > Viridiplantae > Streptophyta > Magnoliopsida > Lamiales > Oleaceae > Forsythia > Forsythia suspensa. The sequence continues at coordinate 10,800,264 of CM042674.1, read as the reverse complement.
AGCAGACCACGTTCTTGAACCATCCCAAGGGTAAAGGGGTGATTTTCACCATACCAATAGTAAATCAAGTGAGGCATTTTAATTATTCAAGGTCGTCAATCTTTGTTTAATATGGCATTTATGTTCTTAACTTTTTTTTTTTTTTTTTTTCATTCAATTATTATCTTCAACTTCTATTAATTAGAGCATCTCATCTTTTATGATAGTTTCTCTCAAGATATTCTCTTTACGTGCTTTGAAATGAAGAAAAATTATTTTGTTGTACTTTTTTTTTTTTATTTTTTAAAAAAATATTATTGAAAAATTAGTCGTTTTACACCTTCTTAATAGATTTTTTTGGACGGAAATCATTCTCGGACACAAGATATGCTAATAAATGAAATTTGAAGATAATAATGCGATAAACAAAAGTTGAGGATGTGAGTGAAACAATGAGCAAAGATTGAGGACGATAAATACAATTAAAATGTAGTGCAACAAATAAAAAATATAGCATGAATATAATTAACCATCAAGTAATTTGAGTAAATTCCACATTTCCCATATCTGCAAAATTAGTCGAACCACTCAAAATTATGTTTTTTCACTCACTACGTTATAAATGTTACTTTGTCGACTCAAAATATCTATTGATAATTGGTTGGAAATATATTTAACCAACATGCTATCCATCATTTAATTGTTATCAATAATTAATTTATTAAAAAAAAAAAAAACAGCACATATACTAGTTAATAGAATATAGCAAGCTGGTCATGTCATGAACACTCTTCATTCTCATCTTCTTTAACTTGTTACTTCTTGCAATCACATAAGCAAAAATTCATTATAGTTAGCTTGCTTGAACGTTTTACTTCAATTCTTTTCGAGATTAATTTCAACAAGATTATGTCCAACGTATTATACAAACAACAAACTAAAGTATGTACGTACTACATGTAATGGTGTATCTCACAAGTCACAATCAGCGAGTAATGTATATATGAGTGAATGTGAGATTTTTCTTGTTAAAAAGAATACGTACATATACGTAGTGAGTATAGTTCACTTCATTGATTTATTATTAAGGTGACACACGTTTTTTATAGAAAAAGAAATTATATAAATAAAAATTAATTACCATTGTAATCATTACTTTGCTAATTAACTTTATGAGGAAAAATCTTAGCTATCATAATCCCTTGCATCCAAATTCAACACAAAATCAATCATTTTAAATATATAACCCCACCTCTCCAAGACAAGAACATATCCTTTTTAGGCAAAAAAATAAAATTACACAATCGGACCCTTGTCGATTTCTTGATGTCAACGAAAGAGAGTAATGATTTAGAGAGTTTGATAATTATTTTTCACCTCGACTTTTCCTCAATTTTCTGTTTCAATTAATTAATACTTAATTTTCATATTACTTTTAATTAATTTTGCTTCTTTAAAGAAGAGAAAATCACGTAAAAAAGCAAGGTTTAAAAGGGGATCCATTCCACCTTTTCCCATATATGTTCCTTGGCAATTGATTTCATTCTCACATCATCATTATTGATTACTTTGAGATATTCATATCTTATATTAATTAATTCATCTTGTTGTCACTAACACACACAATACTACTATACATCCACATGCTCTCTGCAGCCACCCCTATATAGTATTTGTTCCGGTACAAATTTCCTTCAACCTAGCTCTTAGTTTAGGGTTTAATTTAATTAAAGGTTCGATTTGGCATAGACACAATGATGGGATACGAATTTTCACCCCCTCTATCTTCTCTAGTCTAAGTTCTTCAATGTTACGTCAAAACCAATTTAATAAATTAATAACGATAATGTTATCACTAACACACACAATACTACTATAAGCAGTGGATTTTGTAAAATGTGTGGATAGAAGTTGTGAGTCTTACGAAATATGTGGATGAAAATGATGTTTGATCGACTTATAAGTGCTTATAAATACACAAACATACTCTACATCTACTACATGTTTTGGCTACCCAAAAAAGAAGCAAGATTACTTTTTATAATAAGTAAGGAAACCAAGCTTTTAAAGAACCTAACTTTTGCATTGAAATTCAAAAAAAGAAGCAAACTTTAAAAAGAAATCATGATATGTTTGGGAAAAAAAAGCTACTCAAAAGAACTTTCAAGGCTACAAACATGTTTGACTAAATTTTAAAAGTTACTTTTAAGTAAATTTATTTTTGTTTTATACTTAGCCAAACTATTCCTAGTTTAACCAAAGTACAAATTAACAAAACTTGTAACAAGGCATGCAATAGATATCTCCCAAACAAACGAGGAAATAAAATCATGAGTTGTGTATTATCAAGTAGGAGAGAAGATGTTAGGGGCTCTAGAAGACGGTGACTCCACCACCCTATTACCCTCACAATAAATATGAGTAAGCACAATGTCTATTTGAGGAAGCCTGTTATGACATCTATCCCAAGTTGAGAACCACTTTGAAGGTACTTTCTAGGGATTGAAAACGTAGTATAGTCACTGTTCTAAATAACCCGCCTAAGCTTCAAGCTTAGCCTCCGCGCCTCACGCATAACCTTCGCTTTACTCTTGTTTCGCTATCGCCTAGGCTAGAAAAACTTAAAGTTCGAACCCGACAAGCTTTACGCTTTTTAGAACATTAAGTATAGCCACCAAATAAGTCAAATCACTCTCCAACCAAAGTTTTCTCCAGTCGCGTGTCCAAGCATAGTCAATGGAAAAGTTAGCGATGACGAGCTCAACCTCAAAGGCGTAGCAAACATCGAGGAAAATAGTGAAACATCCCTTGATGAAGCCCTAATAAGTGTGGAGAACTCCACCTAAACCAACTGGCCCTAGACTCCCAAAAGTTGGTCAACTCGTATTGACCTTAAGCTAGCATAGGTGGAGAGGACTTCATACGACCTCTAAATGACGAAGGCCCTTAGGAGGTAAACCCAGGAGCCAAAGTATGCACATGATCAATCATCCATCAAGCACGCCATAGTACATGTGTGCAAAATATGTACCTCTATAATATATCGACAAAAAAGAATAGTCTTATGCCACATAAGTTGATCTATTGTCATAGTGTCCACACAACCCAAAAGACCAAAAAGTATAAACTCTCCAAAGAACTCAAATTTGAGAGCTAAAAGAATCTTTTGATCGCAGTTGCCAAAGGCCAAGAACAGTACCATCAACTTCGATTCAATGCCCAAATGTAGAGAATAAATCATCCCACGACCTCTAGGAATGGCAATGAAGCGGGTCGGACTTGTCCTGCCCCACCCTGCAAAAATTTTGGGCTATCCCCGCCCCACGATCCGCGAATTCGCTGTGCGAGGAGAGGTAGCCCCTTTGCCCCGCCAACCGCTCCGGATAATTATTATTTTTGGTAAACTAAAAAAAATAATTAAAGAAAAGGAAATATGAATTTTTTAAATATTTGTAGCAAACAAAACAAAAAAATTATAAGATTGGAATTGTGGTGTAATGGTTAAAATTTATAGTTTAATAACTCTAACTCGAATTCGATTCTTATTCAGCTAATTTCTAACGAAAATTGTGGTTTGTATTTTATTTTATGATTTTTCCCCAAAAAAAAAAAAAAAAAAAATTGGTGGCGGGTCGCAGCCGCAGAGCAAATTTTTCTGCTCTAGACTCGCTCCTATTACCCAAATGTGCGGGGTGGGTTCGGGGCGGCGAATAATTTTGCCATCCCTAACGACTCCATGACAAAAGGGCATCTCGGAAATAAGTGCTACGAAGTCTCCTTTGCACCATAGCATAGCCGGCAGAGGCTAGATGAAACCTCAACTCTGCAAAGCCACATCCGTTGGAAGTTTATCATGCAAGATCCTCTAAAGCAAAATGGAGCGAAGTGGAAATATACGAAACCCAAATCTACTTACCCCTACTAATGAGAGTCCCAATCTTAGACCAAATTAGTGATATTAAAGATACACTTTCAAAATAATAATTCATATAAAGGTTTGGACTATTAATCCTAATAAAATTGACTTTTTACCATCTAAGATTTCCGAGCTCAAAGAACTCATATGAATAATATCCGTTTAAAATTTAAACAAACTACCATCTTGCGGAAACATGTCAATAGTAAAATCTCACGTCACTTAAATATAAAAAATAATAATTAATATATATAACTCTGGACTATTTTACAAAATTGACATTTCAGAACCATGACGACAATAAATTAATTAATTATAATCTTTTAGAAACTAGATGAAATTTTTTGTTGATTTGTAAAACACGAAAAGAAAAGCGAATTAGAGAGAGAGAGAGAGAGAGAGAGAGAGTCAAACTGCATATTGACGTTAATATTAGAATATCAGTATCAAACCGGACATTTATGAAAACTATAGCTTTCAAATGAATGTATTTTCTTTGCTCACTGATTTGATTTTGACCTGGCCAGGAAAGAATTAATTAATTAATTAATACTTTTTACTGTTGATAAAATAAATTAATAAAATAATTAATTAATGTTAGGGCTTTCATGCTGGAAAAGAAGAAGAATTTATTTGATGATCATCACTCATCAGACCACAAATCAAGTGCAATTACGGATTTCTCATAAATTAACATTGCCGACACTTGTGTAATTATCACTTTCTACTCCTTTTACCCTTTTCCTAATTTCAAAACCCAACCTACACACTTGTCACGCTAGCAAGCTGCACGCGCCTGTAAGTACAGTTAGTGTGATAATCATAAGTGTACAATGTTGTTAACGAGTAATTAAACGATATCGTTTTCACGAGAATAACGTTATTAAATATCAAAAGAATTTGCCATAATATTTTCTTCTTCTTCTTGCTTTGCTTTCATGTCCTAGTCATGTGTTTTTGTGTACATTCGTTGTGTGCGAGCGTAATAAACTAGGAATCTAGTATTTATGAATCTCTCTACAGCCACTTATTATTTTTACTCATCTTTTATTCTTTTTATTTCGTTTCAATGTCGTATTTAGATTTAAGTTTTTACTTTTACATCTCAAAGTATCTTTTCTATCTTTCATTTTCACCTTTATTTCATAATATCTATCTAAGTGCAAGAATTGTTTCCTAAAACACGAACAATACTATAAAAATTGTTATGAACCTGTCGAATCTACTAACATATACATGATAATATGTAAGGTCACATAGTTATGATTATATGTAACATATTAGTTGTGGTCAATGGCGGATTCAGAAATTTTTGAAGTCCGGACTGCTAGTAGAAAAAAAAAATTACTTCAAGACTGAACTGCTACTTTTTTTTTTTTTTTTTACATTATAAAAAACGATTTTTTAAAGGCAGGATCGGACTAGTAATCTCATATATATAGCTAGGTAGGTAGCTGTTGTATTATTGATCAATGTATGTTTTTTGAATTTTCTTATAAATATACAGTAAATTAACTAGACATGTATGTATTTACTATTTAGTAAAAGTTGATACTTTAATTTTAATTACAAATTTTATGGGATCTACATTTTTTATCAATTTTTTATTTAAAAATTAAATTAATTTTTAGCTAAAACTTATATCAAAAACTTTATTAAACAGACTCAATGTTGTCCCTTATCGGTCCTCACTTTTGATGTGACGTGTTATCATTTTTCCAAGTTTTAACCAAGTCATTTTCTACCTTTTTACTAAATTATTAGATTTTTCCTTATTTTCAAATCTTTCATTTGACGCATCCCACCACGGCATATACAACTATAATACGCACACGTATACTAATAAGTAATAACACGACACATTTTGTGAATTGCTATCTCATCTATTAATTAATTACGAGGATTTGAGGATAATTAATTAATTAATTAGCAGACTTAATTTATGTTTGTTTAGTGGCATGTTGGCATATAATCAACTAACTAATTAATTATGAATTCGTGTCTTGTGAAAATAAACATTCAGATATCTGAGAAAGCCAAAGGACGTACGTACAGCTCATTGCATGGCACCTTCTTCTACTGTCTCAATTTCTTGAAAGACTGGTAAAACTCAAAATTTAAGTATCATAGAAAGTTGGGTAAATTACAATTGAGGTCACTGAAATCTCAATTCGATCTAAATTTTAGTTTGTCTTTAATTAATTGGATTATTGAACTTCAATTTAATTACAATTAGATTTTGAACTTTGATTTTTAATTTTAAATTTCACCATTATCACATGTTGTCTTCTAAATTGATGAAAATTGTTTAATTGAAAGTCATATTACAATCGATCTTTCCACGTCATCATTGCATGACATGCCAACTTACAACTGTACTATGCCATAGAAGTGCTAAAAAATGGATAATAATATATTCGGTTCTTAATCTTTCAAAAACGTAACATATATACTCATAACATTTAAAATTAGCTTTACACATCCCTAACATTTGAAGAAATATGAATGATAGGTTCCTGATTACATAATTCGTTCATTTCAGATTAAATAAAAAGACAAAATTGCACTTTTGTTTAATTAAGCAAAAAACAAAAGGTAAAAGAAAAAAGATAAAGATAAATAAAAAATAAAATGTAACCCCCAGAAATAAATCTTCACCCCAACCACCACCTATCTCATTGGTCATCTTCCACCCTAATCTCCACCCTTTTTAAATCTGTAGCTGCCGTCACTACACTCACAACCACGCCGCCGCGGCCAGCTGAACAAAAATGATCTAAAGAATGCACGTCATTACTTTTTTGATAAGGTCATTTCTAGACAAGGTTTTATTAGACAATTCAGGACCCATAGACATTACCAAGAAGAAAAGATACCAACGACCCATTTGAAAAGAAATTGGCCCAAGATCAACAACCAGATGTAAAGAAAATCAAGTTAAACAGTTGTTATTAACAGGCTTCAAGAAGTGAAAGTCCAAAATAATTTTTATTGCTCAATACAGCTGGAATTATACTTTATCTCATCTCTTTTGATTAAAAAACAACCTAATATTTATGAGAAAAATCTTTAGATGAGCAATGACTTGGGCGTAAAGTTAAATAGCAGTGTATAAAATATCAAATCTGTTATTTGAAAAGACATAAATAAGAATTTGAATTATGTCTTTTTGAATGACAAATTTGATATTTTACACATAGTGGTCTAACTCTATGGCCAACTTGATGTTCATCTAGCATTACTCTATTTATGAACTTCACAGAAAATTCAAGGTCATGCAAGTAATAGATTATGGGGAACAAAAGAGCTCGCAACTACCTAAAGTCATGGAAATATTGGAGGCTTAATGATTTAAAAAAAAAAAAAAAACTAATCATTCGAGTTTTACTAATTCCAACATCATTCATGTCTTACCCGATACATCCTCCACGATAACAAATTCCGCAAGATATTTTATTTTTACAATAGCTAATTTTCAGTATACCATAAAAGCTCAAATCCATATATCAGAGAATCGTGGACGATATTTAAAGGGGGTGCAATTTTGTCTTTTTATTTAACCTTGAGAGCTGAAATTGGCGGATTCTGTCAACAGGAACTACCATGCATACTTCTTCAAATATGATAATGTTCGGTGCTATTTTTAAAGGTTAGAGAGTATTCCTTACGCTTTTGAAATGTCGGATGGCCAAATATACTATTTTTTCTATTAAAAAAAAAAAGATACACATTTTAATCTTTGAATTTAAAGATGTCATAAATTTTATTTTTAAGGTGTGACGTAGCAAATATCACTTACAGTATCACCATCAACTAACCAATTTTTATACAATGGATATTTTCATATTTCGTGAATGTGTTAAAAAAAAAAATTGTGCACTTTTTCTGTTTTTCCTGAGCCCAAACCTGATGTCCCAAAATTACGTCTCCTTAGAGCATCTTCAATACAACAATACCCAGCTGATGTGGCGATGAGGTGGAGGGGACAAAACTGATGTAGCAGTATTTATTGTAGAAAGTCGTCGAACATCTTGAGTCAGTTTTGGACATTCTGTTAGACTCATTCCACATATTTTTTTCATTAAATTGTATCTATCTCTCTCATCTATTTTTCCTTCTCTTTCCTCTTTCTACACTCTCTCTCCTTATTTCTTTTCTCTCTCTCTCTTGCCAAGTACATTTTTTTAGGGGTAAATTGCAGCTAGTGTCCCCAACCTTTGATTTCATTCATTGACTTTGTATCCTCAGTATTTAATTTTTGGCATCAATCACCCCAACCTTTCATATGTTTGGCAGCCAATACCTTCATGTTCTTATATAATTAGCAGCCAATGCCCTCATGTGAGGGCATTGGCTGCCAATTATATGAAAGGTTAGGGTGATGGATGCTAAAATTTAATACTAAGGATACAAGTGCAAATGAAATCAAAAGGTTCAAGGCACTAGCCTAATTTACTTTTAGAGAAGGTGTAGCATTGGAGATGCTCTACCTTCTATTTTGAATGTCCAGCTGATATAACGATGAGGTGGAGGGAAAACCGATGCCAAGTGATTTATTGTAAAGGCAGTCAAACAAGTCGTCTAGTTTTAGACATCTTGTTACACACATTTCACTCATTTTTTCATTAAATTGTGTCTCATCTCTTATCTATTTTTCCTTTACTTTTCTCCTTCCACATTCTCTCTTCATTTTTTTCCTCTCTTGTCACATAGATTTTTAGAAGGTATCTATTGCACTAAAAAATGTGCCACACCACCATAAATTGCTTACATGACAAAGAAAAAAGTAGAAAATGTCTAGCACACCATCCAAATATGGACGGTGTGGTAGACATCTTCCACTTATTTAATGTTTATCAAAATGTGTGTCAAGTCTCTTTTATTTTAATTTTTTATAATTTATCTCCATCAAAATGTGTGTTAATAATTCTTTAATTAGTTTTTTAAATTTATCTATCAATATCTCTTAATACATGTGGACCACAATTTTTTTAATTCACCTTTTCTTTCGGTCTCTATTTTATTTGTCACATATACAACAATCCACATTGTTGCATTGGAGATGTTATAAATAGCCAACAATTTTATTAGATGAAGTGTATTTAATTGTTGATGTGTCAAATTTTTATTGAGACACATAATTTTGGGATAGCTTATCTGTACTCTTTTTCGTCATGCGAGGGTGTACCTTTCCTGGATCACTTGAAGATATTAATTGATTATGATTTATGGAACAAGAATCAGAGGCATGCTGATAATGAAAACTGTCTCTCTTCTTAGGCAATCGAATCTCAGTTACTGCGATTATCACCATCAACTGGGTTACTGGGTTTTGAGAGCCTGGTTCAATTCATGGTCGATTGCTATAAGAAACGCCTCATCCTCTTCTCCTGTCAAAGCCCTCAAACACTACTCTCAAATGCACCGAAAATCTTTGCAATTTGATAGTTTCTCTATTCTCTATGCTATCAATTCATGCACCCATTTGCCTGATAACATCAACAGCCTGTCCATTATTCGCCATCTCCATGCCCACCTTCTCAAACTTGGCTTCAATACCCACGTTTACGTTGCTACTTCACTCTTGCACGCGTATGCTTTAGCAGTTTTTGACGATGCGTGTAATTTGTTCGATGAAATGCCTGAAAGAAATTCAGTCACCTGGAACACTATGATCACGGGATATTCACGACATGGGGATGTTAAAAGTGCGCGCGAAATGTTCGATCAAATGCCTACAAGAGATCTTGCGTCGTGGACTGCAACGATCTCGGCCTATATGAACAATGGTCTTTGGGATGAAGGCCTGTTGCTTTTTCGACAGATGATGACGGTGAAAATCATTGATAATGAGTACCTAAAGCCTGATCAACTGACGTTGGGTTCGATTTTGGCAGGGTGTGCCAACATGGGTTCAGCTGGATTAGTGTTTGGGAAGTCCTTACATGGATTTGCCATTAAAAATGATTGGGAATTGAACGTGACATTTGGTACTTGTTTAGTTGACATGTACGCAAAATGTGGGTTGCTGAAGAATGCTTGCCTGGTTTTTGACATGATGAAGGATAAGAATGTTGTGGCGTGGACAGCCTTATTATGTGGCTCTGCTCAGCATGGCTATGGCCAAGAAGCACTAGTAATATTCGAGAAGATGAAAAAAGTAGGCGTGGAACCTAATGAGTTGACGTTCACGGGATTACTTGCTGCTTGCGTCCAATCTGGGTTGGTGGACGAGGGTCGCAGATACTTTAGGATGATTGAGGAATATGGACTGAGACCAAGAATTCAGCACTATGGTTGCATGGTTGATTTGTTTGGGAAGGTAGGATTGCTAGGGGAAGCATATGAAGTTATTAGAACGATGGCAATCAAGCCCAATGTGGTTATATGGAGTTCGTTTTTGTCATCTTGTAAATTGCATAAGCAGTTTGAGATGGCTGATAAGGTGATTGATCAGGTGATGAGAATGGTGAGACCAGAGAATGATAGTGGGGTTTACACGCTCATTGCTGATTTGTATGTTTTGAGCAACAAGTGGATAGAGGCAGAAAGAGTGAGACAGCTTATGCTCAACCAAAATGTGAGGAAGGCGCGAGGATCTAGTTTCATTAGAAATGGAGTTGTGTGAAACATGAAAATCCTTCTTTTCCTTGTATTCCTTCGACAAGCTCTCCCTCAAACCATCAGCAACAAAGTCAAGGTTAAACTCCGGGCTGGTTCTGCTGGTTCCCTCAAACAAATACAAACGCATTCCAAATGAAGGAGTTCACATATTAGGCGATGATGATAGTTGATTTGACGTATCAATTCTTTTGACATGAGATAAGTGGAAAATGTAAGGATGAAAGGAGCTTAAGGCAGAGGTGAGGCAAAAATATAGTCTCAACAGATGCAGAATATCGGTAAAAAGCTGCCCTTAGAACATCGAACCCACATAATTGATAGTCAATTTTTGTCAGCAAGGGATAACCAAGTCCTGAAATCTACAAGATTAAATAGTTCTGATAACAATGTATTGTTTGAAATGTACTAAAGAGACTGTTGAGATCATTTGTAACTTGTTACTGTTACATTCATTTCAGAAATTATGATATTAATCCGGAAAAATTGCACTTGGCCTTTCCAGTCCTAGGACTGAGCCCCTACCCCTACCACAGCCCATCTTGCCCCAGACCCCGCCTCCATGTCCCAGCCTTCTATATATATATATATATATATATATATATATATGTGTATGTGTATATCCGTGTGTACATGTATAAGGAATTAAACCGCTTGTCCGGTTTGAAGTGAGCGAACTCCATGTAGACAAGAGCTCAACGTTCAAATTGGTTGAAACGAATCGCTTATAATAATGATATATTAGAACTGAGACCTACTATGCCTACTACGCCATTCTCTTCACCTGATACAAGGCAGTCAAAGTTTCTGTGGCAGCATATGGAACCACACTCTTGTTGCCACCGTTCGTGCCCTCTTCACATTCATTTGCTATTTCTCTTACTTCTCAGCTGTCCCGCTAAAGTTCATGCCAAAACTCTCTTTATCTTATATTCTTTGGCACAAAGAAGTCAATTGGAATAAGTACCACAAAACACTTACTTAGGTGCGTAGTGCTTAAAAAATGGTTGAGTAGCTTTCCGGTCTTGACAGCCGACTAATTTCCATTGTGGGATTTCACTTAACACCATGCCTTCCCAGCCACGCTTTTGCATCATGCAGCACATGATGGAAACAATAAAGAAAATTTTGCAATGTGGGGAAGCATCTATCTATAATCTCAAATGCAGATTGTCTCTGTCCAACATACACATTCACTTTTCATCCAAGAAAATGATTATTCAGGAAGAATCAGAGCAAGTTCAAAATAAGCAATCATTGAAGAGTTTTCTGAAAAGAAATTGCCCTATAATGTCATTAAATAATTGCCAGCGATCAAGAAAGAGAGTGCCGTCCAAAATGCAAAGGAGAGCTAGCTAATTTTGCACCTCTTTGAAAATCAGGTAAATTTTGTTTTACTATCAAATTTCCAGGAGCGGACAACATGCAGGCTGCAGCATTCGAGAACTTGAGAGGAGAGGTAGCTGGAAGTGTCATTTATGGCAAAACACAAGTTGCTGAGGGATGTAGATCAAGAGGGTATCGCGCCAAATCAATTCCATGAACAATCCACAAAATATTGATTTATCCAACTGACATCAAAATAGCTCATTATCAATTTTGCAGCACCTTACCAGAAACTGAAAATAAACTGAGTACAACCTCTGATGTCATAGCAGAAACTCTTTATCAGCAATTTACTGCCCTAACTTTGAAATTGACTTCTAATTTTCCATCTCACAGTACTTAGTAAGCAATTTCAAATTCTGCTTTGTAGCTTCATCACCAGTAAATCCTAATATATCTGAACTTAGACTCTGCAAATGTTGAGTGACATCAAAAGGAAACAATGCCAGCAACTATTAGGATAAAGAGATAAATGAGGAATAAGTAAAGATGCATAGAATCAGAATCGAGGCATTGCGAGGACAATCCACCTCTATGTTCTTCAAGGTGAAAATGAGGGTATATATAGACTTCTGAATTAATTCCATGTTCTCAAGAGTCAAAATGGATGAATCACCCTTCTGTAGAGTTTTACATAGAAACACCAAGTGAGCCAATTGCCATAAAACAGATGCTCCTAAGACCACATAGCCATTACCCTACAGATAGTAGAGAGAAAGAAATGTGTAAAATCAACTCAAAGTACATTAGTTCTGCCTGATCAAAGTTGAAAGTCAAACTTTGCTCACCCGAATATTAGGGATACACTTGCTATGTTCAAAACCTAAACAGAACCAAAGAAATTATCCATAATTTTATCAGCAAACCTCAAGCTGACTAATGCATGTGTCAAACGAAAATCAGTGACACCTTTCATTCATTGGGCCATGCTAGAGGCATCCATACCTAAAAGCTTGGTTTCTTTACAGCCGTAATTAAGGTTTATAACAGAACATAAGAATTAAAACATTATGAAGACGCTTCAAAATCAAAAGTATTTTATTACTGCATTTTGAGTATGTCTCAACTTCTACTTGATTTGGGAACCTTAACTAAACTGGTCCAAGATTCTACATGTGTTTGACAACAAAAACACATACACATGCACACATGAAGCGAGAGTATGAGAGGAGACAAAGCACTCAAAACCTTGAATTAGTTTTCTGAAAAAATAAAAATAAAAATTGACTATTTAGTACTCTATCTCAATCCTCAGAAGCCTGTGTAAGGCTTTTGGTTAAATTTTCAACTTCCTTCAGCAAAACACAATCACGAACTTCTGCCAGTAAAGGTTGAATATCTTCACCCATGGCTTTGATTTGATACATCACTACATCAAAGACAGAATTTTGCCTGAGAATATATTATATGCTAAGGCAGCAATAAAGCTTAGGGTTAACCCAAAAAGGAAGCAAGAATTACATTTATGCTCAATGACCATACTTTGCAGGGTTATTTTATAAAATTTGGGTAGCATAGGATTTGGGTTTACTTTTTAGAATAAGATTCTATAATTTTTGCTTATAGATTCCCAATTCAAGCAATTTAATTTTTCATCATTCTCTGTAACTCTCCCTCTGGATCATTTCTTTTACTTTAATAATATTTTTGCAAATCTTTTATGATGCTACTTATTAATAATGCAGTGTTTAGTAGCTTACATCTTGCATTGTTCTTGCACATTTCAATTATATTTCAAATGCGTCAATACATTTTTACTAATAGCTGTGATGAGATGGAAAAGAAATTTAAAAAATGTAGGGAACGTACACTAGTTTTGCATTGTCTTTAGCAATGGATTGCTGTATTAAAGTATCAAGTATATGTTGACTGGAATTTCAAAAAAAAAAAAAAAAATAAAATAATTACTGAAATAAAATAAATATAAAACATGAACAATGACATCTTGATGAAATGTATAATAATTCGCTACCAAAAATGGCAATACTTGAAAAATATCTTAAATCTACTTCCAAAGGTAAAGTTTCTTTGTAGTCTATAATTGCTAGTAAAAGAAAGTAGAAATCTAGTTCAAGTTCTACTTCTAACACTATTTTTATACCTACTTAGTTATATAGATATTCTGAAACTGATTATATAGTATTATTATAAAGAAGAATTAGAGTATTTAGATATTTTAAATTGGTGGAAATCAGATGAAAGAGCATACAGTACTTTCTACTATGGGAATATGACAAGTGTTCTACTAACAAAAGTCATAGGATAGAGAGCTTGATGTCATGACAAACAATTTCAACAATCTTGAATTAGAAGATGATGAATGATTAATGAACCTATGTATATTGTGAAGTTGTATTTTCTGATATGATAAATGATGCAAATGATAGATAGTTTAGTATATGTCAATCTAGAATTAGTCTAATTATTGTTACGTTTTCACTTTAATTTCATTTCATTTCCTTGATGAAAATTTAAACATATATATAAAATAGTGATCATGAAAAATAAAAATTATTTAATATCGTTGAGCCAAGTGGGTTGGGATGGCACGGCCTAGCATTGGCTGAGCCAGTAACGTGGTCGTGTGTGCATAGCCTGCTTATACCCCTACTCTGTACACTAAACTACGATAATCAAACAAAAGAAAATGACCATTTTGGAAGGAACAAGAATGGGCAATTCTTGTCTCACTTGAGGTATATAGCAAGCTCCCATTTAAGATTGTTGTTTTTCTTGGTTCCCTCTACTACTAAAAGTGAATGAGGCGTAAACCCCAAAAACCAATGACATGTTGCATCCAGATAGTGACATATAACATCAAGATAATAAGCTGTTGGACGACTTAACATGGGTCCAGCAATTTAACTGAAAACTCTTATGCCCGACAATGTAGCAAGCTAGGCTTGCTAAGTCTTGTGTAATCTTTATCTATCAGGCTCACAAGCTGAAACAGGTGTCTAAAATTGACAAGCTCTCATAAATGCTGCTGCTTTCACTAAAATTTGATTGATTATCATTAATCCAAAGTCTGAAACATTGATACAAACAGATATTACAAGTACATGCTCTAATCTGAAAGAGAGTAATTCAATATGGTTTCCTTGTTCACTTTTTCTTTGTTTGAAACATTTTTTACATCAGGTTTCCATAACACTAACACAGTGGTCTCCCATTAGTTACGCACATGTTTCATAACCTGCCATACAGATTTCCTTACAAAAATCCTGTGAATCATCCCAAGTAACCTAATATGGTATATAGATGCTTGGATCTGAGGAAAGATAATTATGAAAACAATATTAAATATATAATCGTAAATATTCAGTCAGCACAACTAAAAACAGCTCATGAGAGATAGCAATAGCCAAAAGAAAATATAAAATATGCACACCAAACCTTTATAAGCAAAGGCAGTGCTGCTTCTTCAATAACAGAGGAAACTCGTTCAGCCAATTATTAGGTATTTGCAACGCCAATTTCTTCCACTTCACACCCAATGCGAGCAATTATTCCAACTAGTTCATCCAAACTAACCCCTTGGTATCCCTTTATCTTCTGTTAGTCACACACAATCAACCCTACTTTTGCACGATCTGCATCAAGGGGGATACTAAAGCTGTCCGAACAGGATTGCGCAGGTATAATATCAATCATAGTTTCCATGAATACCTGTCTGGTTCACCTCAATGAATGAATTTTGAGGTATTATAATTTTAACATCTTCAACCTACAAAACACCAACATCAAGGGCTGTAAAACCATATTGTCATGAAAAAAATGAAATCATCCGCTTCAAGTTTACCTCACCTCAACTAGTGCCCCGATACTCTTCAGGGAAGGATTGACATGTATGATGTCGCCAACGGTTACACCTCAAATCCTAACAGGTATATTAGTGCAAATACCACTAGCTTAATCAAATTGAAAAACAGCAAAATAGTGTTACAACCTCTTGGGTAGAACTCACCCTCAATAGCTAGCTATTAAGGAGAGGGTGTCCAAAAGGTTATAAATCACACATCTGAAGCTCATACTTTCGATGTAGGACAAGTTCCATAACTTACAATGGGAACCACGACAAACCACCACGCTCCGCGATCCCCGCGCCACGCGCTGGACCCGGCTTTGCACTAGCTCGCGACTAGTGGGATTTAACACCGCTATGCCGACATCACCATCGCGCACCGCTCGATTGCAACCGGGAGATGCGGTGGCTGCTCGATACTATTATTACAACTTCTTGGATAGAACTCACCCTTAAAAGCTAGCTATTAAGGGGAGGATGCCCAAGAAGTTATGAATCACACATCTAAAGTCCATGCTTTCGATGTGGGATAAATCTCATAACTTACAATGGGAACCATGACGAATACTTCTAACTTTGATCGAAATTGAAACCCCATCAACCATGGTAAGCTAAATGCCAAGAGGATTGTCCCTGAAATAAGAAACATCCCAACACCACCTTCCGAAATGCTCCTCCTACCGAATCCAAAATAAGCCTCAAAGTTTGCCTCCAAATGGTTCGAGGAACATCAAAACTACTGACAATGGATTCTTTGATTCGAAAGGAGATTGGGTTGATGTTGGCTATTTTTGAAATAATGTTTTTTGAAAAACTAAAGTCTATAAGAACGTTAATTATGCCGTAAAATAACATCAAATAATGTTATTTCAAAAATAGCATCAAAAACTACTAACAACGAACATCACTTAAAGGCAGTGATCTAAAAAGCGATCCTAGGCGCGAAGAGTGGCCTTCACGCCTCGTTTAGGCCCTAGGCTCGCAATTAAGCGGTCGCCTGTTTTTTTTAACTAAAAAGCGAGCATTTTTTGTTCTAAATTTTTCTTTTCATCTTGTTTTTAAAATATTTAAAATGATATTAAAAATAAGAAAACGCTTTTCACGCCTCGCCTTCGCTTTGCATTCATCTAGGCCTAGGCTCGAAAATGTTGAAACCCAATCTCCACTCCTAACCACGCTTTACGTTTTTTACAACACTGCTTAAAGCCTCAAAGTTTGCCTCCAAATGTTTCGAGGAACATCAAAAACTACTGGAATCATTAGCCATCAAAATGCATTAACAATCACAAAGTGTCTATAATTGCTGAATTTACTAATTACAATTCTTATAATTTACCATGATTACTAATCAATAAATAGAAAATTCACATTTGCAAAAACTAAACCCAAAAACTTCTTGAGAAAGATTAATGGAAAGGGACAAATAATAGTTGACACAAGAAGAAGAAACTATGAGATTTTTATCTCTTTCTCAGCATAGAATGCTTAGAGAACCTGAAAAGCCAAAGAATAACCTAGGCTGCCTTCATTTCTATAATGGATTAAGCTCGATTCTAGCGAATGGAGCTCAAAAAAAGTACCAATTACCTCTCGAAAAATGATGATGAATTCCATTTCAATTTATAATAAAGAACTATAATCAAGAAATGGGGAGGATTAAACGAGCAAAAGAAGAAGAAATTTGGATTGAGAAAAGGAAAATTAATCAACCGATTCTCAGCAATGTAATTCCCATACCCCTCTCTCCTCACGCATACGAATATAAAAGTCAGTAAAAAAAGAAAGCGTGTTTTATAAAACAACGTTTTCTAACAAATACAATTTAATTAATCCAAAACGACGTCACTTCAACTTATTGGAACGGTGTCCAGCCCCCAAACGGTGTCGTGTTGTATTGTTTGAAAGTTGGTTTAGACGGTTGGTCCTGTTTCTTCTTTTTTCCCAGCTGATTTTCCGCCATTGCTACTATTCATACTAGTGTTCATGACAACCCCCACCCCTAGAAAAACCTTGTCCCCAAGGTTGAAAATTTGGATAATCCCTTTCGATAATTTCAGAATCTTCCTAGATTGCATCATCGGTTGACTGATGTGCCCATTTAATTAGCCACTTAGTTCTAGCTTGATTTCCCCTCCTTACCATTTTAGCTTGCAGAACTGCCTTTGGTTGTTTGTTCACTTCAACTGTTACCACTTCAGGTAATTGCCCAATGGTTACTCCTTTGTCCCCTAACTTCTATTTCAACAAAGATACATGAAATACTGGATGAATTCTTGCTTGACTAGGTAAATTTAGTTTATAGGCCACTTCTCCAACTTTCTTGTCAATCTGGTAAAGTACATAATACTTAGGACTAAGTTTGTAATTAATCCTTCTAGCCAATATTTGTTGTTGATAAGGGTGTAAAGTAGACCCAATCTCCTGTTGGAATGTTCTCTCACTTCTATTTCTGTTAGCAAATAACTTCATTCTAGCACTTGCCCGTGCTAGATCCTCCTTCAACTGTTTATCCATCTGATACCTTTCCTTTCTGTAAAATATCCTCCACAGCTGCCAGCTTAGATTGCTGATAAGGGCCCATGGCCAACTAAGGAGGGTAGATACTATACAATGCCTCAAATGGGGTTCTTTTTATTGCAGTGTGATAGGTGGTGTTGTACCACCACTCAGCCAAAGAAATCTATTTCACCCATGCCTTGGGTTTGTGATAGGTCATACACCTTAAATACATTTCCAAGCATTGATTCAATCTCTCAGTCTAGCCATCTATCTGTGGGTGGTAGGCTGAACTTAATTGTAGTTTGGTACCCATGAGTGAGAAGAGTTCTTGCTGAATACACTAGTAAATATTTTGTCTCTCGTTAGATACAACGCTTTGAGAAGACCATGTAACTTCAGAGATATTATCTAAGAATTTTGGGCCACTGTCTTAGCGAAAAAGGATGGGAGAGGGTAATGAAATGCCCATATTTGGTGAATCTGCTACTACTACCAAGATTGTGTCCTCACCTTCGAGACTCAGGGCAATCCTTGACAAAATCCATGGAGATATGACTCCACGACTGCACGTGGAATGGGTAATAGTTGTAGTAGTCCATGATAAGTGTACATGTTCTCCTTTGCACCTTTGGTACGCATCGAGTGCATCAACACTTCTCGATATCCTTAGCCATCCCAGGCCAAAAGAAATGTTGTTTTGCCCTTTTTAAGCTAGCTTGTACTCCAGAATGGCCTCCTTCATAAGAATTATGTATATTCTGGATTACTTTCTTTCTGATATCTCCACCCTCACCAATAACCAGCCTATTACAATGCTTAAGTAGCCCATTCTCGTACTGGTAGTCACTTACTGATGATGGATCAATGTTCAGGGCCTGAATTTTTTCTCCAGTGAAGTTATCTCCTTCATATATTCATCACCTCCTCTATCCATGCAAGAATCACTTGGGTGACTGATATGCATTCACCCTCATTTTCAACCCTCCTGGATAGTGCATTTGCAACAATATTTTCCACTCTTTTCTTGTATTGTATTTCATAGGAGAGACCTAGTAATTTACTGAGCCATTTTTGTTGTAATGGAGTTGTTATCCTCTGTTCCAACAGAAATTTTAGAGATTGATGATCTGTCTTAATGATGAAGTGGTGGCCTTCCAAGTAATGTCTCCATTTTACTACAACAGTAACCAAAGCTAGTAATTCCTTCTCATATACAGACATTTCCAAATTCCTTGCCCCAATTGACTTATTGATAAAGGCCACTGGTTTGTTACCCTGCATGAGGATAGCCCCAATGCCACCATAGCAAGCATCAGTCTCTAATACAAATGACTAATCAAAATCAGGTAGAGATAGTACTAGAATGGAGGCCATGGCTAGTTTGAGATTGTCAAATGATGCACTTGCTACTTCATTCCATTTGAAGTTATCTTTCTTCAATAAGTCTGTAAGTGGTTTGGCTAATGACCCATACCCTTTTACAAATTTTCTATAATATCCAGTCAACCCCAAGAAGCCTCTCAGTTGTTTCAGATTAATAGGTTTGGGCTAGGATTGCATTGCCTCTATCTTCTTTGGATCTGCTGCTACCCCTTCTTTGCTTATGATGTGCCCCAAGTATGCCGCTTGAGATTGGCAAAAAGAACATTTACTCATCTTGGCATATAACTGATTCTCCCTCAGGATTTTTAACACTACCTCCAGATGCTCACAGTGGCTATGCACATCCATGCTGTAAATCAATATATCATAAAAAAATACCAGTACAAATTTCCTTAACTGCTCTTGGAAAACCTTATTCATCAAACTTTGGAAGGTGGCTAGGGCATTGGTAGGCCCAAAAGGCATAACCTTGAACTCATAAAGTGAACTCATAAAGTCTAAAAGTCCATTTTATAGATGTCTTCATGTTTCACTCTGATTTGATGGTAACCAGCCCTGAAATCAATCTTGGAAAAATATTTTGCTCCATATAGTTCATCAATTAACTCGTCAATTAAAGGTATTGGGTATTTGTCTTTTATTGTCAAATTGTTCAGCTGCCTATAATCCACACAAAACCTCCAAGTACCATACTTCTTTCTCACCAGTAGAACAAGAGAGGCAAAGGGATTGTTACTAGGCTGTATGATTCATGTCCCCATCATTTCTTTCACTAACCTCTCTACTTCAGCCTTTTGTATATATGGACATCTGTATGGCCTAGTTCTAAAAGGCTGTGCCCCTTCATGAAGGATTATTTGGTGCTCATGACTCTTCATGGGAGGTAATCCTTTAAGTTCAGCAAAAACGTCAGAGAAGTGTTCTAGGAGGGGTCTGATTTCTGTTGGAGTCTCGGCTACTTCCTTTGCAATGATTGCATAAATCTGCTCCATGATCCCACAATCTTGCTGATTCAACCATTTACCCAAGTTCTCCCCACTGATCATATCTCCACTTTGGCCTTTTCCCTTTCTATGCTCAGAGTCACCTTCTTACCTTCAAACTAAAATCGAATATAACCCTTATTGAAGTCAAAGATTATGGGCCCAAATTGACTAAGCCAGTTCACTCCCAAGACCATATCACTCCCTCCTAACCTCAATGATCTTAAGGGATATTGGAACTCCATTCCTTCCATTTGCCATAACAGGGGCTGGCACATGGCTCTACTCTTCAACCTTTGTCCATTGGCCACACTAACAGTCATGATCGTGGTATGATTAGCCAAGTATCCCAATTCTTGGATTAACTTCTCATCAATGAAGCTATGAGTGCTACCACTGTCAATCAATATGAAACTCTCTTTCCTTTAATTCTTCCTGGAATGCTGATGGTCCTATGCTTCAGATTCTCCATCAAAGCATTAATAGAAATTTGCGTAATTTCTTCCCCATCCAGCTTTTTCTCCTCATCCCTTCCTTCAACTATCTCCTCTACAACCTCACCATTACAATGGACCTCCTCATCAACTAAAATGAAATTGAGCATTGTGTTTTTGCAAACATGACCAAAAGTGTATTTCTCATCACATTTGAAGCATAGACCAAGGTTTCTTTTAGTTTGTATGTTATTAGGAGTAACAGTTTTAACATTGGGGTGTGGTTCTTTGTGGGGTAAGGAAGAAGTTTTATAGTTTAAGTTAAAGGAGTCAAGGTATTTTGGATTTGTATCAGGTGGTTTGGTCTGTGTGTAAGGCCATTTGTTTGGGGTGTAGGTTTTCAGGTTTTTGGTATTTTTATGTAAAGTTGTAATGGTGTTTTCTTGTAGTAGGGCTACTTCGAAGGTTTTGGCTATTGTTGTGGGCTCCATAATCTTCACCATGGATTTAATTTCATCCTTCAATCCACTGATGAATATGGAAATGTAGTAGGTTTCTGGTAAATGGGGTAATGACATCATGACTTGAGATTTCAATTCCTCAAATTGTTCCTGGTATTCAGATATTGATCCCCTTTGTCTAATCTTGCAAAAGACCTCAATCACTTCTTCAGCTATAGTATCAGAAAACCTCCAACAAATTAGAACAACCCCCAATAAGCATTAGGCTGGCTAGAGATGAATCCATGAAACCAAATATCTGCCTTCCCTTTGAGATACATTTAAGCAATTCCCAACCCCATCTCCTCCGGAACTTGATGAATCTGAAAATATTTCCTAGCTTTCCTCAACCACTCTTTGGGTCCTTCTCCATTAAAATATGGAAAATGAATCTTAGGTAGCTTTGTACTCATTCTAGTTTCCCCCCTTTCATAAACTAGGGTTGAAGAGTTGCCTGGTTCAATTTCTAGTACTCCGCTACCAGTGTGTGGTGTGGTGTGGTGTGGTGATACCTACAGCTCGTTTCTCCTTCTGATCTATTTTGTTTCCACTCATTTGTGCTAACATAGAAACTATTGATTCATACTTACCATTCATATCCATCATCAACTACTCCATTCTCTCTTGTTTAGTGCAAACTACCTTCAAAGTTAGATCAGATGATTTAACTGCCATACCCAAATCACTAACCTCCCTGTCCAGCTTTCTGAGATGCTCCTCGTTGGATTTGCTTCGTGTTTCAGCCATGCCCAGATCACGTTGCTGCTCTGATACCAATGTATGGATTAAGCTCAATTCTAGCCAAACGGGGCTCAAAACAATACCAATTACCTCTCTCGAAATACAGATGATGAATTCCAGCTCAATTTATAATAAAGAACTATAATCAAGAAATGGGGAGGGATTAAACGAGCAAAAGAAGAAGAAATTTGGATTGAGAAAAGGGAAATTAATCAACTGATTCTGCAACAGAATTCCACATGCCCCTCTCCTCGCGTGTACAAATTATAAAAGCTATAAAAAAAGGAGAAAACGTGTTTTATAAAACAACATTTTCTAACAAATAGAAATACAATTTAATTAATCCAAAACGACGTCACTTCAACTTATTGGAATGGTGTCGTTTCCTTCATGTATCTTCAGCCCCCAAACGGTGTCGTGTTGTATTGTTTGAAAGTTGGTTTAGAAAGTTGGTCCTGTTCCTTCTTCTTCCCAGATGATTTGCCGCCATTGCTGCTGTTCATGCTGCTGTTCATGACAATTTCTAGCATTTCTTCTTGTGGAGGTTGAATTCTTGGATGATGAAATTGTGGAAAATCAGATGTCTATCACAATCTCATCTGCACATGATTACACAGAGTGCACTTCTAATTGAGAAACTCAATAATTAGGTAGTACCAAACTCACGTCCTCAATTGCTTCATCATGTCCAATTAGCAGTTATTTCCAGAAAAATCATGCTTGGAAACACAGTCAATCAAACAGAAGCAACATATATGAATCAATTGCTTCACCATAACCGAAAATTTCCATGATTGCCCATAATATAAAACAGCTCTCTTCCAAACTTAACTCAACCCACAAAATCAATTCCTTACACAAGGAAAAATTTCCAACAACACAATTCCAACATTGTACCAAAATATTCAGCAAAATTCCACAGTACTTATAAATTAAACAGAACCCACGTATTAATTAAATTGAGAAAACAAGCATAAAGCAAGAAACTTTGCAATACCTAGTGAGCAACTCAGTGCAATGCCAAATAGCGCCCTCAAAGAATAACTTAGGTGGAGGTCGTAAGAAGCTCGACTCGCCGGCTCCGGTAGAGCCGAGCCCGGGCCAGACCGAGTCCCATTTGTTTTGACGAGCCGAACTCGGCTCGTTAAGCCCACGAGCCGGCTCGCGGCTCGTGGGTTTTGTGACCGTTTGGAACTTTAGTGACCGTTTGGGCTCCCAACGGTCACTTGCTCTACATTCTTTCAATTCTTTTCAATTTTTTTTTTCCAACGTTACAAACAAATTTTCTATATAAAGTCCCCCTTCTCTTCTTCTTTTTCCCACAAATCTCTACATTCTCAATCTGAAACTATTCTAATATTCATTTCCACTCTTTTATTGTGCAATCTATAATTTTATTATCTCTAAATTTGCTCATTTGAATTATTTCTATTCAATTTAAATTTAAATTCTCTTAATTCTACATTATTACTACCTCTCTTTCTTACTTACAAATTATATATATTATTTTAAAATCCAAATGGACCGCAGAGGAATTTTGAAAGCTTGTGCAGTCAACCAATTCATTGGTACTTCTAACAGTCCAGAAAGTACTCACCCAATAGACGATAATTTCGGTGGTCTAAATGATGTTCCTCCTGATGCAACTTCTAGTTCTAGTCCAAATCTTAACAATTGGGTATATTCACAAGAGAACTTGCGCCACGAAGGTATGACGATGTTCGTAGCTAGTTGTGAGTTTCCGCTTAGTATAGTGGAAAACGTTCACTTTACCAACTTCATACAAAGATATCTCCAACCTAGGTACAAACCATATGCTAGAAAAATTCTTCGTTCAGATACTATTAATTTATTCAATAAAAAAAAGAAATGTTTAATACGTTATTTAAATAAATATACTGGTGTTTTATCATTTACGTCGAACTTGTGGTCTGATAATAATCATAAAGGTTATATAGCTGTCACTGCACATTATATAGATAAACAATGGATAATGCATAAAAAAATTATTGCATTTAAAGTCATTGATTACCCTCATGATGGAATAAATATTTTTACTGTTTTAATGACCATTATTAGAGAATTTAATTGTGAAAATAAAATTCGTAGTTTTACTTTCGACAATGTTGCGCCCAACAATGTAGTCATAGAAAAATTAGAAAATCAATTTAATCCTGATTTTGGTGGCATGTTATTTCATGTCCATTGTGTTTGTCATATTTTTAATTTAATTGTTAAAGATGGGCTAAAATTTATAGAAAGACAGTTAGAAAAAATTAGTTATGCTATAAACTTTATTACTATCTCCCATGCTAGAAAACAAGTATTCGATGGTTTATGTGTGGAACTTGGACTATCAGCAAAAACATTTGTCATAGATGTAGGTAATAGATGGAACTCAATTTATCTTATGCTTGAATCTTGTGAAGGTTATGAAAATTGTATTAATAAATATTATAACGGCCGACACTCATACGGTCCAGATTATGATTTGCAATCCCATGATTGGGAAATTTCATTTCACATGAGAAAATTTTTAAAAGTTTTTTTCGATGCTACAAATGCATGTTCAGGCGTATATTACCCGACCAGTCCATTAGTTCTCATTCATTTTTATTATATTGCTCATAATTTTAATAAATATAAATCATTTCCCATTTTTTCTAATATTATAGAAGTGATGGAGGCCAAGTTTAGAAAATATTGGGAGAACTTGCCTATATTGTTTCCATTAGCATCAATAATGGACCCTAGAATAAATTTAGAGGGTACAAAACATACTGTATCGACAATTTCAAATAAATTAACTTATAAAAATCCACTAACATGTGATAACCTAGAGAAAAGTTTATGTGAGATGTATGAAATATATGCTGAAAAAATTGGTAAGAATGTTAGACGACCCTCTGTACCAATGGCTACTTCGTCGTCAAATGACGACAACGATCTATGGAACTACATTATTTCTATGAGGGGAACTCAACATTCTAGTAATTCTTATTCTTACATTTCCAATGCTACAAATATAGGAATAGATACAAGTAAACTACCATCAGAGTTATTTAGATATTTTACTCACGACGTGCTTAGTATTTTAGATGAGGACGAGCGAAAAAATTTTGACATACTTAGGTGGTGGAGACAGAATGAGCATGAATATCCAATTGTTTCTATTATAGCACGTGATCTACTAACATTTCAAGATTCATCTCGTAGTAGTATCGGAGTTTGCTTTTTTTAAATGCAGATGGCAAAAGTGCATACGAATACGAGATCAATACTTAAAGAAGACATACTGGAAAGTTTAATATGTTTAAAAGATTGGGAAGAGGCAGAACTCCGTATTCAAGATAAAGTGGACACATTAATAGCTAAAGAATTTCAAGATCTGACTTCATAATTTGTAAATATTGTTTACGTAAATTTTTTTAATTTTTGACTTTTTACAAAAAATTGTACACTTAACAATTCGTCACAGTGTACAATTTTAACTCTGCCTACGATAAAAGTAGCCGGTCTCAAGCCCGGAAGAAAGAGGAGGGTTTTAATTTTTAAATTTCTCGTAGTCTATATTTTCATTTTGATATTTTCAATGTGTTTTCAAAATAAATAAATAACGATGGTAGTGAACATCATAACAAATTAATAAAAAGAATTTCACAAATCTTTGGAATATTTTGTATAATGATATTATGAAATAGATATTTGATTGACTAAATTAAGTATACCGATCGGATTTACATTGCAAATTAATAGTAAATCATGATTAGTAAATGGCGCGACTTGAGTAATGCGTCGTGCAAATGGACCACCCCATTCGGGTGGAGTAAAGTTGGCTAAAAATAGCAGACGGTGCTAGCCCTTTAACGTGAGTTCCATTTAAACTAATAGTTATTTCGAACCCCAAGGGGTCGAGATCCTGAAACTAGTAAAAGTTATAGAAGAGACTTGATGTATTAGTGAGTTGATATAAAGATGATGGGGTAATTAAATTTTCAGTAGACTGATCCTGGTTCAAACATTAAACAACTTCCTCTTCCTAACATGGAAGAAACAAAAGAAGATATGGCTCCTATTTTTCGACAGCTTTAAAGAACCAAAAAAAAAAAGAGAAAGAAAAGGAAGACGGGTTTCTAGTTTCAAGATCACTCTGATGCGGGAAAGTAAATAAAAAACAAGAATACAGTCTCAATCAGCTTTCCATCCAGAATCCCAGGCCAAGCTGCAAAAATGTGGCAGTATTATATATCTGCCATGAAATCATAGAAAATGCAATAAAAGAAACAGATTATCAGCATGGACAAAAAGCAAAAAAGAAAAAAAATATTCTACCTGATTCAACTTTTCAAGACCAGGGACTTGCAATACGAAAATGTATATAATAGAATTTCAACTCAAGACTAGGAACATTTTTCTGTAGTGAGAAATAAAAGGTATCAGAGGCAACCACAATCACTTCATGTCAAAAGCTGATCCAAACTTTATAAATTTCAAATAAAAATGACATTAAAACACCTTGCGCCCCACCCACGTAAAAGACAAATTATATGAAATTTTACGTGCACAGCACAGGCTAAAGAATTGGCTTCCAATTCAAACACGAGTAAATCTTCTAGAAAATAAAATCTATATTCCAGAGGAGGACCACCACCTCCAGTTCTTCCTTTCCTATAACAGAACTCAAAGAAAGAGATGTCAGAATCAGGAGGGGATAACATCAATAAAACAATACAGTCCCACTCTAAAACAAGACATGAATCACTGAGGTCACAACTACAATTTAGCGAAGGAGCAACTGTACAGATAAGCAGAAAACATAAATTAGTATAACAAATATCAAACTCGAGATGTTCATTAACATAGAACCAGTCAACTTCACATTACCCTCAAAGAGATGGTCGCCAAGATGCCAGATCTGTAGTAGATACCATACTATCATCAGTTTAAAGTTCCAAAACATTTGAAAAGTACAGGACCAAAATAATATTTAAAGTGACAACAAAGAAAGATGAAGCAAAAGTGTCCTAAAGGATCATAATAACAGTTCTCACTGTAACACAACAGTTTCCAATATGAACCTTTTAAAGGGCTCCCCACATCAAGTAGTTCATCTCTTTCTACCACCACGTTCCCTAAGAGAAAGGGACAGGGAGTCTCCAGGGGCAACATTGTAATATGCAAGTGATAAGTTGTCCTTCAGAAAACCAGCCTTTCCACTCAGCTTCTGTTTGTTTGCAGGAAGCTGGATCTCACCAGCAATTTTCTCTTTTAGGCTGCCGACTGTTTCAGATAGGGATTGTACGGTAATCTCCAGCACTTTTCCTTTGAGATTCCCTTCGTCAACATTCGGCACAGATATATTGATGCAAGCAGGACCCTGCTAGCCAGCTCAAATGATCAATAGTCACAATCCACTAACTAAAAATGCTGATAAATGCACAGATACTAACCGACATTGTCATAAAAGGAGTAAAGAGTAAATTCATGAAAGAGGAATTGTAGAAAAGAAAGCAAAGATGGTCCATACCAAATGCTGGGCCAGGAACTGCTCTTCGGGGATGAGCATAGAGTCATCAAGCTTTTGCCTCTTGGGCTCTGGTTCCTCTGGAAGCGGTGGAGGCGCCTCCTCGGGGGGAGGTGGTGGAGGCATTCCTTGAGGCATAGGAGGTGGTGGAACCATGTGCATACCAGGTTGGGACATGGGATGGGGAACATAAGGTCTGGGACCTCCCAGAGGCGTAAACTGCGATCCAGGTGGTGGTGGAACAGGGACGCCTGGCGAATTTAGGGGCATTGACGGAGGCATTGGAGGTCGATTTACCATAAGATGTTGGCCGTGCATCATTGGCATTGGAGGAGGTGGAGGCCGAACAGAAGGAATCATGTTCACAACTGGCATCCTAGGTGGTGGTGGTGCAATTACCCCAGCATTTGATGTAGTCGGATATTGGATAGTAGTTGGAGGCCTGGGAATATTTAAAACAAGCCCAGGAGGTGGAGGAAGAGGCCTAACTGATGGCATACCAGGTCTAGGAGGTGGGGGTGCTGGACCAGGAAGGTTTCTAGCATCATTATTTATAGCATCATTTTGGTCCTCCCCAGCAACACTCTGAGACATGGCCTGGCTTGCTGTGCGACCAATGCTTCCTGTGTGACCATCCCATATGACCTGCTTTGGTTGTTCATCTTTCTTCTTCTCAATCTCTGCCTTGACAGCATTAGAAACTTCTTCTTCCGTAGTACCAAAAATATCAGGACGTGTTCGTGCAAGTCCCACGATGTTTCTGGAAATTTCATCATCAGCTGCAAGAGTAGTCTCTCTAATCTTGGCAAACATTCTTTCTTTCTGCTCCTTGTACTTGGGATCAATGAGAGAGATCCTCATATGTTCAGACATCTCGTTGATGGGAATCAGCTCACCAGTAATTGGAGAGACACCATATTTAGTTGGGTCTCTTTCTGCAGGGATTCTCTCCTCAGGCCTCTTCCAATTCTTCACAATTCTCATAGGCGGTTCCTGTTCTTCAAGAGTTGGCTTGGCTTCGTTGTTATTCATCTCACCATTCTCTTCAAGACTAGCAGCCTTCATACCCTCCTCGACAAGCTGGACCTCTTCTTCATCCATCTCCATTTCTACCTCCTTTCCAGGCTCAACAATCTCTTCTTCTTCCATAGTTGACATTTTGCTCCTCCTTATAACTTCCTCAAGTGTCATTGGAGGGGGTAAATCCTCATCCTCGTCATCTGCAAAGTCTATAGTCTCAACAACAACAAAATCATGCCAATCAATCATCGCCATCTGCAGCCGCTCCTGCTCAATCTCATCTTCAGCTTTCTGCCTTGCCTGCTCTTGTGACCGTTCCCATTCAAGCCGATGCAAGCAGCGTTCCAGGACGGTCGTCATATCAGCAATGCTATTCCTCAGCTTGTCAGTAAATCCTTTGGGGGGCATCAATACTTTGGAATACGCATCAGCAAGTGATGTGAAAAACATGAACATACTGTGGGTTGGCTTCAGAAAATGAAACTGAGGATTATTGATCTCCCTACTTGTCAAACCTGTCAAAAAAGACTTCCCATTACGAGCCACAAACTGAGCAGTGAGCTTAATTATATCCAGTTCCTCCCCTGTAATCCCTTCAGGAAGTCGAACAGTGTACTGCTCCGCTTCTGGCGGCTCAAGAACCTTTCGAATGGGTCTAAACTGAGCCGAAGGATCAGGCTTTGCAGAGGCATCACTGGCATCAGCAGCCGGAGCAGTAGCGGCTGACTCAGAAGCTGACAAATCAGAAAGCTCAGATGGCTGCTGCAGGGTAGAAGTTTGATTTTGGGCCCGAGCTTCAGATAACCGGTGCTGATAGTAAGCATGGTAAGGATCAGAGGCACGTAAAAAGTTAAATTTAGCATTTCCTTCGTTGTTGGCAATGATTCTTTTCTCAAACTCAGGCCCATTCTTCACTACAAATTGAGTAGTTTTATCTACAATGTTTCTGATATCAGGGGGTGGATATATGATTCCAATAGTCCTCGTGTGGGTTGCAACTGTTGTTGGAAGAGAGTTGGATACATCATTATCATTGATCTTGTCCCCATTCATCTCTTCATCTTTAGATTCCTCTATCACCTGAGCTAGGGGTATTGGGCCCAGATTCCCATCAGAAGGTGGTGCTGGGAGAGGCAGTATCGGCAATGAGCCCAGCATTTTCCAATCTGCAAATCACTAGTAATGTCAACCAAACAATTTGTGCATATATGAACACTGAAAGTTTGAAAAAATAATTAAATAAATACACCATAAAAATTTACAAAAATGAGTTAATTTTTATCAATTTAATCTAATTCAACCATATATTTACAAAAATGAGTCATTTGCTTGTAACAGAAATGAATATTCTCCACCTCTTGCCTTACACAAATGAAGGGCAATTCCACAAATTAAGAGCACTCACGTGACCGCACAGATAAGGAAGAAGAGAACAAAACAAGGAAGAAATCATATCAATTCTTAAATCTAGGAATCTCCATGATTATTGTAATCCCCAATGTCAACCAATATTCTTCAATTTTTCCCTTATGTAGTTCACCATGAGTATGTACATAAAGCTGTATATGAGAAAAAATAAAATACAAAAATCCATTTACATTCTTTCGTATCTTTTAGGTTATCTTCTCTAGCTAAATTCAGTTGGATAACAATAAATCCATACAAATTCATCAAAGAGAGAACCATCTCCATTTTCTGAATACCTTCACCATTAGAGTTTGGGAAAATTACGCTAACTTACTAAAATTCATTCAATACTAAAAAATTAATATGACAATTTAATTACTGACTCACCTGTTCGGACGATATTCGCGAAATCGAAAGGAACTGAAAAGCCACTTCCCCCTCCGTATGTATATGTAGTATGCGTAGCCAAAGAATATTTCAATAAATTTAGGGTTCAAAGAGAGCGCACAAATAAGTGGGAAATGTTGCTTGATTTGAACCCTCTGAAACGGAGACACTGGGAATTGGAGAATGAAGATTGGGAAATTTGAGAATTTTATACAGAAAGTCTCTTTTATGGGCCGGGGGTCTTGTAGCATTGGGCTAACCTACCTCATGGGCCAAAGCTGTCTATTGTCCATTGTGGTTCCGCATTTTGGCGCAGATGGTCCCTGACCTTTGCCCTTAGTGTGGAATTGGTCCCTAATGTTTATTTTTTGCAAAAAAATCCCCAATCTATGTGTTTTGGTGCAAAATTTGTCTTTATGGGATGAAAAAGATAAATATGTCCTTATTTTTAATTAAAAAAAATTGTATGTGGATTCCTAATAATTAAAAAATGTGCAAATAGGTCCAATACTTTTATTTTTTATAAAAAAATTAAAAAAAACTAATGAGGTTTTTTTTTTTTTTTTGTAATTAACACTTTAGTAATAAATATGTCAAATAAAATTATTATTTTTATTATTAAGTAATTATATTATTTAAAATTTAAAATTTTATTTTATTGTTGTATAAAAAAAACAATTTTGTCACAAACTTGATGTTCAAATACTTTTATTTAATTGAGTTATATGTTTATTAACTACAAATATTAGAGATCCAACTATATTCTTCATATTTTAATTTATTGTTTTATATTTGTTCAAAAATAAAACACATAATGTGTAAATTAATTTTTATTATTATTTTTATGTTAAATAAAAATATAATAAGATTAGTTCAATGTCATAAAATTATATACGTCATTTTGTTATTTATTTAACTTAATTTTTAGACTAAGAGGGAGAAAAAATTTTATAAGTAAAGAGAGAGATAAATGATTTAATTTTTCCCTCTTTAAATAATATAATTACTTAATAAAAAAAATAAAAATTTTATTTGACATTTTTTTTCCTAAATTGTTAATTCAAAAAAAAAAAAAAAAAAAACTCATTAGTTTTTTTTTTTTTTATAAAAAATTAAAGTATTGGACTTATTTGCACATTTTGTAATAATTAAAAATCTAAATACAATTTATTCTCATTAAAACTAAGGGCATATTTGTTATAAGGACCAATTTCGCACCAAAACACATAGATTAGGGAGTTGTTTGTCAAAAAATAAACGTTAGAGACCAATTTTACACTAAGAGCAAAGGTTAGGGACCATTTGAGCCAAAATCTCTTAATTTTATATTTATTTTTCAACATTTTAAATTTTAAATATAATAAATGTAACACATATTTTAAAAAATATATATAACAAATGTAATAAATGTAACAACAATTATTATAAAAATAAAAACAATATTTTTAGAATAAAAATAGTTAGATGATATCTTTTAAATTATTTTTTGTTTTGTGGTGCATGTGAAACTTTCCCTATTGATTAGTCACCTAAATTAGGAGGGTAAGCAAAAACCATTTGTTTCCACGTGAATTTTTTGACGATATAATTTTGAATTAATTTAAACCACTACAAATAGATTTAGTTTAAATATTGATATTTTAAAAGTAATTTCAAACCACACCAAACCATTTAAAAAAGACATACAAAAATAGAAACGGTCTCACTTTAGTAACCTACAATTTTACAAAATAATGTGATGTGTCTAATTGTGGACAATAGACATGGATGGATGTCCATGGTGTTGTTAACATATTTTGTTCATTTACTTTATATGATAGACATTTGTTTGTGCACATTGCAGCGTGTCTGTTGAACTTGTAAAATTAAATTGACTATTTATCAAAGTAGGTTATCACATTCTTGTAAACAATTTTTTCTAGAATTGAGAAAATACGATTTTTATTTATTAATTAATTTGAATTTTATTTCAGTATCATCAATATGTCTCAATAGAAAATGAAATTGTGGTATTCATTTCACCAAATTAATGTATCATATGGGTAATTCTATAAACAATTTAATATTTAGGCTTGAGTTAAATTTTGGATTGAAACTTAATTTGGCTTCTATATTTATTTATAGTATTATTGACATCGGTAAAAGTTTCTCATGCAATGTCGTCAAAACATTTTAAATAATTTAGTTGTAAGATTGAGTTTTCTCAAACTGTTTAAAATGATTTGATTCAAAAAATAAGTCAAAAACTGTCTAAATTAAACCGTGGTAATAATAAAGTTGACATATTTATCTCCACCTCATTTCAACACAAATGAGACTCGATACAATATTACCAAACTGGCAACATTACTTGAGACAGCAGCCTACAACAAAGCACCTCATGATAAAATCCAGTTGGTAGCATAACACAAATCAAGCCTACTAGACTTGAAATTTGAGCAATTTTACACAATATATGAAAAGAAAATGCCCCATAGTTCCGAGATCACTAACAAGAGCAAAATTTTCTGTTTTTCATTCATCTTCCAACCAAAACTTATAAATATTACATGAATGTAACGACTCTACAGCCTACAGACTCCAGAGGACTAGACCTGCGAACTATCAGTTGACAACGTAAAATTGTTTCAAGAATACACTGCCAGACTGCCCTTCCCCCAGACAATTTTTACGTTCGAAAAATTTACCCATTGGGTTATCTGGGGACCTCGTATGCCCTGAAACTTTAATTATGTAGCCTGTCGAAGCATCTGTTGGAGCTGAATAACTTCTTGTTGCTGTTCCGGTGGAAGGGAACTTAACTGCTCCGGTGTCAGACTCAGCACTTGCTGAAATAAGGTCGATTCCATCTCCGGGGGAACCTGTGCATGTAAAAGAGCAAAAGACAACACAATATCAACAGAGTACCACATACTGTTAGGTCATGTATATCATGTAGCATCTGTACATAAACTCTTATTCAGTCATGCATATCAAAAAGCAGTCATGAGGAAAAGATCCCAACATGACGGTATAACCGGTGTCTCCACTCTATGGCGGAATCTTTCTGCTTTGAATTTCTTAGGAGCAAAACACTAATTTGTTAAAGCAAGTAAGCAACTATTAGGACAAGCATACAGTTATATCTGACATGACCAATATCTTAAAAGCCATCTAGAGATAGTTATATACCATAGCAAGTACTCCTTTTCACAAGATTTACACACACATATAACATAATGTAATTATAACACATAAAAGTTACAGACTACACAACATTTGAGACAATACCGCATTAATACTGATGAAGCTATCAGTGCCTAAATGTTTATATTTTCTATTTCTGATGTTTTACCAAGAAGAAACGAGGATCCCCGGGCATCATATGATGCGAGATATGTTTTTAAATAACCCAATTGGAAAATATTGGTCCTCTACATTCTGGAAATTTGTGCATCTATGGCCACCAGCTGTAATAAGCTTCAAGGTGCCAATTAATGTGATGTTCAACAGTCCCCATAAAAACTTCATTCACTCCTCTTTGTGCTTCAATTCAGTAATTTCTGAACTGAGTACAATAGACAGTAGTCCTGTTGCTGAGGAAAGAATGTCAAGTGGATCAAATTATTTTCACCTTTTTCAGTGACTTGTCAATAGTAATTCCACTAAATCAATTGAATCAATTTGAACGCACAACTCATCCCTAGTCCTCTAGTCCTCTGGTCCACTGGATCAGGGTGTGTAAACATCAAATCTTTGCAACCATCGCACAAGACACAGACAATGATGAGCAAACATGTTGAGAAAAAATACTGCTAAGGAGAGGATAACCACCTCAGCAGCCTGCTTATGGGAGTTTGAATTTCCTTCTGATCTGGAATCTTGTTTTCTAGAATTGTCAAAACTTGGGGTTGCTCCAGGTACAAGTGTAGCCAGTTTTGATGAGCGGTTCATTTGGTCTCCACTATGCCCTTTCAGATCCATATTGCCCTGCGTGCCAGACAATACTGAAGAGCTAGGCTGCTAATAGAAAAGAATGACAAAAAAAATCATTTTCATGTTGATTAATGACAAAAAAATCGTTTTCATGTTGATTCACAGACGCAATAGGATACCAATATAATATAGAAAAGAACAACTATAGACATTCAAGCATCTATTATCTGGTTTAATTAGGGCTTCCTATTAATATTGACTCCCTAAAAGCAGCCCTATGATCTCTTTGAATTGTTAACCCCAAATACAGTTGAACATAATTTTTTCTTTTGAAAATTGTTTTTCCCCTCCTATTGTACTTTATTGTGTAAGAATAATGAAGATAATATACAGATGAGCATCCAATCTTCGTCATACACATCAGTGTGCCACAGCAGCTACAATGTGCAGAAAATATCCAATAAAGTTGCTGTAACTTTACAGGGCATGGGAACTCCTGCAAATATGTCCAGAGTCTCAAACCTTCTGACAACCGAACCACTGGAGCAAAATTGGGAAATTTCCATTTGAATTTACCAAATGACAACATATTTGTGTTGGGTCTCTATCTTACTTAAGTCCACTTTCTGTAAGTTACTCTTCTAAGGACACCATCTAGTTCCCATGCTTGGAAACAGCAGCATAGAAGAGAATTTGTCATTTACTTTGACATTCACACATTTTCCTAACGGAAAACTGCACAGGCACAATTAAACCATATAAAAATTCTGGTCACTTAATGCTAGAATTTGGTTTTTGTTTTTGTAGGTTCTTAATAATTAAGCATAAAAGGGGAGAATAAAAGCTTGCCAATGAAGACAAGGCCCTTTTTCTCGATGTTGAAATTTCAAAACCTCAACTGAACCTCTCAATGTATCATTAACTTGGGTTTCATGCCATGGCTAGATTAGAATAAAAACAAAAGAAAGTATCAATAAACTGCATAAATAAATGTGCATACATACTAATTTACCCAAGAAACAATATAATAGGAAATTAGTTCCAATTTCTAAACTTACAACCAGTAATATTTATAATATTTAAAAAAAAATTCAATCTTAGTTAGTTACTTTGGTGGAATATAAAACTACCTACGTTTTAATCTATTCACGTCTAAATAAAATTTAACCAGTATTTGAGCTTAAATCTATTAACTTATATTGCTACACGTACAAATACAATCATGTTACGGATGGATCAACAGTAGCTTTCTCTAGATAACTCCGAAGATTTGTATCAAGTGAATTTTTCCTCGAGTTATCCCATACTTGAGACTCGACCATGTTAAAATGACTTTAAATTAATACTTTGGAGAGAGATTTATGCACTGACATTTCAACTCTTACATAAAGGCAGCTCAAGTAAAGTTTGGCACCTGGAACCCTTGAGCCGGAAATTGCAAATGCGTCTGTGAAGAATGTTTAAAGGTTGCGTTTGAAGTGATCATCGGCCCAGTATACCCTGAACTAGCAGATGGAATCGGACCTGGATGTTGTAACATAGGAGGTTGCCCACGCTGATTCAAGGCAGAGGAAGTTGCCAGCTGAATATGTGGTCTAACTGACAAGTTTCCCAATTCCTGTGGATGCGCAGAGGGAAGAACAGAAATTCCAGACTGTGTGGGAAGTTGGCCTTGCTGTAGGGCTTGGTTTTGGGTTAGCCGTGGACGCTGAATCTGAGATTGTGTAGGAAATTGTGGGAGTACTGGATACTGGTTTGGATGGGAAGAAGAGACTTGATTTTCCTGTGCATGGGACAACAAATTCAGATGCATCTTGTTCTGTGGAAGTGGGGGCAGTCCAGGGAGAGTTTGAGTTATAGCATGTTGACCACTTTGTTGTAAAAACTCTGCCGGCTGGGGAGAAGATTGCCGAATTTTTGGCATCCGCAACTGCACAGTTCAAATCTACTAGTTAGCAATGTCACGGCTCGGAAAGGCTATAAGAGCAATGAAATTAATAAAAAAAAAAACATTATGGGTGAACAGAACAAACCATTTGTGGGGTCACCATTCCTAGCATTATCTGTGCCTGCGTTCAAAGTCAAATACAAACGTGTAAATATGAATGTTGTCATCAACTCCGGAGGACATGAGACTTAGTACAATATAACAGTAGATCAATACAAAATTAATAGCAGCCTGGAACCTTGCAAAAGATTCGAAGTTACCAAATACCAAGAGAATGATAAGAACCTGGAAAAGGGCTTTAGACATGTTTGGGCTGGCAAGTAATAGTTGTCGTGCTTGCTCCTTATTTTCTGTAGCAATTGCCTGCCATCATAATGATAATAAAATCCTGTCATATTTCCAAATATACATCAACGGGGAATAGACCTCTGTGGAAAGCTTTTATTAATAACATCCTATGTTGCAATGTGGTTGAGTAACTGTTATTCTACCTATTCCTCTTGCATGCACACAAGTTGTGTTATCTTCCATTAGCTTTCTAAGTAGCAACAGTCTTAGTTCCTTATATTTTCAGTTTTCATTTTCATTTTCATTTTTCTATGCATGTGAGAATTTCTTTAAGCAAGACAGTATTAGTTTGTCTCAAAAGAAATTAGTTCTTTTTGTTTTAGTCTCCGGGTGCCTTTCAATTCTTTTGCAAATTCTACTGTTTCAGCAATAAAGTTTGTTATATACTCTGCAATGCATATTATTGACACATTCCTAACAAATAATCCACTAATGCAATCTGAATCTTATTCAGAAGCCAACCTTCATCTCCGAGATAATTCCAGTCAGCTGACTCCTTGACATTTTCGCCAAATGAAGTGTTAAAGGATCAGTGCCCAACACTGGCTGATTTTGCAAACCAATCTGGTTTGATGTGCTAGCAGTCTGAGCAGCTCCAAGAGCTCCTGCCATGACAGTTGCAGCAGCAGCTGCTACTGAGTCACCTAATGGCTGATGAAAACTAAGATCACTGACTGCTGGGCCCCCGAATTGTTTTTGTGGATCTGTATTTCATTGATAACAATTATAAGTTGAATATTGGCGGAAAATAAACTGAAAAATTTACGACTGCATAGTTGATTCCACCTTTTTGGAATAACTGCAAAATTAAGGAATAAAAGTGAAACTTACCAACATTTGTGACCATTCCAGGACCACCCCGACCCTGCACAAAAGCAGTCATCATGAAGTTTGAGATGGAAAAAAAATACCAACATGATTGGTATAGCTTTAAAAGTAATATAAGAATATGTACCTACAAGGTGATAGTCATAGTGACAATTACAGGATGAAGTAGATATTTCCAACTCATTCTATTTTTCTCTTTTCTTTCTTTCTTCTTTTCTTTTTTTTGTTTTTTTTGTTTTTTTTTTTTGGGGGGTGGGTGGGGCGGTGAGGTGCTCTTATACTTGCTTGCTTAAAGCATAGAAGTTGTCTTAGATCCGATCATATTCAATATAAGAAGTGTAGCTCAAAGATTTTTAACAAGGATCCTCTTAATAAAATTCTGGGACTAATTAATGAACTGGAAAAATGGACACATTGTCTAATCAAGTGATACAGCCGTTGCAAAATCTGTCAACTACTTTGGAATGTCAGATCAAAAACTTCCATATTGTGTGTTCATTTCACAAGGAAAACATAGTGCCCAGTTGCAGATAAACTTGCACCATTTAACTCAGTTCTTTAAGTACAATGATGCTATTATATTAACAATCTCTTCTTCATTATTTCAGTCCTGTATGGCTCTCATATCAGACATATAGCGGTATAATTTTATTTTATTTTGATGTGTTCTATCTGACAGTGATGTTTCAATTGTTTACACCCTATCATCACTGTGCAACTAAATTAATTTATACCACATATCTGAGTTACAATCACTGCACCACCGAACTAGTTGTCTCTGGTTGAAATTGGAGCAATTATATTGCTGGATCTGGTTTGTTAAAGTAGCTGTGATCAGATCTATAAATTTCCTTTCAAAATCATCTTATTGAACGTTTATCTCAGTCATTTTGAGCGTCCAAAATATGCGTAAGTTGATCTGACCTAAATAGAAGTAACCATGTCAGGGCAGTCTTGAACCTTGAGTTTGTTCATCTGTTCGCATAATAAGTTGTTGGGTGTTTGTTAATCTGCCTTCATTACTTCACATTGAACCTACACTTCTTGACCTAAATATTCTCAAGGAGATTTGCTTTCCTCATTAGAACTTCATTTAATCAAATTCCTCAGTTGATCTCTACTGAAGAACTTGCATACTGGTGAATGTTTCATACGTAACCACCGATAACGAATTATTAAACTCTGATTTACTAATCTAAAAAATTCATCAAGTGATATTCACTGCCCCTGTTCCGCCTCTCCACCTCCAGATTAGGCCATAAAATACAGCAAAACCCAAAAACCAATTCTCAAAAAACACAGAAAATTTGATGAGTACACAACTATATAGAGCATCCCGAAATGAAGTGGCATTAAAGACCAAAAATTTGCATGTATGATCAATTCAGATATGCACACAAATAATTAACAAAATGTATGACATGAAAAAGCAACGCTCGTTGAAAAAACTCTAGCAACACTGCAAAAGTGACGAGTGTTTACAGTTACTAAAGAAAAATATCACTGGAGAAAGAAAAGCTCACTAAATTGGAAACAACCTTGCACATCTAAATGGTTTACCTGTTCACGATTTCGGTCAGCATTCTTGTCATTCTCAGCAAAATCAACACGTAGCTGCCGTCCATTTATCTCATATCCCTGAAGATTACGACGAGCACTCAGTGCTGTCTCCTCATCCTTATATTCACAGAACCCGTAGCCCTTTGGCTTCCCAGTTTCTCTATCAATAACTAATCTGAGTAATAAAGAAGCAGGAAAACATATAAGTAGCTTTTATTCAAGGATATAAGCACTTGCATTATAGCACAGATGACGGCCCTTTGAGAATATTTTTCACTTCAATACAAAACAAAATCTCTTGATAATTAAATATTTGAAGAACTCTCTGAATATCAGGTCATTCATCTCTTCATGTGACTGAAGCCAATATAGTATCATTTCCCTTTCAAAAATTATTTCAGGCACACGTCGGAAATTTAGAAAATCAAACAAAATTTGCAGTTCATTGACAAATCTTTCTTGCACCAAATCAATGTGATCACTGTGCCAAAGCAGTAAACACTATCAATCACACATTACTCACAGATATCAACACCTCCAACCTACAAGTGAATCGATTTTGACGTGTCCTAAAAAGGTACCAACAACTTGAGGAGATACTCTTAAGACCTTTATCTCCACATATAACGGGATTTTCTCCATACACTTAAATAAATTCTCTTGAGAGCTCTCTCTTGTGATTATTCTTCGTATTTTCATATCTAATTTGACCGTCGGAGTTGAATCGGCATTTGTCACTCCCTCCGGCATCTCTTTTGCATATAAATCAATGAGGAAGAAGTGGAGAAGAAAAAACACCAAACAATCAAGTGGATCACTTCCATCCTGCTCAACATTGACGTGGATCTGAGCAAATTTTTGACGTCAACAAATATCATCTCGCAACACTTTTGCATGTATAACATCATCATGCTGCGGCTTAACAGGTTTACAACCCCTTCAAGGCTTGGACACAGAGCAAGTTGGCTGACTTCTCACCAGCAGTATTGCAGTAGCACACGGCACAGCAGCAAAATCACACCATACTAACACCATATTTTATTCTGTCAAAATGTCTGGAAACAGCAAGCTTCGCCTTTTTCCAATATTTGACATCTATTTTATTGGCCTCAGAAATGAAAATTCAAAAGTTGAGACCTTGGCATTTTATTAGACCATTTAGCGATGCACATTAATCTGATGTTATTAATAGGTGCTGCACTGGTGACTTCTCCCTAAAATGAATTGTTGAGACCTCCATCTACTTTGCACCTTTTTTCCTTTCTACATTTTCTTCCCTTTAAGTCGTCTCGAACAATGAACTATAAAGTAGTGCACCCTGACATCTCTCTTATATGAAGGAACACGTTTTCTAAAAAGTTACATCTAGAAAACAAGGGTCTACATATCCAATTCAATTCTCACAACTAGTTATCTATAATTATCAGTATATTCTTAATAAAGTATCCTAATTTACCCCTCAATGCAACTATAATTAATTTCACGAGGAATGAACTTAAAAAGGGAGTTATTTTACACGCGGGCAATAATAAATCAAATAGGACTTATTTTTTCAATTAAGGGAGAGCAAGAGAGAAGTGGAAAGGCAAAGTCTTGACTTGTTTTCTTTGAATTGA
This sequence comes from Forsythia suspensa, assembly GCA_023638005.1. Lineage (NCBI taxonomy): Eukaryota > Viridiplantae > Streptophyta > Magnoliopsida > Lamiales > Oleaceae > Forsythia > Forsythia suspensa. The sequence goes on along the minus strand of CM042674.1, from coordinate 10,759,464 downwards.
ATTGAACTGACCTGAATGAAACAACGGGGCCAACCTCCTCACAAATTTGAATGAGCAGTTCTTCAGTGGCATCATACGGTATATTCCCAACTATATATGTCAATCAATATAATTATCAGTAAAAAACAAAAACAAAATCATCACTCTGACAATTCTTGTGTGACTATTTAAATAGAAGAATTTATATACAAGTAAAATAAAAGAAAGAAAGGGAGAGAGTGAGAGCAAGGTAGGGAGAACTAACCAAAAACGCTGCGATGCTGAGATTGAGAACTGGCCATGTAACGGAAAACAGTCTAGCAGAATAAGGTGAAGCTGATGAAGGGATTCAGCTTCATCTTCTTTTCATAATTATTTCCCAGGAAAAAATTCAAAACACAAAAAACAAAAGAAACCTCGAATTATCCACTCCACTTTCTGTGATTAATTATTGCTCTACACGAGGAGATTGGGTAGGGTTTCTGTATGTATAATCAGCAAACCACGAGTGTGAAAAAAATTGGGCGGAAATATTACTGTTTTTTATTACCCAAATTAATTATTTATTTACAACTCCAAAGTAGAGATACAGATACAGATACAGATACAGATGGAGTACTGTTGGAGCTCGAGGTTTTGGATCTCCGTTATGGAGCCTACTGGATTGTATATGGCGAGTAGGGCTGGACAAGAACCGGTTTCGCCGTGAACCGGTTCGACTATCCTGCGAACACCTCTCGTCTCTCTTTTTCTTTCCCCAATTTTTGAAAAATAAAGAGCAAACTTATCAAAAGGAGTATTTTAGAGAGCAAAACTGAAAAAAGACTCGACATTTTTAAATTTCTTTCCAAAAAATCTCCTTTATTTAGAAAACGCGAGTGTTTGAATAAAAAATATGATAATTATTATATTCAAACTTTTTGTTGTGCACTATATTTTAATTTTAATTGTAATAAGATTTTTAATATTCGTTCATTGTCGCATACTTAACCCTTTTCATAACATTTTTATCATCAATCTTTATTAATCAATGTATCGTCCATCATGATGATTTTCTATCAAAAAATATGTTAAAAGAATATAAACAAAATTATTTTTCCCTCATATTTTTAAATAAGCAAAAAAATAATAACAAATACAAAAATTTCATAAAATTTTTGTCCCTCATTAAAAACATGCTAACAGAATATTTGGATAAAATCTGTCATTCGAAAAAAAATGTGTTAATTAATTGAAGGTTGAGAATAATAATGCAACGGAAATAAGTTGAAAACATAAGAGAGTACAAGTGTGACAATTACTAAGAATTGAGGACCTCGTTGCAATTAAAATGCCATGCACCAAATAAAAAGTGTGGTGTGAAATTAGGTCTCGTTTGTTTTTAATTAAAAATTTGTTAAAAATTTAAAGTCAAAGTCAACAATTAATTTTAACCACACATTTTATGGACCCACAATTTTTTAACCACATATTTTATCAACTTTTATCAATTTTTCTAAAAAAATATGATTTTAATCAAAATCAAACACACCCGATAAAATATCCATTTTTGCCCATTTTGAAATATGGCCACTTTTCGAAAGTTTTGACCAAATAGTCATTTTCTTTGAAAATAAGGGAAATTAGCGTAAATGGTCCTTAACGTATGATATTAGTGTGCAAATGGTCCCTAATATTTTATTTTTGGTTGAGTAATCCTTAATCTATCCATTTAGGTGCGCAATTGGTCTTTTTTTCGAGATTCCATTTAAAACTTATCAATTTAGGAGCGCAAATGGTTCATCTCTTTTTTTTTTATTTGTGGGGTAAAATTGTCAAATTACATTTTTTTTTTTTCTTTCAATTAGCACAAATGGTCCTTAATCTTTAACCTTAGTGTGGAAATAGTCCCTAACCTTTGGTTTTTTGTACAACAGTCCCTAACATATATGTTTTGGTGCGGAAATTGGTCATTATTTGAAGAAAAAGATAAAAATACTTTTAGTTTTAATTAAAAAAATTTGTAATTAGATTTCTAACCTTTGCAAAAAGTGAAAATGGGTTCGATACTTTAATTTTTTTATAAAAATAAAAAAAAAACTAACAAATTGATAATATACTAAATTATTTTGTATATTTTATTAACTATTATAAAATAACCAAAATTTGAGCTTATAATTATTAACAAATGTGCTAATTAAAATTGTTTTATTATTATTAAGTAATCATATTATTTAAAATTTAAACTTTAATTTTATCGTTACAACATAAAAAAAATAAAAATAACTTTGTCATAAATTTGATACTTGATAAGTGTGATTTTACACTTATTTGGATCATCAAAATTGGATAATTATAAGTATTCTTGAGTAGTTTTCTACTTAATTGTGTGTTAATTTAATTGTTTTATGTCAAAACCGAGTTTGGATGGAATTTGAGAAAAACAAAGCAAAATAAGAGAAATAGGACTAAAGGTGTATGAAGACTTGGATATGAGGACCAACTTGCAAACATCTAAAAGTTTAAGGACTTAGGTTGCAAATAAAAGAGGACTAAATTGAAATGAAAGAAGAAATTGGAAAACCAAATAGGACAAAATCAAAAGTTGAAGGACCTTGAATGCAAATAAGAGCACTAAAGAGGACAAATTATCAACAAGCATGAAATGGAGACCTAATAAAATTACATCAAAGATTGAAAGACTATGTCAGCAATTTTGGATTGGAACCAATTTTGGCCATTTTCTCACTGTTTGCCACAACGCGGTTCGACCGCCGTGGCAATGCGCTGTTCGCGCGTTTGGATGTTTTTTGGCTTATTTTTAATTTCCAGTCAAAGTTTTTTTCGCTTTTCATGTACATGAGTTTTTAAATTAGTAAAACAATATATAAAGACATAACCTATGTCAAAATAAGGGAGGTTAATTATTTGGAGAACACAAGAGAAAACGGAGAAAAAACGACAAAGAAAACGAATAACGACCAAGATCAAGAGAATTGAAACGTGAAGATCAAGATATATTGGTGCAAGATAATCACCATATTATCATCTTTTCTTCAGAACCTGGTTATGTATTCAAATCTTCTAATGTTTTCTTTTTCCCTAATCATGAGTAGCTAAATTCATAGTTTGGATGAACGATGTAGCCTAGTTTTATCGAATTTTGACTTATAAATTGTTTAAGTATTTGATTTTACTTATTCTCTTAATGATTGGAATAACTGGCCATTATTTTATTGATCTTGTGGATTGTAATGAACTGAGAAGCAAATTATTAATCTAGACCACGTAGTAAAATTCGGTAATTAGATAAAATGTAGAGATATATTTTTATTATTGCTGCGGTCTGAATTGAATTCTTAGGAAAATTAATGCATCTAATTAAGGATCATTCTAACTGCCTAAGTTGACTTAATTAGATATGACTAATTTGAATTCGAGAGAGGTAAATTAGGTTAAATTCGTGAATTCGACCGAGTACAACTTTAGGAACAAATATTGAGAGGAGGAATTAAAGATGACAATTAGGTGAATTCATTTGTCCAAACGCTTTAACCATCATTCTTTTCTAAATTCTTGTTATTTGCTTTTACATAAATTATTATATTATTTCTTTAAATTCAAAATTCTAGTTTAAATATTTCAAATCAACTCAATTCAAATTGTTTTAAATAAATTAGCATTAAGATTAATTTAACTAGTATCTAAATAAGATAGTATTTGTGGGAACGATAATCCAGACTCAATAAGTCCACTTTATTACTTTTGTGCGATATTGTACACTTGCAATCACAATATTTTCACAACAATACTCAAATATTTTTATTTAATTGAACTATTTTTTTTATTAACTACAAATATTAAAGTTCAAATTGTGTTCTTTATATTTTAATTTATTGTTCAAAAATAAAAGACACATAATACGTAAATTAATTTTTGTTAGTATTTTTATGTTAATAAAATATAATAAGATTGGTTCAATGTCATAAAATTATATATGCCGTTTTATTATTTAATTAACTTAACTTTTATTCAAGTATTTTATATCACATAGAAATAACATATACCTAAAGCGCAATAATTTTATATTTTTCTTTTATAAAAAATTTAATTGACACAACTATGGTGATATATTTAATATGATAAATTAAATATTATTTAATAAATATATCAAACTTATTTGCACATTTAACAAATGTTACAAATCTAATTGTAATTTTCTTTAATTAAAACTAAGGAAATTTTTTTTTTTCCATTAAATAATGACCAATTACGCACCAAAACATACATGTTAGGGATTGTTGCACCCAAAAAAAGGTTAGGAACCATTTCCACACTAAGAGTAAAGGTTATGGACCATTTGCGCCAATTAAAATAAAGAAAAGAAATGTAACTTGACAACCAATAAAACAAATAAAACAAAAAATAGATGAATTAAGCAACTAATCTAACCCCACCAATAGGGTAATTTACAATTTTGGTCCCCAACCTTTATATTTTGTTGCAAATCACGTCCTTTTGACATATTTTAACTAACTTTTCCTTTTCTTTAAATAAATAAAAATATAAAAAAGCCAAAAATAAAAAAATAAAATAAAAGTAAATTACAAATAAAGTCCTATAATATTTAAAAAGTACAAAATAAGTTAATTTTCCATAAAAATCCACCCACCCCAATGTTTAGGTGAATTAACGACAAAATCATTATCTTCTACACACACAAAAAAGACAAATCAGAGTCTCCTTACGATCATGTAACCTTTTAGAGATGCCAAATTTATCAAGATCACTTCTAAAATGAATTTCAAAAAAATTAAAAAAAAAAATTGACATTCAATAGAAAGCTCGAGCTTAATATTTCCAGCCGCCATGGCTGAGGACGAATCCTCTTGGTGGTGAACACCGACAACAACATTGTAAGGAATCCTAGAAACCTGCTCCATCTGGCGCATATTCAAATTGTACTCGCTCTGCAACGAGAGCATACTTTGATTCTTAAATTATCAATTCTCCGACCGAAAGTAGAAAATCCACCAACGAAAGGAAGAGAAAAAAGGATCGAATAAAGGAGGAGTAAAAGGAAAGAAATGAGAAATTAAATTCAGATGGTTTTCATAGAATCGGGAATTGGATTATAATTAGTTGTTATTTTTTTCATCGAGAGAATAAAAAAGAAAAAGGAGAGTACAAAATAAAAATCCGTTAGTCAATGAATATATCTCTGTCGGTTAACTTTACTACTTTCCAGCTTGGTAATCTTCTTATACTATCTTGGTATATCTGTTATTTGGTATGGGAGGGACGGGGATACTCGGGACGGGAGTGGAGGGGACCGGACCGGACGGGTGGGGTGTGGTGAAAAGATGAACTTATTTTGTACTTTTTAAAAGTTGTAGGACTTTATTTACAATTTGCTTTAATATTTTTTTTTTTGTTATTTTTAGCTTTTTTGTATTTTTGTTTATTTAAAGAAAATGGTAAATTCGTCAAAAATATGTTAAAATGACGTGATTTGCAACAAAATGCAAATGTTGGTGATGGTCAATGCCAAAAAAAAAAAAATTAGAGGTAGATTAGTTACTTTTTTGAAAGGTTGGAGACAAAAATTGCAAATTACCATTTTCTTTAATTAAACCTAATGATATTTTTTTTTTTTTTATCAAATAAGAATCAATTACGCACCAAAACATATAGGTTAGGGATTGTTGAGCCAAAAAAAAGGTTAGGGACCATTTCCACACTAAGAGTAAAGGTTAGGGACTATTTTTGCCAATTGAAATAAAGAAAAGAAATGTAACTTGACAATTTTACCTTCACCAATAAATACAAAAAAATTAGATGGACTATTTGCGCACCTAAATAGATAGGTTTTAAATAGAATCTATCAAAAATGATCAATTGTGTACCTAAATAGATAGGTTAGAGACCACTCCACCAAAAATAAAAGATTAGGGACCATTTGCACATTAATGCCATACGTTAGAGACCATTTGCGCCAATTTTCCTAAAAATAATTAAATTATGCCAAGTATTTTAGATTCATTTGTTTATCTTTAAAAACCTTTTTCACTTTCTATCTCGTAAAACTCCAAACTAATTTTGAAACTACATTGTCTCTTTTTAAAACTAGAGGCTCTTCTCTCGACTCATTTCCATTGGAATCACGCCAAAATTTACAGAGAAATACAATCATCACATTGGAAGTAAATTTTTTATTTCTCTTACAAACCAAAATCCATTTGAAACTACTAGGTCGTCTACCCTCTTCAAACCGTTGGTCGACTCTAACTCTACCATTGCCACCAAAAATTGTGTCGAATTCACATAGAAATGTCACATTAACGTTTGAAGTAAGTTTCCTATCTTGTTTTGATTTTATTCTATGTTAAGTTTTTTTTTATTTTCTTTTTTATTGATTAATTTTTGAAGTCCATGTCCATGTATATCCTACTATATATATAAGAGTCTTAAATTTTTACTATAGATTTTTCGTCTAAAATGTTGTATTTTGGCATTTAACACAATCGCAATTTTTGACTCTTTTTTTTTTTTTAAAGATTAGTGCATTAACTTGACAAACCAAAGGCAAGCAAAAGCCCATTTTGACAAACCGTAATTTTTGACTTTTTTTTTTTTTTTTTAAAGATTAGTGCCTTGGCTTTGGTTTATCGACTAAGCCAATCATTTTGACAATATGGTGTTTTTTTAAGATTCAAAAGCAATTATATATTTTTTCTTTTTTTTTTCTTTTAACATTCGTCCATATTTTCATTCAATTTTTACCATTTTTTTTATTTGATCTCATAAGCAAATTATGCACAATTTTTTTTCCTTTCTCCAATCTCAATCCAAACAGATTTAATTTTTTTTTCTTAGTTTTGTCGAGCATGACTCGACAAAAAGACAAAAAATTTTTTATCGAGCATCTCGACACTGCCAAATACCAATATATATATATATATATATATATATATATATATATATATAAAATAATACTTTTGGTATTCTAATACTTTATTCTAGATATTTGACATATTATTTCTTCTTGATTTTCTGTTTCTAAATAATTATTCTCGATTATAGCTTTCTACGGATTGCTTTTCTTTTTCTAGATTTATAAGTCTATAATGTATTTCTCCTAAAGCTTCATGTATTTTATCAATTCTATTATTAGTGTTGATTAGAGATCTTCTAATTTTCTATGGTTTCACTATAGTCTTTGGGTTTATTATGAGGCTCATCTTGGATTCCTAAGCAATTATTACATTGAATTTCTAAACAATTTTTACAATCGATTTCTATTTCTATGTCCGGATATACTCTACATATTGTGTATTTGTCTATCATAGATCCTTGTCCTCTAATCCATTCGTGAATGCATTCTTGCTCTATGTTCATCATTTTTATATCAAGAATTAGAAATCTAAATCTTCGTACTACTATTGCTTTCATCGAACTTTCTACAATTTCCGAATTGTCTAACTCGTCATCGTGTATATACTATATCTTTGAACTACAAGATTCATTGTTCGATAACTACGTGATATGACACTTGTATTTCTTCTATTATTATAGATTTATTTAACGTTTCTCTATTTTTATTTTTATTTGGGCATTTATTAGCAAAATGTCTAGGATCTCCACAAATATAGCATTTACAATCTTTTCTATTTTTGGTCTTTTAACATTATCTATTATAATTAGGCTTCCTATTTTTATAGAATGTTCTACTTGGTCTAATATTGTATCTTTTTCTATTTTGATATTGTCTTTTATATTTATATCTTTTATCTTTTCTATACACTTTTTCTTTTTCTTTCTATAATCATAACTTTGAGGTGTGTATAAATCGAACAAAAAGAGTAAATTTATTTCCTTTAATTGTTTTCTAGCAATTCCTCTATACAATAATTCTTTTAATTTATCTGTTATAAATTTTATGGTAGCGCTAATAGTTGTTCCTCTTCCATTCCAGCTTTTCTATCTCATTTTTAATTTTATCATTCCATGGTGGTGGAATCTTTCTATATAGTCTTTCTAATACATTTACATCCAAAGCTAATCCTACTGTGCTAACTAGTCTTTCAAAGTCTAATAAAAACGGTTGTATGTACTTCATATTACTTAAACTTAGTTTTTCTAGTTCTTCTAAGGCTTTATTTTGTTCATAAACATTGCTCTACTTGGGTCGGGTTCCTATAATTATTTCGAATAAAACTAGTGAAGTTTCTAGGATTTTCTCCTCCACCATTCTTAATCTTATTTCATCCGGTTTTAGTCTTTTGGGTCAGTAACATAAATATCTAAAGTTGTTTTTCCTAAATATGTCTCTAAATAAGCCCACATTTCTTCTCTTGTCATTTGTATAGGTAAACTATTACATGCTCTAATTACGTAATTTTCCCATTTAGTTAAAGTGCTAGAGTGCATCTTGGGGTTTGCAATTATTTAATTCTAATATTAATCCTCTATCCCTTGCTACTTGGTAGACTACATCCTTCTTCCGTTTGTCTTTTTCCTATGCTTCTATATTTTTTGTCTTCCCAAACATACAAACGAGCAGGGGGAAAAGGGTATTTTCCTCCAATATCGTATTCTTTGTTCATGGGGTCTTTTCTTTTTCCAAACTCTTGGTCTGTTTCTGCTTTAGGCTTTTTACTACTGCTTTCTTCCATTTTAATTTTTATATTTGGTTGATTTTTTTCTTCTAATAGAGTCTTAATTTCTGCTTCTCTGGTTCTCCTAAGATTTTTGTAATATTCCATGTCTATATACCCAAATTCTTTATCATCGTCTTCACTTTCTTCATCTAAAGCATTAATTTCTTCTTCACTTTCATAGTCTTCTATTTCGATATATCTACAACTTTTTTCTTCATTTTCGTCGTCTTGCTTTGTTTCTTCTGCTTGATAATTGTAATTTCCAAATCTAATACTTAAAGTTCCATTGCTATTTTTATACATAATATTATCTTCTGGTATTAAAATTGGCTTTTCTAAAAAGTTTGCTAAATTCAGTCTAATCCTGCATTTGTTTCAAGAAAATTTCTTTCTTTGGGATTGCTTTTATACCTTTTTGTCCTAATAAAGTGATGATTTGATCATTTTCTAATTTATATTTTGTGGTGCTATTTTAACTCGGTCTTCCTACAAATCTGTGCATATTAATAGATTTTCTTCATTTCTTTTCATTTGGTATCCCATAGTCTTTATTCCTATTTTAATATCATTATAAAAATTCTATGTTCTGACTAAATAATCGGGTGTGAAATAAACTATACCTCCTTTGTTATTCATGTCTAATTCTATGCTTCCTAATAATCCATGTTCTATGTCTCGTAAATCTATTATCATATAAACATATTAATGTCTTAGCTCCTAAATTTTCTCTGTGTAATCCTTTTACTTCTACCATTATTAGTCCTAGATGTGTACATTGAAGGTTTTTATTTGTTATTTCTTTATAAGAATCTTTTTCTAATAAATCTAAGGATATGAACTGATCTTCGTGTGTACAAGAAATATATCTTTCTCCATAATGTTGGTATATCAAATATTTCCTTTTTTATATATGTCTAAAGCTTTTATTAATTTTAATTTATTTTGTCTAAACATTTCTATTTGTTCTTCTATATCTATTAAAGATTCTAATCTGGTTTCTGATTCCATTCTTCTAGTTGAAGATCTCATTAAAGGATTTCCTAAAATTCTACTACTACTAGCTACGACTTGTTTATCTTTATTCATTATGTATATATCCACTTAGTCTTTTTAAATTTACTTGTTTCTTTAGTTTTTCCTAGATCTAGTTTTTCTAATTTACCAATTAATTTATTCAAATCTTCTTTAAGATTTTCTACCGATTTAACTTTTTCTAAAGCTGATATTCTACTTTCTAAGTTAATATTTTCTATGTCTTTATTATAACAAAACTTCTTTAATATTTCACTATTTTGATTTTTAATATATTCTATATTATTTTCTAAAAATTTTATGCTTTTATTAAAATTTTCTAAAACTACTTCTATTTTTCTATTATTTGCAGAAATATTTCTTTCTAGATTTTCACTTAAATTGACTATTAAATCTACTATACTATTTAATTGCTTATCTTCTTAATGTAAAAGATGTTTAAAGCTTTTATCAAAATTACAAACTAAAGTTGCTTTGTCTAAATTATCTTTTCTCTTTAAATTTTCTAAAAGCTCTAAATTTAAATAATCTATTTTATTCATACACTAATTAAAAATTGACTTAAAACAGGCTCTGATACCAATTTAGGATGATTTCCTGAACAATTAAAATTTCTTGAACAATTAAGAACAAATAATAAATTACTGGTAAAATACTAATATAGTTTGGAAATAAATAGTATAAATGTAAATTACTTGTAAACAATACAAATTTCTTTCTATGTAATCTAAAACAAAACTCTAAACTTGATCTTAGTCTAAGTAGCTTTATAGATTTAGAATACTTATAAGAATTGGGACATCTCATAACATATAAGTTAGAATGATTTGGAAAACTAAGAATACGTAAACTTAAAATAGAACAACTAATATAAGCTACAAGTTTGTAATAAATGTATGAATAGTCTTTGTCTAATAACTAAACTAAAGAAAGAAAAGCCTATGGATACTTTTGATACCATTATTTTATTTACCAATTTAATACAAGTCTTTGTCCTTATATAGAGATTATGAATACGTAATAAATGTTGATCTTTTATGAATCGTGATAGGTAATCTAAATTAGTCTTATTTATATTTTTCATGGGATCTTTAATCAAGAAGCTCCAACGTTAAGAGATAGAGTTCTCAACAATTCGCAACTTGATCTCAATAAGAGAGTCACCTCTATTTCTATCTAACAAGAATAATAAGCGAGATAATGATAAAAACTTTCAGATTAAACAATTAAGCAGATATATGAAGTCTAAAAATAAGGAAGCTTAAAACAATATTGATGTAATGGCCTTAATTCGAGTACTTTACCGTTCAACAAAATTAATTTCCTTCAATTTTCATTTTTTTTTTTAAATCCTTTTCTTGACCTTCCTAAAAGGCTTAAGACTGTAGCTAAAAATGAAATTTCGTCATGTTTAAATAGGTTTTGAACAAATTCCTATTCTCGGGATAAAAACAACCTTTCTTAACTCAGATGATTACTTTTCATTTTAGCCATGGAATCCAGAAAAAGAAGTTAAGTTGAAAAATAAAATTCTTGAAATATAAAGACAATATTTTTAAAGGAATTAATTGCTTACTAAGTTTTTCCTCTTTTAGGTCTTTCCCGAAAATATAATAAAGTAACAAATAATTAAATAAGAAGAGATGAAGAACTTACTTTTATTGAGTATGTCTACGAAAATCTTTACAATTGAGAGCAATACAAGAGTATGTAAATCTGTGCGTGTTCTATTTTCTGAGTGTTTTTGCGCGTGTGTCTTTGATGCTATGAACAAAGGTATTTATGGACAAGGAAAATAATAAAATAATCTTACAATCTTTACAAGTTTAAGCATGGGAAAAGAAAGAAGAAAAATCCAAAACTTTCTCTCAGACACTTTATCGTGTTTACTACGAATGCTTGCCTTTGTACACTTTTGACGTAGAAAGCATGCATTTCCTTCCATTATTGGTATTTCTGTAACATTTTGACCTTTCTCTTAGAATTATCGCCAATGTGCTTAATTATTATCCTTATACTGTCACATCTCTCGTATTATCATCCATCATTTTAATATAGGCTTCTTCTAGATCAAGATCCATTTCATTGTCTGCTCAAAATCGAGATATTTTCGTGATCTGAATGTCTCTCCGATGCTTCACAATAGCTTTCAATACAATAATTTTCTTGAAAAGTCATCGATATAAATCTTTTGATGAGTATTTGGAACATATAATCTTTCTACCTTGATATTTCTTGCTAGAAATTCTTCACAAAATATTATTCCATTATTCCACCGCGCACAAGTCCTCAGAGTGGGTCCTTTGCATTTCTATGAGAGCAGCTGTTTCTGAAATTCTTCTTTCATAATCAATCTGTCTAACTTTAACCTTGATATTAGTCTTTGAAGAAGGCCTGAATTTTCTAGAACCTTGAAAAATTTTAATAAAATGGTATGCTGGGATAATAATACCATTATTTACAATTGGTGGTCTGGAAATAAATTGAATCATTAAAGAGTGTTGTTTAAGCTGATTAAGAATCTTTTTAAGAGAATGTGGAAAAAAGTTAAAAGGTCTGTTTAAGATATATATTGTGTCAATCATGGCGTATTGTAAAACTGAATAAAATATATCGTCTTCTTCTTGAGAAACTGTATAGTCAAATGAAATTGTAGGGTAATTGTGTTTAAGAAAGGCATAGTCGTGGATAACTGTTTTATAGAGAGGGCCATATTGAAGGAAATATTGATTCTCATTATGATAATATTGTAGAGTTTGGGAGAAATCAATAATTTTTTGGATAAGTGAATTTTTTATAGAATTTCGAACAATGTTGGCACAATCTCCAATACTTTGTTGTAGATCAAAAAGAGTTTTTTCTTGCCCTGCAGCGAAATTGTAGAATCTGTTAGTTCAATAAGTCTTTCTATTTTAGGCAGATATTTTCTACTAGAAAAAGTAATGATGTTTTTTGAATAATTTGCTTCATCAGTATTAAATCTTTCTAGGGTCTCATGTAATTTAAATATTTCATCTTGGTATTTAGTTATTTCTTGTTGATGAGAAGATACTTGGTCTTCTAAAATTTCTAGTTTTACTTCTAAAGTATGCTTTTTATAGTTAAGATCTCTAACTACTATAGTCATAGTTTCACAGCTATTACACAGTTGCAAAGATGAAGATGATGTTTGAGAAGAAGAATGTGATGGTTGAAAAGTAGATGCATGAATTGTCTGTCTAACTTTTTCAGATATGTAAAAATTAAATCCGATGGTCTGTCTACAATGATTTAAAGCTTCTTCAAGAGAGTAAAATCCTTTAAAAAGAGGTTCTGGAAATCTATCTATCTGTTCAATTACTTCGCCGATGAGTAGTTATAAACTCTGGTTGTCTTCCTTTGATTAATACTGAAGAAACTAAAATTTTTACTTTGTATTTGATTATGGGTCATGTTTAAAATAATTAGCTAAAGCATTAATCTTTGTCTAATTTTCGTCTAGAGTCTCTTGCCATCCGAGAGATTATCTAGTAGGCACCTTTCTTTTCTAGAAGTCTTTCTAAATTATTTCCTCACGAATCGAAGATTAGATCCTTCAAGGACCACTCTTAAAGTGATGTTCCCAAAGTTCATCATCCTTTGATCCATCTCGCAATATGAACAAAATTGATCGTCGAAAGTCAATAACTTGTCTACTTAAATTATCGGCTAAAACATTATTTTTTCCATCTATGTGTTCAATACTTACCTTATAACTATTTAAAATTTCATACAATTTTAACCACCTTTTATGTCTAATTTTATCAAAATTAGTTTTTTTTAATAAATTTAACAATTGCTTTCAATCTGTTCTAATAGTAAATTCAAGTATTTAAAAATAATTTAAAACTTTCTATACTATGAATTATAGCCATTATTTCATAATCTAGTTTGGTTAAGTATTTTCCTTTTATTTTATATTTACCGCTAGCATATCTACAATTTTTTCTTCTTTTTATCACTATATTTATTTGGTTTAGAATATAAAATTCCTCCCATCCTAATTCACATTAAATCTGCTTTCTACTACTTTATATTCACTATCTAAAGGCAATTCTAAAAGTGGTAGTTGTTGGACTTCATTTTTATTTGTCTTACTAATTCTATGTCCGTTTGGTTAAAATATTTTGACCCTTGCTTGATAATTTATTGTATAAAAGTCCAATCTTTTACCTAAATCTTTAATAAAACTTCTAGCATAATTTAATATTCCTAAAAAGGCTTGCAATTTTTTAGTTTCTTCTATTTTATCTAGAAATTGTAAAATAGTCTTTACTATATGGGGTTGAAGTTGAATTTTTCCTTCTCCTATGATTATTCCTAGAAATTCTATTTTTTGTTTATTTATTTCTATTTTCTTTTTACTAATAATTAAACCATTTATTTAAAACAATTTCTAAATGCTTTATATGTTCTTTATGATTTTTGCTATGTACCAAAATATCATCAATATATACACAAACAAATGGTAAAGAATTAAAAATAGAATTCATTTTTCTTTGAAATATAGATTGAGCATTCTTTAAACCAAATGGCATAACAATCCACTCAAAATGACCTTGCGGTGTTGTAAAAGCTGTCCATGGAATAAAATCTTTATGCATTTTAATTTGCCAAAATCTCGATTCTGATCAAATTTTGAAAAGATCTTGCTATTTTGTATTTTATTTAAAATCATGTCTTTATCTGGTATTTTATATCCGTCTTCTACATTATTATCATTCAGTCTTTTATAATTTATAACCATTCTAGCTTTTCCTCGTTTGATTTCACTATGATTTCTAACCATAAAAGCTGCTGATATATGCTAACTAGTAGAAGGTCTTATTACTTTTAACTCTAATAATTCTTTAATATGAATTTTAAAGTCTTCTATATCTTGATTAGTATGTTTTATCTCTGATGTCCTAATCTTTATATTTTTATTTATGATTTCTATTTTAGCTTCTATTTTATTTCTATCCCAATGTTTTAGAAGGTCTTCTCTTATTATTTGGGTTTGTTCTGCTAATTGTAAAATCTTATCTATACTTTCTACATGGTCTATGTTTTTATTAAAAACAATTAAGTCTTTTGCTCTTGGTACAAGATGTGTTTTAAAGTTTGTAAAGATAAATAATCTAAAAATTCTAAATTCTCTAAGTCTTCTTCATCATTTTTGTGTTTTGATGGTAAAGGTCCACCACGCTTAGCTCGCAACTCGATGTTTCTATAGTGCGTATAATAGATGTATCTTTCCCAAGAATTATTGCATCATTTGTAATAGTTAAACTTCCATTTCTACTTAATAAGAATTTTATTTCTATAACAAATTCATCTTTAATTAATTGACTTACTAAAGTAGTTGTTAAGCTATCTTGTTTTTCTTGAAATCTAATTTTACAATAAAATTAGATTAAAATTTCTTGAACAATTAGAAACAAATAATATAGTCTTTGTTAAGTTATCTTGTCTTTCTTGAAATCTAATTTTATATTAGAATAAAGCCAACTAAAAGTATTAGAATGTATATATATATATATATATATATATATATATATATATATATATATATATATATATATTGTGTTTATTGAGCAACCGAGCAAAAAGACCAATTTTTTTTTTTTTTTTTGGTCGAAAGCACCCAAATACTAAAATTTTTTGCTTAGTTTTGCCGTAACGACTTGACAAAGGTCATTTTTTTTTTGTCGAAGCAATTTCGACACTTGCCCATATACCATTTTTTTTTGTTGAGTAGCTCAACAAGTACCCACATACTAAATTTTTTTTTTTTTGTCGGACGGATAAATGTGAGTCCCATTTGTCGAGTAACCCAATTTGTCGAGTTATTCGACAAAATCAATTTTTTTTTTGTTGAGTGATTTCGACTTCGCCCAAATTTTTTTTTAGATTAGAAAGCCAACCAATGCCCATTTTGAGAATTATATATATTTTTTCTTTTACTATTCACATATTCGTCTATAATTTCATTCAATTTTTTTACCAATTTTTTTATTTGATCTTATAAGCAAATTGTACACAATTCTTTTTCTCTTTTTTTTCTTTTTTTTTCTTTATCGAACACATTTTAACCGCTTTCACTACCATTTTTTTTTGTCGATTAGCTCCCTCGTACCAATTTTTCTTTTTGTCGACAGACAAATATGAGTCCAATAATTAAACAGTGAAAAAGTTTTAAAAATAAACTAAACAACAAGAGGAAAAATAAATAAATTAAATTAAATCTTTGTCGAGTAACCCGACAAACTCTCTATTGAGTAACTCGACAAAGATATTGTCGAGTTACAATAAAAATTAAAAAATTAAAAATTAAAACTTTGTCAAGTAACTCGACAAACACTCTTTTGATTTTTTGCTAGTCAATAAATACTCTTTTGTGGGAGATGACACATGCCATAAAGGCTTTGGCCTATTTTGAAAATTTCTTTTTAAAAAAAATTGTAGTGTATGGGTTTTAGTCAATTTCTTACTTTTGTAAAAAAAAATTATTTATTATTTATTGTGGTGTGTGCCAATCACTTGCCAACAAACTGTACACAATTCTTTAATATTTGGCTTTTGGGTTATTAGTAAAAAAATTGAAGAAGTTAGACCCGAGTTTGAAGAATGAGGGTTTGGTCCAATTCAAATTCTCGAAGTGGTGCAATTCAATAAAAATATAAAAATTGCCACTTTGCCATATCACTTTACCAACATCCAAATGTCTTTTATGAATCTTAGTTATTTTTTTTTTTTTTTTTTTGTACAAGTTATTTAACTTTTTTTGTACGAGTTATGTGTTTATTTGGTTCTATTTTTCTTAATAGAATTTTACTTAATTAATTGTATTAAATAGTATGTTCAAAAACATGTTTTTTATGTTTATTATTTACGTATTATACATTTAAATTTTTTTATACGTATATATTCAAACAATGTTTACTTGCAACGCACGTATCAAAAACTAGTATTGAAATAAGTTTTCTTGTCGTGGCCCATTTGGTTATTTTTGTTGCGTGAATCATTATGTTGAATGTATTTATATTTAGATGGATTTCTGGTTGCCGATTTGGTATGTTGGTGCATAGAATCCAACTGTTAATTCATCGAACTTGAAATGCCGATTTTACTTATTTTTTAGATCAAGATATGCATTACAAAGAACACTATTCGAAGATGAATTTACGACTTTCAACATAAAGATATAACGCAATAGACACATGTATTCCAGACATTTAGAACAATCTAGAAAAATAGACTTCACATCTAAATGTCGATTATCTAGACAATTTGACGAACTGTCAATTTTTAGATAGTTCGAATCCAAACTAACTACTTGTCTAGGTTGACATGTGTTTCTACCATAAATCGACAATTCAGCCTCAATTTCGACAGTATATATGATATGTCGATCTCTATACTTATTGTTGATTTTGAGAGACAAAACATTTGAAAATCTTGAATTTTACGATATTTAAAAGTTGAACCACATAACTCCTGGCACGAAAGCAAATTTTATGATTTTTCAATGTTAGCTTTTTGTTCATCATCTAGAAATATGATCGGAGAAAATATTTTTGCAAAATGTATTTAACGTATTCATGCAATTTTTTGTTATGCTTGTTTGTTATGTCAAATGAAATTATTTTGATATTTTGTTTGTAAATGGATTTCCCCTATCAGTTCCATCTATCTACTATATTGGTGTCGTGTTGCATAATTTTAATAACGAACATAAAGACATGTTTTCCCTTCCTTTGGTATTTGTAATTAGATCCGACGTGCGACAAGCCTGTTGTCAATGATGAATGATGATTTTTCATTTATATTAGCTGCACTATTGCGTCTTACATGTGTTTTGTGTTTTTTTTTTTTTGGTTAATGTCCTTCGTATATGGGATCCGTATGTTTGTTTGTTTTTTAATGTCTATTGTTTTTTTTAACTGTTAGTTCATTTGATTTTTTATGTCATTCAATACATAATGTGCACTCATGCAACCCGTAATCAAAAAAATAAGAATAAACATTGATAAAATGATCAATATATGCATTACAACTAACATTATTAAGACGAATTCGTGACTTTTTGACATAAGAATACAATGTATTCGACACATGTATTGTAGATAGTTTGCATTCAAACAATCTAGAAAAATAGACAATTCACATCTAATTGTCAATTTTTAGAGAGTTTGAATCAGAATTGTTGATTTTTTAGATAGTTCGAATCCAAACTTCCTATTTTTCCAAATTGGCATGTGTTTCTTGTCATAAATTGAGAGTTCGGCCTCAAAATTTTGAGAGGCAAACAATCTCAAAATATCAAATTCTACAATTTTTCTCAAAGCTACATGATTCTTGGGGCACAACCGCACAAATAAGCATATACATTCTTAAATTCATATTTACTAAAAAAAGTTTCCTTTGCTTCAAATAATAATTTCAGGTGTGAAAAATATCACATTTATATTGAATAAACATCAACAAATTAAACGCTATTTGGATTAAAGCCTTGTATTCTGAAGTGATAGTTCAATCATGAAAAAATGTTATGAAAATGAGATATATACTATGATTATTAGCTAATTGATACTATCTTCTGTGTAATTGTAAGATCCATTTGATAGCTTCTAAGAGAAGTTATTATATTAGTCTTGAGATGCGTGCACAAGCTTTCAAAAATTATGAAATATAAACCACAAAAAAATAGTCATTTTTACGAAAGAACGTATTTGACATTTTGTATTTGAAAGTAGCCATTTATACAAATATTTTCAAAATAATACACATTTTCAATAGATTCCTCTTTTTTTGCCACATTTCTAGATTCCCCATATAATTGCCCTTAAAAAACGAAAAAACAAATAGTTAACTTCTCTTAAAAAAAAAAAAAAAAAAAGGTGTTTGGTATTTAGTTTATAC
Source organism: Forsythia suspensa (assembly GCA_023638005.1). Classification (NCBI taxonomy): domain Eukaryota; kingdom Viridiplantae; phylum Streptophyta; class Magnoliopsida; order Lamiales; family Oleaceae; genus Forsythia; species Forsythia suspensa. Next base: position 10,740,892 of record CM042674.1, on the reverse strand, counting down.
TTTCAAATATTTTTGTGGATTTTTTTAAGTGATTGACTTTTGTAAAGTATATGAACTTTCGTTGATTTTGATAGATTTTATTGAATTACGAAAGACTTCAATAAACTTTTATATATTTTCATTTTTTACCGACTTTCTTAAACTTTTGTAGACTTTTATAAATTTTAATAAACTTTCGTTTTAAAAAGATTTTCATAGACTTTAATTTAAAAAAATTGTATATAATCATAAAAAACAACTTGTTGTGACTTCTGCTATTAATAAAGGTCATTCATGTTCATCATGATAAAAAGGAAAAAAAAAGAACTTTATCTAACGCAACAAAAAAAAAAAAGGAAAAATAACTCAAATACTCCATTTTCCATGCGCCGAAGAGAAGCTTGAAGATTGAAAACTCTACCATCAACATATGATATCTGCTAAACTTGCAAAAAGTGACCACTATTAGTGACTTAATCTGACGTTTAATGTATAGTTTTGTAATAACAAGGTAAGATAATTGTTTCTAGAGTAGTTTCATTGAAGTGTGACAATAATTTCGTGTGACCACAATTGAGTAAGCCACATTTGAATTTAAGACATAATATCTGCATTTTTGGATTTTGATTTTAAGTGTTACCTTGTGACTTCTAATATATTGTGAGTTTAATTTTTTGTTATTGAAATCGAGTTATGATATCCCAATTTCGAGATGTTTTGCTGTCATATGTCACCTTCAATTTCTCTTGAGTAAACAATAAGTATTGCATTAAGGTGACATATGATGTTTCGTGAATGCGAACTTTTCTTGTGCGGACTATCCGTGGACTTGATCAATCTTATTTGACCTCGAGATGTTTAGCAATTGTTATTTTTATTTTCATTTATGCCGCTTGAAAATGTTAAAAACATTTGTGACTTGAATTGTCGATCATTTAATCAATTGTGACTTAAATTAGTTTGTGTGATTTTAATATTATTTTCGCTTATAATAATTTTGTTTTGTAGCAATAGACGACGAGTTTAGTTATAAAATTTCATCAAAAAAATGGAAATAACATACTCGTGTGAGATTGTAGGGTTGTATTTTGAGAGAGAAATTTCAGTTTTAAACATATCACGTTAGTTGCCTTATCATTTTCTTATTTTCAGTTGTAGTCTATATCAATTATACAATCATTTCTTAAAATTCATTATTTTTGAATACCTAATTTCTACAAAGATTGTAATCTTTCAATATTTCTCAAGAGATCATATTAAAGTTTGGTTGATACCGATTCTTCCCTACTTTCTTACTTGCTTGAGACCCATAAACATACTCTATTGTAAAATTATGGGGCAAAAATACGAGGTGAATTGAAAAATATTGATTTTTGTTAAATATTGCAAAACTAGTACATAGACCGACATATAAAAGAAAATACGACAAATTACAATGTATGTAATTTTTTGACGGTCAAATTTAGAAAACTCTACTTTTAATAAGTTACAATGTTTGTAACTTACATGGTGTTAGTCCTACTACAGTGTATGTAATTTTTTTGACAAATTAAATTTGGAAATGTTAGTTGAGCTAGTTACAAATTGTGATTTAATACTGATTTTTTTTTTAATTTTTTATAATTCATATTACAAACCGTGTAATGATCACATTACATCTCGTGTTGTTTGTGTGTGTAATTCATATTAAAAACTGTGTAAAAATCATATTACATTCCTACATTTTTTATTTGTTAATTATAAATTTAGTGCATGTAATAAGTGCTAGTTCGATAAACACGTGGCATAATGTACTTGAAACTTCAATTCACATGAATTAATCAACAATTGCAAAATGTAACAACTCATGTAAATGTTAAAAACTATGAACATCATTAATTCAATACACATACCAGCCAAGTCATAGTACAGATGTTAAATAACATATAACATTAGAAAATATTTTAAACTTGATACACATACACCAACCAAATCAAATAGTATAGACAGTGAAACAAGTAGAATTGCCAAAAACATACAAAATAAAAATAAATAAAGCATGTACTTGACACCTCAATGCATATCAAAATAGTCAATAATTACATAATTTAACAAAGCATATAACATTAAAACTTAATGACATATAATACAAATGCTACAAAGCATGTAACATTAACATTAGAAATTAATACAATAGTTTAATTCAATCCACACACCAAAATCAATTTCATAATACAAATTGTAATGCAAAGACTAAAAATATGAAAACATGTACACTTATCGCATTCATACACACATATCTTAACTAAAGAAGGAATTATCACATCATGTAACGAATAGGAACATAAAAAAAGAAAAAAGAAAATATAAATGCAAACACAAGAATTACAAATCGAGGAAAACCTAAAAAATATTCTAAAACAAAAGTTCAATACAAATACATATATCCGTGGCTTGTATTTCACTTAGAACATTTTATCCATAAATTTCCTTGATTTCATCTCATCAAATTTCAGCATATGGAAAATTTGTGCAATTGGTGTAGTAGCACACTCCATGAACCTTCACATGATCACCTTCCAAATCACTCCACATTTTCTCATCATCAAAATCAATTAAATCATTTGAAAAACAAATATTCCCCAAAGTATTGTAAACAACAATAAACACAATATCCCCAATTTGAACAATTTTCCTAAAGGTTGCAAATGGTCTGTCGACCGTCAACCTGACATGGGATGTGCCGCACATGAGACTAGGTCGGGTTGGCATTAGCCTAGATTTACACGGAGCGAATAATTTGTTGGCCAACCCAACCTAGTTTTGGACTATCGGACCAATCCGATCTTAATTTTTTTAATATATTTTCAAAATAATTAAAAAAAAAAAAAAGAAAAGAGTTCACCATCTTCTTATTCCCAAACTCACATCGCCTTCCAAAAATGCCCCAACCTCATAGTTACCAAATAAGGGAGGGAGATTTCTCTCCCTAGGCGTTGGGAGTGGGAAAAAACCTTCGATTTGGTCGCAAAACGAGGAAAAAAGTTTCTACGAAAACCAAGCTCCTTGGTTTCGCGACCAACTCGAGAGATTTCTCCCTTAGTTTTTGGCATAGTTGGCAGCAAGCAGAGTGATAAATCCCTCCGGTTGGTCGCAGATCCGACAAATCTAGGGTGGGAGAGAGGTCAAGTGGGGTGTGGTGTAGGGTGGAGATTTGAGCCAGATTACGATATTTATAAAAGAAAATTGGGCCAACTCGACTTTAGCCTGATTCGTCCAACAGGATAATCATGCAGGCCAAATATGCCCAATTTTTGGGGTCAAATTTTTATTGAGTCGGCTCGACTCGAAACCGGGTTATATGGGCTATTTTGCCACATCCGAATTTTCCTTCTTTTTTGCTAAAAAATTCTGTCATTTCTTCCACTTTTTTTTTAACCCTACTTACAAATCCAATGGTTTGTTTGAAAAAAAGCTTGGACTTGAGTAAAACCCTAATCAATTTCTAGTGGGTATTTGGGGGAACTAGTTAGACACGCGTGCGTTGCACGTGCTTTTGTAATCATATTGTTAATTTTTAATATTTTTAAATTTTTTATTTTTAATTGTTAATAATATTAAAATGTTAAAGTAGCAATTGTAATAAAGATAAAAAAATATGGTTGTTGATAACATATTGTTTTGTATTGTTCGATTTTGATATTTTATTTACATTTATTGAAGCACAATTGCAATCAAATATGAGTTTTTTATAATAGTAATACAAATAGTAACTTGAATTCAGTGAAGAGCTTTTGGTGATTTGAGCTTTGATGATTGACGAGCCATTAATAACAAATTGTATGAAATTAATGATGTATTAATAGAGATCTTCAGGGTTGTATTTTACGAAGAAAAAAAATTAATAATTATTAATTTTATTGGAGAGAATGTAATGATTGACTATATAATATTTTACAGTTGTTGGAGTAGTGATACATTGTAATCAATATTCTTTGTGTGTGTTCTTTTTTTATTAAGCGCGTATGATGTATTATTAATTAAATTAAAAAAAATTCTATATATTAGTTGTCAACTATAATCACTGTAATTCAATGTATTCAAAACAATCTTTTCATCTCAGTGATTTGAATTTTAATATGGTAATAAAAAAAATTACAATTTTCCCATTCATTATTTTAAATCCATTTCTCATTTCTTTCATTTATGTAAGGCAAAAAAAATTGAGATCGTATTTTCACCTTCATATTTAATTTAATATATTAAATATTTACAAATTTTAAATGTATATTTAATAAATTGTTAAAAATTTAATGTACGATAATAATGAACAATAAAAGAGTAACAAATAAATATTAAAAGATAATTGCATTCATTTAAGTACAATTACAATTAGAGATAAGTTTTATATGATGATAATACCAACAATAACTTGAACTCAATTAAGATCTTTTGGTGATTTAAACTTTGATGATTGACAAACCATTGATATCAAATCTTAAGGTATTAATCATCTCCAGGGCTGCATTTTACAAAGAATAAAATTAATAATTACTAATTTTATTGTGAGAAAATGTAATGATTGACTACGTAATATTGTACATTTGTTAGAGTAGTAGTTCCTTGTGAACAATATTCTACGTGTATATTTTTTTTATTAGACGTGTTTGATTTGACGACGTAAATGAAATGTCATAAATGTGAATAAGAAATAAAAATTAAAGAAGTGTCAATAATTGTTTATGTTGTAAGAATATTGTTGACGGACAGAAATAAGATGAGAAGAACGTTGAAAAATGAAAAAAGTTTCACTCATTAGTTCTAAACTATAGTATATATGTTTGGTGGGGTTTAAAGATTTTTAAAAAAATGGTAAAATATGTTGTTGAAAAGTTGATAAAAGTTGTAAGGCCTACAAAATATGTAGTTGAAAATGAATTTGAGAAAAAAAGAACTGAACCAAACTCGTAATCATTGAATCTAATGTATCAAAAATAATTTTTTTTATCTCCATTTCAGTTTTGGCAACTATGATTTGAATTTTAATGCGGTAATAAACAAAGTTACAATTTTTCTCATTCATTTTTTTCTTTTTTTGTTGAAACTCATTTCTCATTTCTTTTATCTACTTAATGCAAAAAAAAAAATAAAAAATTAAGATCATCTTTTCACCTTCATATTTAATTTAATAGATTAAATATTTAAAAATTTTAATTGTATATTTAGTAAATTATTGAAATTTTAATGTACAATAAGAATGAACAATAAAAGAGTAATAAATAAAATATTAAAAAGTAATTATACATTAATGAATACTAAATGTGAATATGAAATTTTAAAAAATTTGTAAGAGCAGAATGGTCTAGAAATATTTCTCCATTTAAATCTCTTTTAGAAGTAGTATAGATAATAACAATTGCAAATGAGAAAGAGATTCCAAATGCAATTTTTGACATGATGACCACTTTAAATTCGGTGAAAAATGGGGAAAGTGAAGAGTTTGAAGGTTGGGATGAATAGTGAATGTATATGTCGTAAGTTAAAAAACATCTTTCTAAATAGGGATGATTTTCTATCTCTAGTGGACAAGTATTATCTAGTCCACATTCCATGTGGTACTTGTTCTGAATTGTTGTAAGTAGGTTATCACCTCTCTTTATAAAAATGATTTTTTCTTTAGAGTATAATTAACACATGATTTTGTCGCCCATTAGACCAAATAACATCTCTAGCAAAATTGATTAAAAGCCCTGTGTTGCGGTGCTTGCTTGTTAGCCACGTGTGTGTGTATTATAATAGGATAACCGTCGAAAATTTCACGCATGCGCTTTTTTCGCCATATTTTTCTTTCCAGATTTGGTAAGTTCTAACATAAATGCTGTATATGAGTTTGTTTTCTTTAATTAGTTTCACACATTGATTTGGTAAGTTCTGCTATAAATGCTGCATATGAATTTGTTTTCTTTAATTAGTTTCACGTATTGATTGTTTAATTTTTTTTCTTGCAAAAAACGAAGTGTAACATTAATATTATATACGATAAATGTAACAACTTTTCGGATTCTTTAATTGGTTTCACATATTAATTGTTTATTGATAAGTGTGGTTTTACACTTATTTGAACCATCAAAATGGACAATTATAAGTACTTTTAAGTGATTTTCTACTTAATTGTTTGTTGATTTAATTGTTTTAGGTCAAAACTCGAGATTGGATGGAATTGAAGAAAAACAAAGCAAAATAGGCGAAAAAGAACTAAAGGCCTACGAAGACTTGAATATGGGGATTAACTTGTAAATATCCAAAAGTTTAAAGACTTGAGTTGCAAATAAAAGAGGACTAAATTGAAATGAAAGAAGAAATTAGAGGCCTAAAGAAGACAAAATCCAAAATTGAAGGACTTGGACTACAAATAAAAAGACTTAAAAGTGAAAAAGGACAAATTATGAAGAAGGACCAAATCGTATATATGTTGAACCTTGGAGGACCAAGTGTGCAAATATGGATTGAAATTGAAATTGGCACAATTGTCTTCATTTGCCGTGGTGTGACCGCGGTTTGTAAAATTTGGTTCGGCCATGAGAATCTATTTGTTCGCGCATTTGGGCATTTTTCGCTTATTTTTAATTCCGATTAAGGTCTTTTTCGATCTTTTCATGTACATATGTTGTAAAATTAGTAAAACACTATATAAAAGACCTAATCTAGGTCAAAAGAAGGGAGTGGAATCTTGGAGAATATAAGAGAAAAGGGAGGAAAGAACGGCGAATAACAAGAAGAACGGCCAAGATCTTGAAGATTGGAGCGTGAAGATAAAGAATTCTTGGTGCAAGATATTCAACGTTTTCTCCTTTTTATTCAAGATCCGGTTATGTATTCAAAACTATTCATCTTGTCTTTATCCGGAATCATTTAAAGTTTGGATGAACGATGCAGCATAAGTTTAATTCTTTATTTTCGATTTCAAGTTTTGATTTATAAATTGTTTAAGTATTTGATTTTGCTTCTTTTCTTAATGCTTGGAATAACTGGCCATTATTTTATTGATTTTGTGGATTGTAATGAACTGAGAAGTAAATTATTAATTTAGACCATGTAGTAAAATTCGACAATTGGATAAAAAGTAGAAATACACTTTTATTATTAATGCGGTCTGAATTGAATTCTTAGGAGAATTAATGCATCTAATTAAGGAATAAGTTGACTTAATTAGATATGACTAATTTGAATTCGAGAGAGGTAAATTAGATTAAATTCGTGTGAATTCGACCCGAATATTTTAGAAACAAATTTTGAGAGAAGAAATTAGAGATGACAACTATGGTGAATTCGTTTATCCAAACGCTTTAAGCATCATTCTTTTCTAAATTCTTGTTATTTGCTTTTACATAAGTTATTATATTATTTCCTTAAATTCATAGTTTTAATTTAAATCTTTCAAATCAATTCAATTCAAATTGTTTTAAATAAATTAGCATTGAGATTAATTTAACTAGTATCTAAATAAGATAGTCTTCGTGGGAACGATAATCCGGACTCAATAGGTCCACTTTATTACTTGTTTGCAATATTGTACACTTGCAATCACATTATTTTCACAACATTTATTTATTTCTTTGTTCTTTTTTCTTGCAAAAAACGAATTATAACATTTAATATTATATATGATGCAATAAGTTTTCAAATTTTTAATTGTTTTCATACATTGATTGTTTATTGTTATTTTTTCCCTTTTTTCCTGCAAACAATGAATTGTAACATTTAATATTAAATGATAACTGCAACAACTTTTCAGACACGCATTGGACTCATCATCTTCATTTTTTTGTATGAAACCGTCTTTTGAGCTTCTCTGTGGTATTCAAACAATTTATTTGTTTCCTATTTTTTGTTAAAATCATTTCTGTAAATGATAGGGTAACAGTTGAAAATTTTATGCACACATTTTCCTCCTATTTTTCTTTCCAGTTGATAAGTCCGCCTATATCTGCCGCATATGAGTCTGTTTTCTTTAATTAGTTTCACATTGATTTTTTTTTTTTTTCATTTCATGCAAAAAGCGAAGTGTAACATTTAATATTATATATGATAAACGCAACAACTTTTCAGATTCTTTAATTGGTTTCACACATTGATTGTTTAGACTATACATTTTCTAATTTTTAGACTGTATGTTTTATTTATTTGTAGTTTGTCTTTTAGTACAAGTTTATATAATTTTTTTTTGTCTTGATTCCTACATTTTCTGAGTTTAATGAAAATTAATACAATTCTGTTTTTTTTTTAAATTGTTGTCATTGTATTTACGTGTTGCTTCTAAAATGAGCTTATTCACGCGCCCATAAAGCAATCGTTAATACATACCTTTACGCCTTTACTTCGGGAATGTGCTCTTTATGTGATACAACATTTTTGTCGGGGTCAATAATTTGAAGAACAAAACTACCCGCCATAAGTATAAGATCATCTTCATGACCAAGACTCACATCTATGAGATAGAATATGTTCCCTAACCATGTTTTTCAATTAAAAGTTTTCAATAACATTCTATTTTCGACAAAGATCGAATTGTTCGTTAATATTTGATAACAATATAGAAAATATTTTTTATAGATTCTTATTGTTATTTCATTTTGTTGTCAAATTTGTTGAATAATTTGCTAAATACAAACAAACATATACGCAAAAAGACATTATTGGCGAGGTTGTTGCCAAAGATACCCCGAAGACTAAAAATTTATTTATACAAATCACAAAAAATTTAAAATAATATTATAAATGCTTCTTAATTACATATATATTATAATCAACAACAAACTTATTATGTACAATTTAATTATTGAAATTAATATTTATATACAAATATAACAAATATTATTCATCTATTCATGTAATTAAATTAGGAAAGGGTCATAGCACCGGTGATGTACTTAGTAACAATTAAAAGCCTATCTTATTTACCGGTGTAATCTATAAGTGCTTGCATATCCAACTACAACAAAGGCCCGTTCCAAGTCTTAATAGAGCAATAGAACGGCACAAGCGGCTATGAGTTTTTTCTTTGGTAGCAATTTACTGTGAAGGAGAGGGAAAAGGTGAGATTTGTTGCACCAATTTTATCTTCTTCATCACCAATATCAGATTTATTTGTGTAAAACGTGCTATCTATTGTGGTGGTTAGAGCTTATGGGAAAGCGCACTTACCAGAAAAGGCAGTTGAGTTGTTTACTAGAATGGTGGATGAATTTCAATGTAAACGAACGGTTAAGTCATTTAACTCGGTTCTTAATGTGATTATTCAAGAAGCTTTGTATAGTCGTGCACTGGAGTTCTATAATTTTGTAATTGTTAACACAAAGAATATTTGCCCTAATGTATTGACATTTAATTTAGTTATCAAAGCATTGTGTAAATTAGGATTAGTTGATAGAGCTATACATGTGTTCAGGGAAATGCCAGTTTTTAAGTCTGTGCCAGATGTGTACACATATTGTACATTGATGGATGGGTTGTGCAAAGAGGATAGAATTGATGAGGCGGTGGCTCTGTTGGATGAGATGCAGATAGAAGGGTGTTTCCCGAGCCAGGTGACATTTAACATCTTGATCAATGGACTTTGCAAGAAGGGCGACTTGGCCCGAGCAGCAAAGCTTGTGGATAATATGTTTCTCAAAGGTTGTGTTCCAAATGAAGTGACTTATAACACTCTTATACATGGGTTATGTCTCAAAGGGAAATTGAACAAGGCAACCAGTCTTTTGGATAGGATGTTGTTGAATAAATGCATTCCCAATGATGTTACATATGGGACTATTATAAATGGACTTGTTAAGCAAGGAAGAGCTGTTGATGGTGCACGAGTATTGTTGGCCATGGAGGAAAAAGGGCACAATGCGAACGAATATGTTTACTCAGCTCTAGTTAGTGGATTGTTCAAAGTGGGAAAATCTGAACAGGCTCTGAGAATGTGGAAGGAGATGATGGAAAAGGGATGCAAGCCCAATACAGTTGTTTATAGTTCTCTTATAGATGGCTTATGTCGGGAAGGAAAGCCAAATGAAGCTGAAGAAATTCTTTCTGAGATGATTAGAGTGGGTTGTAAACCAAATGCTTATACGTACAGCTCCCTCATGAGGGGTTTCTTCGAGACTGGCAACAGTGATAAAGCACTTCTTGTGTGGAAAGAGATAGCTGAGAAAGATGGTATGAATAATGATGTTTGTCATGGTGTACTTATCAATGGGCTATGCAAGGATGGGAAACTGAAAGAGGCTCTGATGGTTTGGAAGCATTTGTACAGTAAAGGATATACACCTGATGTTGTGGCTTATAGTTCAATGATTCATGGTCTCTGCATTGCGGGGTCAGTAGAACAGGGCTTAAAATTATTCAATGAGATGCTATGCAAAGAGTCTGATTGCAAACCCGATGTAGTCACCTATAACATTCTTCTTAATGCTTTGTGCAAACAGGATAGCCTTTCTCGCGCCATTGATCTTTTAAATAACATGTTGGATCAATGTTGTGATCCTGACTCAGTCACATGCAACATTTTCTTGACCACTTTGAAGGGGAAGCTAAATCCACCACAAAATGGTAGCGAGTTTCTGGATGAGCTAGTTCTACGGTTATATAGAAGGCAACGTGTTACAGCAGCTTCCCAAATTATAGAAGTGATGCTTCATAAATTTCTTCACCCTAAAGCCTCCACTTGGGAAAAAATTATTCGTGAATTTTGTAAACCAAAGAAGATTCAAACAGCCATTAACAAGTGTTGGAATGAATTATTTTAGCTGATTTCAGAGGTGCGGCTTCATTGATCACTACTTTCTTTTCATGCCAGTGTCATGCAATGTATTTTCTAATGTTCACTATAAGACAAGGGACAGATTCATTGGCTCCTTGTATGACTGCAAAAGTTCATGCACATTACAGAAGTTTCATGTTTTTAGTCTTACTACTACATACTCCAAGGCTGCTGTATAACCCCTTTTTGAGCCTGGTATTTCCTAAGTACTATACCTTATTTACTTTTCTGGGTGGTGTTACTCTTCTTCTAGAATTGAACATGTTGTAGAAAATGAAAGGCAATCTTTTCAGGTTAATCCGACCTTTATATAAATGCGTGCTGTGTGCTGTGGTGAGAATTAAATGCAAACAAGCCAATCATATGTGATTTAGGAAAACACATATGATTGATTAATAGGAGTTTTATTCACGTTTAGCCATAGTTCAAGAGACTCTTTCAAAAGCGATTTTGTATTGGGTCATTTACATTATGATTCTTTGATCTGGTGTTCTGAAAGCTGGTTTCATATCTACTTTGTTATCTAGTACCGAATTAGTATCAAATCACGATTTTCAACCACATTGAGATGGATTTTCACATTTTCAATACTGCAATTTATGCTGCTCTATTTTGTCAACCACATTTTCTTTTAAAGAACTGTGTAATTTGTTAACCTTCTTATCTGAGAGTCATCCAGGTACAATCAGCAAGTTTGGTTTTGAATTATCATCTTTGTTGTCACTGAATGAATCCATACTGCTGAAAATCTATAGGGGTCCTGAAGGATTTTCAAGATTATGAAATAATTGTGAAGATTGAAATACTTTAAAAAAGAAGATAGTGGAACGTAAAGGTTCTTTCTGAGATGTATGTTTGAAGAGTGCAAGCAATTTTATTCCATTCGCCATTAAACCCAATCTCTTTTCTTTAGCTTAGTTCTATTGTGCTTTGGCAACTATGGGTAACTTATTCACATTAATTTTATTCATTCACCTGAGTTAATTGGTAATTCATTAAACAGCTATATTGTATTTAGAATGTAAAATTCCTTCATGCATTATGCAGATCTATTCAGTAAATTCTAAATTGTTCCACACTACCTCACTGAACTAGCTTGAGCCATGAAGTGAGTCTATTTTAGAGCATTAGTAAAATTTGCTTCTAGAATGTAGTATCTCAGATGGACTAAGGGTGCAACAAAAGATGGTAAATGGTTACTTGAGAACTCTTGAATATGCACAATGAAATTGTTTGGACTAAATAATTAGTAAAAGTCACCTTTTATTTCAATTTCTACGTTCTCTTTTGTGTAGATACGCACATGCACATATATCAAGTGGTGCTCTGGTCTTATCATTTTTCCTCTCTTCGGTCTCATAGATTGAAAATATGTATAAGATCAAAATAGTTTTCTGTGCGTGATTGGTGCCAGTGACTAATTTCTTTCCCATCATTGTCGCATGGTATATCACTTGAATTCTGATTTATTTATCATCATTGCTTCACATGCTATTACAGAAATAGATCCTGAAACATTGTTAAAAGGAGAACAAGATATTGATAGTTTTACGGCCCTGATTGCTCTACCCCATCTTCCTCTGGTGATTTTGAAGATTCTGTTTTGATTTGCTGATGAGCCATGTCATAAGTAGCATGGAGGCCGAAGAATATGTAGTATACTAACATTATAACTGTGCAGATGCCAAACCTTATGAAAGTCCGAGCTCCTAACGATCCCATGAGAAACAAGTTTATTGCAATTGACAAGGACGGGAACCATGGAACAAGTGGAACTCCCCAGACCTTTGGTGTTCGTTCTTGTGGCAAAAACACTGCAATCCCCATAGTCCCGAAGAACCAAAGAGGAATAGTAATGGTGTAACCGATCCATCCTCTAGGGTTTAATCCCCAGTAAGCAGAAGTGCCCATGGAGGATGCAATAATGAGCAATATAAAAATAACTAACTTTAAGAGATTTGTTCTAGGAGTGACTCCTCTTACGTAGTACCTCCTCACCAGAAGTGCAACAGCCATCATCATGAAGATAAAGAGTGTGCTCACAGATAACAAACTTGCCAAGACATCCAAGCTAGAAAAAAAGGCAATACAGGCACTCAAAATGGTGATTAGAAGTGTAGCATATATGGGGGTTCCTGTCCTTGGATGGACAAGTGCAAAAAATGGAGGAATCATGTGGGCTCGTGCAATATGAGTGGTATAACGTGCCTGCCCAAGAGCTCCTACCAAAAGAACTGTGGTCATCCCCTTGAGAGCTCCAAGGGCAACCAGGTATTTGGCCCAGTGCATTCCCACGTTCTGAAATGCAACAGAATAAGCTGCATTGGGGTCTATGTCTGTGTACTTCTGCATCATGGTCAGTGAAAGTGCCATCAAGCAATATATCACAGTGATCAACGACATTGACCCTAGCAATCCTAATGGTATGTCTCTTGATGGATTTCTTGTTTCCTCTGCCATGGTTGCAATGTTGTCAAATCCTCCATAGGCAAAGTACACAATTGCCGCTGCTTGGAAAACCCCTTGGGCACCATGAGGCAAATAAGGTTTCAAATTGGATGTTTTGCCATGAGCAAACCCTGCAATTATCACAAATAAAATCACCAAAGTATTTATTGCTGATGCAATCCAATTTATGTAGGAAGCTCTCCTTGCACTGGTGATCGCAATTATTGATGCAATTGCGAGAACTCCAACAGCAATTGGATCCAAAAGGTTATATCCATCCTTGAGACTTGTATGTATGCGTAATGAGTTGGTAGGACGGTTCAAAAGACTTGTAAAGTATGAAGTCCAAGCTCTAGCAACAGCTGCACCTCCGACAATTGATTCAAGAAGTATATTTCCTGCTGTTATGAAGGCTGCAAGTTCTCCTAGTTCTACTCTCAGGTAAGCAAATGATCCTCCAGCCACAGGAATTTCTATTGCAAATTCAGTATAGCAGAAAACAGAGAGCATAGCTGAAATGCCCGAAGCAACATATGACAAGAGAATGGCTGGACCTGCATGATTACGCGCTTCTTGGCCAGTAAGTACAAAGATTCCAGCTCCAATGACAGCACCAAATCCGAACCAGGTGAGGTCCCACCAGTTAAGACAACGTTTCATTTCATTCTCACTCTGTTTCCGGAGTTCCACAAGCTCGTTTGCATCATCGGACCTACTTACAAGGCGGTCCTTGAATCTTGAAGTTGTCTGTGATAGGGCAGATCGGTAGTTACTCCAATCTTCAAAAGATTTTTCTGGGAAGAAATCTTGTTTGCTCCATCTCCAATAATTTCTTGGATGAATCTCTTCAGTCATGTCTCCAACTGAGCTCATTCCTATTCTATTTTTCACTTTGTTTAGTCAATTGGAGTACAGTAATATAACTTTATAGCTATACTCAAGTGATTGGATGAGAATTATTTGGTGTGAAATATGAATCATTTTGTTGAATTTTACCTTTGAATATTTGTGAGATAGATAATCGGCAAGTTGTCAAGAATTGGACAAGATCTGATTTCTTATCCTAATGGAATCTTAAATTTTGTTTTGGGTAGATTAGATTTTGGGTTCTCTTCTTTTCAGCATTATAACAATTTTGTCCTTATTCAATTATGTTCGTGCATATAGTCCCAACCTTTTTAAGTAATTATCACATATGGTCCCATTGACGATTCGGCCATATTTTCTGTTAAAATGCGGTCAAAAAAGACATTCTTACCCTTACTTTTTAAATAAAAACAATAAACAAAAGAAAAAGAAAAAAAAAGGAGATAAAAAAAAAAGTTCATCTTCTTCACCTACCCCAAAACCAAGCCCCCGCCCGCCCGCACCCATCCAATCCAACACACACCGCCACTGCCATGCTACTGTAAATCTATCTTCCAAACTTTTCCGGCCACCACCGCTACGCCTCCTCTCCCAAATTTTGTCGACCACCACCGTCATAGATCTAGATCTTCCAGATTTCTCTCTCACCGGCCACCACAACAAAAAGGACAATTTTTTTTTTTTTTTTTTTTTGTTTCAACTGATAGTGCAGCTATTGGAAACCACCACCGCCACAATAATAATAATAATGAAAATGGTGCTGATGAGTACAATCTGAAGTCTGAACTTTTCAATGTCTTTTTCTTCTGCTTGTTTCAGGCCTTGCAGGCTTCAACAAGGCCTTCAGTCCAATTCTTCTTCTTCACTGTCTTTTTGGCTCACCTCAAGAAGTTTCATCCTATAAATGAATCTCCAATTTTCTTCATTGGCGCAGCGGCAGCCATTGCCTCTACACCTGTGGAGAACCACCACCAGTTTCTATCCGGATTACAGCCTTGCTATGCGATGGTGGTAGGCATTCCAGAAATGTGGTGGTGGTGGTGACTGGCTAAAATTTGAGAAAGGGGGCGTGGTAGTTGCTGCGACGGCGGCGCGGTGTGTTGAGTG
The DNA here is from genome assembly GCA_023638005.1 of Forsythia suspensa. Classification (NCBI taxonomy): domain Eukaryota; kingdom Viridiplantae; phylum Streptophyta; class Magnoliopsida; order Lamiales; family Oleaceae; genus Forsythia; species Forsythia suspensa. Next base: position 10,725,705 of record CM042674.1, on the reverse strand, counting down.
GGTGGGATGAGGTGGAGTGGGGTGAACTTTTTTATTCATATTTTCTCCTTTCTATTTTCTTATTGTCTTTTTCTTTTCTTTTGTTTTTTTGTATTTGTTTTTTATTTTTGTTTAAAAATTAAGGATAAAAATGTCTTTTGACAGAAAATTTGGACAGATTCACGGGACCATATGTGATAATTACTTAAAAGGTTGGAGACTATACGTGTGAATGGAATCTCTGCAACAAGAACGAGGCTCAAACAAGATTTTGATTTGGAAAGATTACAATGAACATTCTTTCTGCCCTAAATCCGTAGCATTCTTTATGCCCTAGAACAGTAGCTTATTATGTGGCGGCTGAAGTTATATTGGTAGTCTGAATTGTACAAATTGAAATTTTTGATTGGTGCCACGTCATAAACTGGTAATCAAGTTGGAGTTTTCGTCTGCACATTCAAACGGAAAGAAAACGGATGATAAATAGTTGACACAAACCAAAAATTAGTGAGTTATTGGTGACATTCAAAAGTATAGTAAGTAAATAGTTACAACTTGAAAATTTAGTTAGCGGTTATTAAATTTACTCATTTAAACAGCCTCGTACTAAAATTGAATAAAGATAAAATTATTACAAAACTATAAGATAGGAAACTATCATAGCATTGTTTACCCTTTTATTTTTGAAAGTAAAATATGTTATAAGAGTTGGCTGTAGGCCTGGGCATTTTATTCGGAATCGAAGTTTCTGAATCGGAACTGACAAATACGGTCCGATTCTTATCACTAAATATCTAGATCCGATTCTAAAGCCGAGAACCGGTCCAAGAACCGGCGGTTCTGGACCGGTTCTTTGGATGCCCGGTTCAAAATCGAAAATTCAATTTTTTTCTTCTTTTTTAATTTTCAGATTTGCAATTTTTTTTTTACCAAATTAACTCTATTACTCATTACTTCCAAAGTCTAAAGGAAAAACTCATTAATCTCCAAATCATAGATAATCATAACAGCAACTAAACAAGCATCTATTTCATCAGAAAGGAAGCAGCTCGTGAGGAATCTATGCAACATGAATTCTTGTAACTAGGAAATGGCATCATTCATTATAGTAAATAATGAAAAGTAATGATAAACAAACAATCCACCCAACACAAAATGGAGCAAAGCACTCCAGTCATAGTGGTCATACACATTGGCCGGACGATTTCTTATCTTTTCCATGAAATTAAGTTTGAGAACTTAAACAGAGCATATGGAAATGAGGAATCTCCAGACTAGCAAGACATAAATTCAATAGTGATTAGTCTATTACCCAAGCCCAATTAATCATTTAGAAAATTTGTTTATTTGTACATTTGGCTTGAAATGAAAATAATTTAAAAAAAAAAAAAATTCGGATGGAACTGGAATCGATGGTTCCGGATCCGGTTCGGTTCCAGTTGAAAATGGATGGTTCCGATTCTTTTTGCAATATACTCGAATATAAACAGATAATTCCGGTTCTTTCACTATCCAAACCGAACCACCCCTGCCCACCCCTAGTTGGCTGTCAACTGGCATTTCATTTCATAATGTAAAATGGACGGCAGAATGGTACCCTGTTGGTCTATCGCAGCCTCTGTTGGATTTATTCATGAATCGGATGGGTTAGCAGTTGGCACTCCTCAACAACGTTTTGACTTCAATTTTGTAACTTTGTACATTCTCATTCACTCGATATCATGTGATATTTAGATATACCAGGTTAGCATGCTCAAGTTACTATTCATGCTTTAAAGCTATTACTGTCAGCCAACAAGCCAAAACATCCTGCAACAATCCAAATTTGACAATGCCAAACACAAACTAGATTGATGGTTTTGAAACGTCTTTTTTTTCACTAATGCAAAATTTAATATCAATTAATTCAAGTTTCCACAACTAACCAGGCAAAGGGCACAAGGTGAACAACAAGAAACAATTTTTAAAGACACTGAACTAGCGCAGGAGCTCATGTGATGGTCGTAGAGAGAAGTTTGCGTTCCATATTGAATGCAATTGTAATACAACAATAATTCATCATTTAATTCTTAAACGCCATATATCCAATAAAGACATAACCAAAAGCAGAGCAGCAAAACAGTACTCAAAAGCAAAGGAAAATAGAGTAGTTATTAAGAGGCATCGGCAGCAGGTTGGGTCACTCCAAACTTCACTAACAACTTGCTCAATGCCCCTGGTGAGCAGACCTGATACTTCACTATTCCATTAGAAAGGAAAACCTCAGCCAGTTCGAGTTTCTCTGAAGTAAGGCTAGTGCTGTCCATTGTCTTACTGAGTACCTTCAGAGCAAGCTGAACAGCCTCTTCCCTCGTGATTTCATCCTTGTAGTCCTGCTTAAGCATTGATTGAGCTGCCTGATTGTTTGATCCAATTGCTGCAGCCTTCCAACCACTGTAATTTCCACTTGGGTCACTCATGTAGAGCTGGAACCCATAATTTTTATCCCAACCTGCAAAAAGGAAAGAGACACCAAATGGACGGAGCCCACCAAACTGAGTGTAGCCTTGCTTGGTGTCACACAAAGACTGAACTAGCTGTTCAACTGGCATTGGTTCTTGGTAAGCATAGGTATATCGCTGAGCTTGGACTCTGGCAGTGTTTATAAGGATGTTGGCATCAGACATAATTCCAGCCACAGCACACGCGACATGGTCATCAATCTTGTACATCTTTTCCGTGGATGCTGAGGTCTGTAGAAGCTTGGAAGTCACTTTCTTTTCTCCAACCAACACAACCCCATCTTTAGACAATATTCCTATGGCACTCCCTGCATTCCCAATGGCCTCCATTGCATATTCTACCTGATACAGGCGACCTTCAGGAGAGAAGATTGTCGTACGACTGTCATATCTTCGAGACATACTGTATTCTGCAGTGTTTATATTTCAATTATTAGATCAGAGCTGTAACTAAATTGATCATGAACATATTTCCAGGAAAGTGATAAACTAAGTTTAATACATGCATGCATGGTAAGATGGACGGGTCGGCCCCCGCCCCCGCCAGAAATCAGAATAACCATCATTGACAACGTTTGAGCAACAATTATTTCAGAACCACAATCCATGAACAATTTGTTGTCCATCAATATTGGCCATTTTCATGTCACATAAGTCTTTCCCTGCAACTTTTTCTGCAACTTAAGATAGCTCATAAATTGACCCGGTAGGTCCTAGCTCCATGTAATGGAAGCATGTTATGAGCAATAAATGCAGGGGGATCAATTGCTGAATCATGTGGCCGCAATAAAAAATAGAATAATGCCAATTTAAGTAATTAGTTAATGGTAATGGAGTTAATTACATCTTTTATCACTTTCAATAGAGCACAAGAAACACCATTATAGCAAGGGGTCCAAGTCTTGCACTTTGGCCTTTGGTACATAGTGAACTATTGACTCATTGAAACATTTGTACTGACAGTAAGATTATATCTTAGACAACAGGTTCAGAAGTTCTCTATATTTCTTTAGGCCAAAAGCAAGCAAAATTAACAAAGCAGAGCCAAATAATCTTTGGAATTGTAATTTTGAAAAACTACTATAAATGTCAATCTGCTATAAAATATTTTCAATTGGATCTTTGTTCTAAAATACATTGATTACAAGACCAGTTCCCAGGAACAAGGCATCTTAGCATTAAATATGGTTCCCCATGTCTTACATTTTCAGCGAAAACAAGAGATAGATTAGAGGAGGGGAAGGGCATATACATCTAATAAACAAGAAGAACCTTCTACTTTGTATATCATAGGCTGTAGCAGAATAGGTCGAAGGTTAAAGATATAATAATGGAGAATAAGAAGCTTCGTTTAGATATCAATTAAGCTATGAATTATACACAGCTCTTGCACAAAATGTTTACCTTGCACGATTAAATATCAATGACTTGAAAATTTTAGACAAAAATAATTAAAATAAAATAAATTATGTACACACATATCTCTTTAGTGAAGCCCACGAAATATACATTCAAAACTATATATATTATAGGCCCACCAGAGGCACCCAAGACATTAACTGTACATGTTGATACAAGTCATGATTCTCACGTCATTTTACCACCTACCAGAAGCAAACGAGACATGCAAGAAAGTAATTTTTCTGATTGTCTAATAAAATATTTCAACAAAAGAAATTTCAACCATTCTATCCAATAAACACTTTTACCCTAAAGAAAACATAGCTTCAAATTAGTTAGTTAATGCTACTCGTAAACGGATGCATAAATAGGCCCATAATACTAACATGTGCCTAAACACTCGTTTGAGGTACATTGCACCAGGTTACTTCAGTAAAACAGGTAAAGAAAGCACTGCACTGATTGGCAGGGGTGTGGGAGTTATGGTGACTTCAGTCGATGACTTTGCACTTTCAGAACGGAAAATTATAATGAGAAAATGTAAGAGAGGAAAGATTTGGGAAAAGGCCTACAAGAAAATACAAGTTTAGATGCCATAATCAAAACCAGACAACCTGTATAATAATCAATATACCAATGTATGCAACATATCATCTTGGTACACCTCCTTTGCATATCAGACTATACAGAGATAGAGGCACACACAAAGATAGCTGATTGCAGGGGCAAATGAATGAGGACAGGCTTTTCTATATAAACATTAAGGAAATGAAAACTGAATTTTCTAGATAACACAAATTCACAAAATAATGTTTTGCCCCCAAGAATTATTGACTAAGTTATCTAGTAGCCCCCCACCCAAATTATTTCCAGAAATACATAAATTCTCGGTTTTGCACCAGTGGGTCTCAAAATTTAAATTTTCAGCAAAGAACTAGCACTAGTCTTTCCAGCAAAAAGTTGGGGCTGAGGATCCGGATAGAAACATTTTCATTCAAATTTGAATTATTACTTTGAACTAAAGTTCCAATTCCACTGCACCAAACACAATGCAAAGACTTTTTACCCAACTATCTATTATATTAAATATTAGTTTCCTTATTGTTTGGGCTCCAACCATAAATTTAGATTCGAATACCGTAAAAATATTAACTTTTCACCTAAAACTTTAAAATATATCAAGAAGAATAAAAACCCCAAGCGGCAAGTGCCCTCATACATCGTTTTGTATCTTCCTATCATTTAATTAGTTCAGTTTGCTGCGCCCTAAATTGAAATTTTAAAATTTATTCACAAGAAAAAAAGATGTCGCTCGTGGAATCAACCAAACAATCGTTAGAAGCTATTAAGGAACTAGAGACAATCAAGAAAAATAACACGTTTAGAGAGAAAAGAGATATAGAGAGTACCCGATGGAAGATCTGAAGAGTAGGTTTTGAAAGAAGCAGAACGTTGTAAAGCGTTTGGAGAGAATGATTTATTTTAAGTTGAATTTCTTTTCTTTTTGTCCAAGAATCATTCCTTTTTTATCAAATTCCAAACTTGACCCCAGATTAATACAATATTTCATTTCATTTTCTTTTGTTACTCAAGTTTTTTAAGAGATTTGTAAAAAAAAAATTAACGAAATATGTAATTGAAAAATTGTAAGTCTAATAAAATATATTGTTGAAAATAAGTTTTAAAAAATAATTAAAAAAAATATTATATCGAACATGCTCTCAGTTTTCATTATTAAGAGCATGTTCGGTGTAATTTTTTTGAGTACTTTATTGACTTTTCAAATTTTTTAAATTTTTTTGTAGTGTAAAAATATTAAAAAGTCAAAAATAAAGTTTTTTTGAGAAAAAATAGCTATCGAACATTGCCTAAATTGAATGTCTCAATTTTGTTGAACTTGTAATTGAAAACCAATTAACCTAACGCGTGTTGTTATAAATCGTGTTTATGGTTGCTACCTTGTATCTGTAACTGTAAGGGGTAGTGGGTTGAACACTATTAATCATTCATTAATAATTTTCAAAAATAAAATTGTATTTTTTTCTTTTATCTATTAATAACATGATTACATCCTCAACAATAATGATAAAAAGCAATTGAACTATTATTTTTTCAACAACGTTTTAAATAACTCTCTGAAAAACTTCGATTTTCATTCTCGCAAAAATTATCACATCCTGAAAATTCAACAAGAAGAACAAGTGAAGAAAAATAAAATTGCATGTCATATATCACTCTTATATTGACTCCATAGAAACAAATCATCTTCAGTATCACAAGACTTCACAGGACTTTGAATTTTCGTATAGTCTTGCGTCATATCCTCATTTTCTCGTCCCTCAGTTCGCTCAGTCTTTGGTTCTTCCTCCTGCACGGCACAAGAACAATAAAAATTGAGTCAGTTAAGGCATCATCAAGTTCTAGAAAACTAAAAGGTTCATCGCAAAAGATGTGATTTTGATTAGAAAATAATAACTTAATATTCACTTGAACAGGAAAGCAAGACGCAACATGTACACAGGCCCGACAAATAAAGGTTCTTAACAGTCACAGATTTCCCACATACTTTGACGGTAATATAATTAATGACATCAGATTTTAAACGGAAGAACATAAGAAAATAAGGCAAAAGAAAGGTCAATACATTAGCTTCATGAGTTCCCTCAGCATCTTCATTGCCAGTCAAATCTATCGAGTCATCTTTATTACTGTTCTGGTTTTCCTCTGCTGCAATTTGTTGTAAATGCTCAATAACCTTTTCAAAATGGGAATGATCTGCAAGATAAATAACAGTGTCATGAAAGACATTCAAAATACCCAAGAAAAGAAGGAGAAGCATCCTGTGAGATCTCATAGGCAGAGATAAAATTAGGACATAATTAACCTTTAGCACGGTTGGTCAAAGCTTCACGAAGCCTCATAGGATGCTGTCGTTCTTCTTTTTTGTATTTCAGCTTAACTTGGTTGCGGGTACGACCGGGAAAGAGTTGTTGTATCATAGAAAGGTCTGTACCAAACTGCCGTATGGCCTACAATTGGAATTCTTACAGATAAATAGCACAAATACATAAAGAAACAGAACGAAAGTAGGCTTAATTGAATACCAGTGGAAAACTCTAATTGCTTTATCAACACAATAACTGAGGACGGTGGTGACTGGCAATTAAGACCCCTTACGGGGAATTTAAGAGGACTTAGGTGCACTTGACTTATTTCATGGGCTCTCTGGATATATTGACAAAGTTCATGCCCCGACCATCTATATGGAAGGACATTGAGAGATTTCGTAATAAATGGGCTTGACAACAAAGTGTACAAATCCATCAAGGGGTCAATATCATAAAATCATAAAAGAATAAATTGGATTAGTTTTCTTGTCCATGGAGCCATAGATTTCTAATTCCTAACTTGGGGGATGCAATTTAGGTTACTCATCTACCCAGGTGCGGAGTCCAACGGGGGTCAAAATTATTTTGGGCTGGCCAAATATATAAAAATAAAATAAAATTCCACATAAGTTTTTTTTCTTTTTTTGGCGGGGGTGGGGGGATAACAGCACAGGGAACCCCCCCTCCCAAAAAAAAAAATCTGCCCTGGATCTTCGCACCAGAAATAGCTGTAAGCTTTTTAATCACCGAGGAGGAGATCACTAGCAATTAAGACTCGTTATGGAGCAATGTATGAAGACCTTAGATGTTAATTTGATCAGTTATTCAGGGAAAACATAGCAATTATTATTAAACCTACTTATTACAAAGGTCAGATTGTGCACCATAAGAATCAAAGAAACCAAAGAAAAATAAATCATAATTACTTTATATTTCATTTAATAAATATATTTATATACTATAAAGTGTAAAATTCCACATCGTTTGACTTATTTCATTTTCTTTCGTCTAACACAAACAAATATAACCAACAGCACTATACCTCGTAGAACAACTCCGTATCCTGTTTTGACCATCGTATTCTGGGAGTCCTGTCCATGTATGTCTGATAATTGAAGTATATGTTGCTTTCTTCAACCCTAGGACTTGCTTGTCCACGATCATATTCTCCATCTTGATCAGAAGCAATGGCCTCATCCTCATTATAATGCTGATTACCATTACTGCACAGCACAACTAATAACCAGAATCAGATATCATTAAAATGTAAAACTATGCAACTGATACTAAATCTTGTTCCAAGATATGGTAAAAAATGAATGGCGGACTAGAAAAACCAGTTTAAAAGTGGAAACAAGGAATTGACAGACATAAAAACATCATGATTTTACTATGGAAGAATGTGCATACTCATAGTCAGTAGAATTTCAGAGGAACTTCACACATCAAACACATATTGTTTGCACATTCAGGAATTCAACATCAATCAATGAATTACAGTCTCAACGTTATGGCTGCTGCACATGCAGTCTTCTTACTTGTACATGCTTAATTATGCTAACAAAGCCAACATGTAAAACGCTATACTGCATTCTCATGGACAATTTCTCCAGGAATTGATTAATTAACTTAAATCTTCACCGGACCTGTGACAATCATTTCACCTACATGTCCTTTTCTGCTTACTACCAGTTCCTGATATAAAATTGAAAACATATTCTTTCTGTAACATATAATGTCATACATTCTTCCTTGCTAAAGGCATTGCTATTTTTGTGCTAAATGCAAAGAGAACTGGCCTGGCATTTGGTGGCATAGTGGGGAGTATCAATTTGGCATCCTAGTAACAGCACAACAAAAGATAAAACAAAGTCATTGCACCAAGGTTAAGGAAAGCTACATGTTGAACACAAGGGACAGTTAATGAAAACTTCATTACCTCTGATTTGTTGAGGGTCCTCCAGTTGTTGCCTCTTTTTTCTGCATTATGGTGAATAAGAGATATCAAAAATGGTAGTAACGTTGCATAGTAATAGTAGTGGTTGGAATGGGCGGTAGTACTGCTGCTGGGGCTACAGTCACTACAGTAACTACAACGCTGCTGTTGCAGATACTACTATATAACACAGAGAAAATACCTTCAGCTGCTCCTTGTGCTCCGCAAGCAAAATTAGATCCCTAAGAGGCACCTTTTGGAAGTCAATCTCATCCTCAGGAGTTTCGAGCAAAACCTTGTCCACTAAAAACCATAAAAGGTTCATGGTCAACACCTAATAAGTAAAACAAAATATGCAGCAGCTCTCTACACTCAGATCTTGCAAATACCTCGTCTTTGCTTAAGTGTAGAGTGAGAGAACTTTTTAGGTTTTGATTTCGCTGCCTGATCCAATGCTTCCTTAGCCTTCTTCGCTTTCCAGCTGGTTTTTCTTTATCACCAATGGGCTTCACAGAATTCTTCTTCACCTTTTTTGTCTGGGATTCATTTTCCACTTGAATTTCCTTGTCAGCAATGTTGTCCTCACCTATAACAGAACTGCTAGGGCATTCAGCTGGAAATTCCCCATCACCATGGACCTCGTCATCAAATTCATCTACCAGCTGGAATACATTTCTTATATTTTTCCGTGGCCTTAAAGATCTACCAGCTTCATTCTCCTGGCCAGATGTGGAAGCATTTTGCTGCTCTGGAGAAGGAACTGATGCGCGAGTTTTACATTTCCTATTCCGTGCATGGTGCTATATATAAATAACCAAATAATATTCAGAAAAGGGTGGCCGAATAAACCATAAGGAACATATAACTTGTTAAAGCAAACATGTGTGCTATCTAATTGCAGAAATTGCAATTGGTTTACAAGTTCTGCAGGCAATTCAGGAACAACCTCTGGATGGTCTCCAGGGAAGCCAGATTCCAACCGAGACGTCTCCATGAGATCTATTGGATCCTGATTCACAAGAAGTTCAGGCATAGATTCTGTGGGAACAGCATGAGTGAATCCAACAGCTGAAAGATCCAGAACATCATCCGGCGGAAATGCAGGAATTGAGCATTTATCCCCAAAATCAATTTCAGAAGGAACGGACTGTGAATCCTGTAGACATAACGCAGACTCCAGTCCATCAGCATTAGTAATGCTGGCTTCATGTATCTTATTCTGCATCTGTATTTTCGGCTTTGGTTGAAATTTTCCACTGCGCCGTCCTGGCCACAAAGAGCTAGGTCAAAGTTTAAAGAATAACATATAAGCAAGACTTACAATGTAGACATAACAATTATACACGTACCGGATCTAGTCGTTAACTCAGACAAAACTTGAGTATCCATGGCATCCATCTCCTGAATTAACCAACTCCCAGAATTCAAATTAACTGACTGATAAGCATTCAACTTTGTGGTGGAGGGAGAAAGCTACGCGTCTAAAGATATAGATCCTCACCTCTGTTTCCACCGATATATTGTCCATGTGATCACCACCATAACTACTTGAAATGATAGGTTCCCCACCAGTTAAAGGATCTTGGACCGCTGACTGTTGAGGACAGGTGGAAGCATCAATAGAGGAATGAACTGGAATAGAAAGTCCTGCATTTTTGGTGCTTGGGTCATCAACGGATGCTGCCTCTGAAGAAAGAATAGAATCTTCTGCAATGGTTTCTGCAGCAGGTAGTGTTAAAATGTTGTTGTCTAGTTGACCACCAATAAAGCAACTACTTGAGCATTTATCTAAAAAGGATAGGATAAGCATCAACTCTGAATATACAGAGCATCAAAAGAAAGGAGCAAATTGCAGTTGCTCACCCATATCAGCTGTAGCATGAGGAAGAAAATCATCTAGCGATTCCAACCCAAGATAAATGTCTCTATTCTGAAATTACAAAGAGTATGCATCAGGCAAATGGAGTCAACAAACCAGATCAGCAAGAAAAAAGAACTCACCTCCCCTGATTTGTCGAAGGAAGAGTGCCAACTATAATGGCCTTCAGGCATGACAACATCTGAATCTGACACCACGCCATCTGTGGTGTTTGGTCTGTCTATTTTAACAGTATTTTGGGATGAGAGGCTGACTGATATGGAGTTCCTTTGGTCATCTCGATGGAAACCTATGATACACGAAAACCAGGATAACTATAAATGTTATTCCTAATTCTTGGAAATCATAGCATTACTAGATGAACGATTCACGTATACTAATCAAAAAAGGGAAAAAAGAACTCACAGTGCTCTGAAGGCTTATCAATCCTGAGAGTCCCACTTGATTTGCACTCCACGACATCACTGGTTGGGACTGACTGCAAGGAACAAACCAACGTTGCAGCTGAGTCCTTTCTTGACGGTCTCTGCTTTGCCTTAGGTAGAAACTTGCCACCAACCCGGGCTGCAGCTTTGTCTGTGTTTGAATTAGCAATTCAGAAAACATAAAAGCCGCAAACACATTAAAACAAATAGAATTCTTTTTACCATTTTTCACAGTGTCTTCAGCAAATATATCGTCCAAAAGATCCAACTCAAACCCCATAGCAATGCTCCTACATTTACGGCAAGGAAGAAATACTTGTACGGTTTTCCCAACATAACCAAAAAGAAAAAGAAATCTTTTATTGACACACATATATATGTACCGATATAACACCAAATTTTGAGAAGGTTGCATAGGGCATTGAGCTGAGTAGTATGCCTTGATGAAAATTGATAAAATTATTTGAAATATAAAAGAATATGCATAAATAAACCAAAATTCAGAACAATACAACAAATTAGCAAATAATAAAACGACAAATAACAATCAAGTAACAAGATTAACAATCCAATTAAAACTATAGAAATCCTTAAATATATACCACAACCATAGAACACGACTAATCAAGAACATACAAATATGTCTTAATGGAATTGGGCAGAGGCTAGCAGCAGTCAAATTTGGCAGTCTCCCTATTTGGGGAGAAAATTGATATTTACATGTAGGAAAAGCATGTTGAGTTGCTCTTGCTAATCTATATAACTATTTCAGGTGTGGGTTCCCTAAACAAAAAGAGGGAAAATTAATAATTATAGAAGGTGGGCATATTTGTCTAAACCTAGAAAATAACTATTTCAAACACGGGTTCCTTAAAAAGAAAGATGGAAAATTTGATAACTATAGAAGGAGAGCATATTTGGCTAAGCCTAAAAAGGAAGGAAGTTACTTTTTAAAGTGTAAAAGGTAAGTTTACTTTTTTAGTATGTCTATTTGGATAAACTCTATTAAGTTAATTTGTGTCTGACAAAAGAATCACTTTTAGGTAAAGTAAAACTGACAAATGACAAGAAGCATGTGAGCTATTCCAGGGATGGAATAAGGATAAGATGTTAGAGAGAATGGAGAATGAATAAAATATAAGCATTTTTCATAAATAAACAACACGCACAATACTCAAAAATAGTTACTGCACAAGTTACAAAGATCACAACTAGTAGGTTTATTAAAGTGTTAGCTGTAACAGCTCAATAGACAATTCTAAATAATTCACAATGCCTCCAACTAATTACTTCCAGTATGAAACATTTAATCCCGTACAATGACAAATGACTAATGAGAAGGACAGAAAAATAGTAGAATAAGGCTTAAACCGGTTGAATGCTTAAATTAATATATTTTTTACTAGCTTGATTTTCACAAAATTCACTCTACACCAACCCTATTAAGTATTAACTAGTCATCTTAGAATCTATATAGTAAATTGCAATCAAATTAATTGATAGCAATTTATATGGACAATGACAACTAAAATTGGTTAAGTATATTTTCAATGTTCAAGTATATTCAATATTTCCTATTATGCTTTAATAAGAGATTCTAAATGCCAGTAACACAGTACGACAAGTTTCTAACAAACCATTGGCTAGGCATGTTAATAGGTAAATTTGAAACCCTCCAAATCCATAATAGATTAGATAGCCAACAACAGCTCCAAACGTACCAAACAGGCCCCCAACCACCATTAGATATTAGCATAATGAAAAGCAAGACAGAAAAGTGTTGCTTTTGTCTTGCTCCACCCAGCCACCCTAAGACCCTCCCCCGGCGAAACTTTAGGAGTATTTTAAAACAAAGATCATAGAAAGCATATTAACTATTTCCTGGTATTAGAATCCAGGAATTATATATGAAAATTTAAAATAAAAACATTACATACACACTTAAATCGTTGTTTCTAAACTTGCAATACATTCATATACCTGAATACCAACTTTTATTGGCTATACTACAAGAGAAATACCGGACCAGAGAAATGGGAAAGAGAGAGATATGGAGGTTGACATAGGCGCAAATTACCCACGCAGCATTATTACTAAATAAAAAGTCACAGCCAAAAGTAAGAACTGTTTATAGAACCTCACACCATATAAATGCTTACATAGCAAGACTAGAGCTTCGAACTCTTTTCCATAACCCAGAAAAGCAGAAAACCTTAAAAACGCAAAAAATAAGAAGTAAAAACTCCTATGCAGAATTTGGAAGTATGAATTGAATTGAAAATTAATAAATCCCCAAAAATATGCATCCCAATGGAGCATTAGAGTCTGGGAAAATTACGATAACTTACTAAAATTCATTCACTAATAAAAAATTAATATGACAATTTAATTACTGACTCACCTGATCGGACGATATTCGCGAAAATCGAAAGGAACTGAAAAGCTACTTCCCTCTCCGTATGTATATGTAGTATGCGTAGCCAAAGAATATTTCAATAAATTTATGGTTCAAATAGGGCGCATAAATAAGTGGGAAATGTTGCGTGATTTGAACCCTCTGAAAGGATGTTCTGTGGAGAATGAAGAATGGGAAATTTGGGGATTTAATACAGACAAGTCTTTTTATGGGCCGGGTCTTGTAGCATTGGGCTAACCCACCTCATGGGCCAAATCTGTCTATTGTGCACTGAGGTTACGCAATTTGCATATTGATTAGTCACCGGAGGGTAAGCAAAAACCGTTTGTTTCCACGTGAATTCGTTAACTATATAATTTTGAATTAAATTAAACCACTATAAATTGATTTAGTTCAAATATTTATATTTTAAAAATAATTTGAAATCAAACCAAATCATTTTAAAAAGGTCATACAAAATTACAAACGGTCTCAATTTAGTCATTTACTTTATTTGTATGATAAATAATGTACAATGCAGCGTATTTGTTGAACTTGTAGAATTAAATTAACTATTTATCAATAATAAATTCTACCGTACTAGTAAATATTTTTTTCTATAATTGAAAAAATGCGATTTGTATTTATTAATTGATTTCAATATCGTCGAAATGTGTGGAATTGTGGGTAGAGAATGAAATTTAAGTATTCATTTCACCAAATTAATGTAGCATATGGGTAATTCTATAAACAAATTAAGTTATCATTTTTATTTAGTCTTGAGTTAAATTTTAGATTAAAAGTTAATTTGGCTTTTATATTTATTTATAATATTATTTACATCGGTAAAATTTTCTCATGTAATGTTTTCAAACCGTTTAAAATAATTTAGTTTTAAGTTTGAGTTTTTTTGAACCGTTTAAAATGATTTAATTTATAAATAAATTAAAATTTGTCTAAATTGAACTATTTAGACTCTTGCTTGCTGCAAATGACAAGAGACAAACAATGTTGATAGACGTTAGAGTACTATTCATATGTTGTTGAAAATTTGATAAAATAGTGACACCTATGAAATATGTAATAAAATTGAAGTTTGAACAATTGAAATTATCAATTTTTACTAAAAAATTGAATTTCAGTTGAATCAATCATAGACTTAAGTACATTCTTAAAAAAATATAAGTTCGAAAAATATAGCAATTATACACTATTTATTATTTACGTACTATGGATAATTAAAAAAAAAAAAAAAAAAGGAGAGGTGCCGAGTTAGAAGAGATGAAACGAAAAAGAATTTTCAAAACCTGAGACAAACCTGAAAAATCTGGAACCTGTCCACCTGTAGCCCAAAAGCGATATTATTGAAAAAATGGGATAAAAGTCTTTGATCCCTACCTTTTACGTGATCTAACTAAATTTGGATCATGTTATGTGACATGTTTAACATTCTCTTATGTGTATTTAAAGTACGTGTTGACCTCTAACAATGATTGTCAATAAAAATTCAACGTCTTTTCTTCTTATGTATTTTTTTTTGAACTGTCACGTAATTTGTTCAACCACGTAGATGAGCTTAAAAACAAATAGATATGATGCAAAAAAGGAAAACACATTATAGTAAGAAGGTTTCTCTTATTAACAATTTCACAGATAGTTACAAGCACTAACAATTAAGCTTGAAGACCTCTCACTAACAAATTCTCAAGTGGTTACAAGCATTTGAAGAACAGTTAACTTAGAGGACTTTCTTTTCTTGTATGAGAGTAATAATTTTAACATCTTTTTTTGTGGAAATGAGTTTTGTATTTATAGACAAATTCTAGTAGATTGTTCCTCCTTTGATACGTGAGTGACACGTGGCTCGATTTGAAGATTTCTTGAATCACATCTTGGGCGTTATCTCACTAGCATTTATGAGAAAATCCCTTTCAACCGCGAACTAATAGACTATGATTGTGACAAGCCGTATTGACAGGTTGTTCCATCAGTCATTTCAAGACTGAATTGCAAGTTTGGCAAAGGAGGCTTTTCTCAACACGCAACTAGGATTGGTCTTTAGTAGCCTCATCGCGTTGGTATAAAACAACAGTTCTTTTCCTATCCTTTAACATTCACAAACCTCATCGGCAAAAGGGAAACAACCTTGGATCTGAGGTGGCAGATTGATAGACAATTTTGACTTTGACTCTGTCCACGTGGAGTGCCATGTGGGATTTGGGCGTAACTTAAAATCTTGTAAATTATATCAAGAGAAATGCTATTGCCAGTTGCACTTGCATTTTTTTTTTACTCGATGACCGTAGCACGGTTGTTTCGCGAACATATGGATAGATTGATTTTAGATGTTATTAATGTTAGGGGCTTTGGTTTTTGTTAGTTTGACTTGGTTTAGTGCATGTTTAATCGTGTTTAAATTATTTTTAAAGTGATTATAAGTTATAGGTTATATAAAATACGTGAGTAATAAGTATGTAGTAAGTTGTAGATCCAACGAAATGTATTGATAAAAAGTATGTGACCAATTTTATCATCTTAAATTATAATTTAAACTCAACCAAACAAACTCTTAATTATATGAGTCCAAATTTGTCCCAAATATATGTTTTCTTAGCTTTTCCATCAATAAATATATGTGTAAAGTTTTTATTAGTAGGAGAGATTTGCTTTATGGCCGCTTTCCTTAAGCTTCATGCCTATGAAATCGATTGAATAAGGCTACAAAATGAAATCATAGATTGAAGCTTGGGCAAGCTCCAAACAGTTAAAGTGACACATATTTGACATAAAATATTTGAACTCTAATTATATATCATTTAGAGAGATCATTGTTTTGGAGCAAAATTCCAAACAATGTAATTAAAAGCACTAAATTAACAATCACCATAGAATAAATCTTAGCATCCACCATAACATAATCGACATATCCAAAACGCACTCTTAACTACCATCAAGTTCCGGTCAAAGGTGATGATCGGTGGCGCTCAGCAGCAGCAACCAGCAACTTGCGGAATCTTATATTGTGCTCAAGCAGTTTTTGTGTGGTAGGCATGCATTCTTTAAGCATAGGAACTTCAACTACATTTTTAAACCATGCAATGAGCCGTGGCATTTTCTCTTCATCAATAAGCTTTACGTTTAATACTTCCTCTACAATTCGAGCCCAGCATCCCATCCACGCTACTGCAATGTCTACAAACCCAATTGTTTCGCCTCCAAAGAAGCGTTTCCCCTCCTCGAGCCCACTTTCTAAGATCTTCAAATGCTCACAAGCCTCTTTTACACATTTTTCCTGCTCCTCTCCAATCTTGAAGAATGCTTTTATCATCGGTCCTATGCACTGGACAAATCAAGAAAAACAAAAATATGTAACTGACTGTTGATAATGTTAATTAGTATGTTAAGTGTATGTTTGGTGTGAATTATAAACCAAAAAGTGGTTTATTTTTGACTTTTCAAACCAAATATAGTTTTGTTGATTAAGGACAATTTTATTATTTCACGCTTTATTTATTTAGTTTGAAAAGTAAAAACAAATAATTCATATAAACTATTTTTTAGTTTATAATCCACACCAAACATGCACTAATTATCTTATTACCTTTTCATGGGCAAATTTAGCCCAGAAGCGCGACTTGGCCCTTTCAAAAGGATCTTGAGGGAGTAGTGGGTTGTGCTTCCAGGTTTCATCAATGTACTCAATTATGAAAAGTGACTCTAGCAATGGTTTCCCATTATGCAGCAGCACCGGTACCTTCTTGTAAACAGGGTTGTACTGCAGCAATAGGGGGCTCTTCTTGAGAAGATTTTCTTCCTGGTATTCGTATTCGATACCCTTTAGTTTTAGTGCCCAACGAACGCTAAGGACAAAAGGGCTCCCCCAGAAACCTATCAACTTGACTAATTCCTTCTCTGGTGCCATTTCTCCTGCTTGAGGAATATCATTCGTTAGTTTCTGCATATATAAGACATGACACCAACTGGTAGGTGTCGGCTACAATTTCTGTACACATACAAATGTTAATTAAATGAAAGTCAAAGCATTAGCTGCCGTGTTAGAACCACCAACCAAGTCCTTTGATTTTTCTACGGAATTCATCCAAATACCATTAAGAGGCTCCTTTGTCTAAGTCTATGATCCGAAAATTCAATACCCAGAGTTACGTGGCATGTCATCTCTCCTTCCAGTCTTCCACTAACGTTCATGTCAATCATCTATCGTCTTCGCTCATTGACTAGAGCGTGGTGTTACATAGAATTCGTCCTCCTGTATACTTGGTATTTTCTCATTTTACTGAATAAATTATACTTCCAACACAAGGAATAACTAAACCATGTACAGTATGGATTCCGTCGCCCAAAATGATTAGATAACCACGTCTAACAACGATTGCAATTTACAGGTACTGGGCAAATTAAACGTCATACCAGACCAAAACCAACTCAATTCGGTTTGAGTCGGTTTTGCCGATTCGGGTCAGTTTTCGGGTTGGTTTTATCCAACCCGAAACCGACTTGGTTTTTTTTTTTTTTTAAAAAAAAAATTTAAAATATGCTTTAGTTGAACATGAAACCGAATACCCGAACCGACTTGAATCGGTTCGGGTCGATTTCGGGCCCTAAGTTTCCCTATTGGACCAAACCAAATTTTTGTCGGTTTGAGTCGAAACCCGACCCGACCGACCCTCGGCATACTTAGTTCAAAATCCAGTACAATTGTTCAATGTTAATGAGATGAGCAGCGAATTTGTGTAACGGGACTATAAATATCAGATAAACCTTTTTTCCCATAAATAAATAGCAGAGATACATTAGTAGTTTTAGCCTAAAATCAGAGTACTGGGGAGAAGGGTTATCATTTTTAGCTTCTCAAAATAAACACCAGAGTTCCATAATGATTTAACTTATTTAGCTGCCGGAGGCTGTGCTAACTGCTGCAGCTGATGGACAACATGAGACATTCTAGGACGCATAGACGGGACATGCTGCGTGCAAGTGTATACGAGGTCCACCACTTTCTGGACAGTTCCAACTTCCGGGATTTGAGAAGAAGAGGATGATGTTATAAGAGGATCCAAAAGCTCAAGATAGCGATGAGCTTGCACCAGTGGTGTAGCCCACTCAAATATGCTTTGCCAGCCTACTGAATCAACAGCTTGTGCTGGTCTACGTCCACTGATGATTTCAAGTAAAAGCACCCCAAAACTGTATACATCACTCTTTGTTGTAAGCTCGTTTCTATAAACAAACTCTGGAGCAAGATATCCATGAGTGCCACCGGCCATGACTCTTCTTTCATGCATCACTTCCCATGGAACGAACTTTGATAGGCCAACTCCCATTAGATGGGCACCAAAGTCTTCATCAAGAAGTACATTACTTGCCCGGACATCACGATGCACAACTTGTGGCTTAACCTTGTCGTGGAGGAACCTGTTACAATTCATGAAATGAGTGAGACAACAGTCATAAACACTTGAAGTACAACCAAGAATTTTGAAAATCAAATAAAGCTGCAGGCAAAATATAGTTGATCTACAACCAAGAATTTTGAAAATCAAATAAAGCTGCAGGCAAAATATAGTTGATCTAGGCAGGTCACCCAGGCTTGGTCGATTGCCTAATCTAGGCCAAATGGTTTTATCGTCTGTATTTATTGATTCCTATGTATAGGGGCAGAGCCAGGAATTCAGTGGGTGCGACTAAATATAAAAACTTTGAGACAAAGCTATAACACAAGAATATTAAACACTACGAGAATTCCTACTCCGTAATAAACCCCACCATCAATTTCATCAAATAAGTCCAATATAATATACAAATATAAAATCGCAATATTCATTTTCAAGATTGAATCAGTAAAGAGCATAAACCATCTTTGATGATAAACCATCAAGATTGAATCAGCTCATCTTTGATTCATTAATTGAAGATGTTATATGTTAAACTAAAAATCATCTATCTTCAACAAGCATATTAAATGTAAAAAACGATCAATAAAGAGCATAAACATCAAAACTGAATCAGCTCATCTTTGATTCATTGCTTGAAGATATGATATGTAAAACTGAAAAATCATTTATCTTCAACAAGCATACTCAATGCAAAAATTCAGAACTACCAATTTGCTGAAAGATTTGTTGAAATATAAATTTGTATTTTCAACAAGCATATTCAATCTACACTACTGAATAACCATCTAATAAAGACATAACAATTAACAGACAGTAAAACTGAATTTCACAAAAGTAAAAGTAAATCCCTATTTTACTTGAAACAGTAAATTTCGACAAAATTTCATAAAAGGAAGAATGAAAATTATTCAAAAACAACACACATTTAAATTATTTAAATCCCAATATCCCATTAAAAACAAGAAAGAAAGATTACAACAAGTACAGTGGTACATGAGACGAGATTGAAAAATAAAGTCTGAAAGTGATGCTTTTTATTTTTAGCAGCAGAGTGTGCAACGGTGACAAGTGACAGCCCAGGAGTTGGGGAGCCAAGAGAGAGATAAGAGTGTAGAGAATAGTGAGATTCGAGCAGACTTGGGTTGGGGCACATTGGGTATTGACAAAAGGAGAAGCTGAAATGTCCAAAAGGGAGAGAAATGGGCTAAAAATCTTGGTATTCAACAAAAAACTTGTTAGTAAAAAAAATAAAAAATTCTAAAGTCCAGTTGAGGCAATTGCCCCCACAGAGCCCTTAGTGGCTCTGCCACCACCTATATGATATATAAAACTTGCACCATAAATGAATTTTCCCATTCCACTAAACACCATTGTACCGTTGAAAAACCGTACAAGTTACACTTACACATAAATCCACGGTTGAATCACAGAGCATTCCAGAAACTTTATTGAATAAATCAACACAAACAAATGAAGACAAAAGAAGAAATATGGAATTGTGCATGGTATTTCAATTCTTTGGAGGCAAAAAAATAAAAAGAGAGAGAGAGACAAGTACCAATGTTTTATATTTCACTAGACATCGGCATACATACAAAAAAAATACTATAACAAGCAAAGATTCTGAAACACTGATAAGGAAAAAGGGGGAGGAGGTGCGCAGATATCAATATGCATTTGAGCAGCCTAGAGCCAACCGTTATATGTATGCTAATATGAACACAAACCAAAAATAAGAAAGATCCAAGTGAATGAAGTGAAACAACAGAGGCCATGGCAGAATCTTCATATATTTTCTTCCAAAAGATATCCTAAAGAACATGGTAAAAACATATTTGCATACAAGAGTATCTTAACATTTTGAGAAAGTTACGTACGCTATCCCTTGAGCAAGAGTCATGGCAACTTTCATTCTCACGGCCCAATCCAAACTTCTAGCCCCTCTAGGAATATGATGTAGCCATCTGTCTAAAGGTCCATTCACAATAAACTCATATACAATGTAACGATCACCATGATCATAGCAACAACCTTTAACAGCCACCAAATTTGGATGATGGAGTCTTGCAACCCTTCCTATCTCAGAATAGAACTCTTTTTTCCTCTGAAAGCTAGATCTCTTCAACCTTTTAACTGCCACCCTTGATCCATCTAGCAAAAGACCACTATATGTGCCCCCCGTTTTGGCATCCCCAAGAAGACGGTTTCCTTCACTGAAATTCTTTGTAATTGACTTCAGTTCCTCACGGGTAAAAACTTTCCATGATGGCGGAACTAGTGCCAATTCTGCTGGATTGGATAGCTTGCGAGATCTTTTACGTCTTTTATTACGTCTATACACAAGAAGCCATATCACAACAGCTAGAGTACTGCAGAGAATCAAGCCACTCACAACAGCAAGAATGACAAGATATTCCCTATGGCAGTGCATATGATGACATTTGTTCTCTGAAATCTCAAAATGATGCAAAATTAATTGAATCAAATATTACTGGAGTCAGAACTGCTGAAAAACAATTACAAGTGAAATTGCGAAAAGCCAAGTACAGTTAAGAGAGTGTAGATTAAAATAAAGAACAACTTATTACTACTTAATGGAAGCACATACCTAAGTCAAGCATGCATATGAAGGCATGTGACATATTACATCTCTGAGCCATGAGATAAATAGAACTGTTGATCATTAATGTGCACATCTCTGTCAGATTTCCACTGTAGCAAGACAGATTAGAGCAACCTAAATGGATTGGCATTCTAGGGGTGATAGATTCATCCCAGAATATATCCTCAGACCATTTCCAACCCAAACCGTCTGTGCCATTGATGCCTCTCCCACCAACCCAGCATCCACTTGCATTCTCACTGCATAGCTTCTGGATAAAACTGAGTTCTTGAAAAGAGGTCACTGCTGCCAGATGTCCATTGTTAGCCTTGCAGTGGGTCTCCGACTCATCCCATGATTGATTGTTTGCAATATATTTAAAACACTTTGTATTGCTAGGATTACTAATCCAGCCAGAAGGGCATGAAGCTGTTTATTTAAAAAACAAAAATTTCATTTATTAGAGAGAGGAGGAGGGGGGAAGGGATGTAGAGAGGGAACATTTTCAGATTACTTACAATGAAACTACTCTAGCAAAAATACATGTCAAGGGCAATCCCATGCTTTCAGCAACCATAATTTTAACAACAAAAAATTAGAGTTGAGCAAATTTGATTGATGATGACAGGGAAATGGCAATGCGAAAAGGACCTTGGCCACACTTTTCATTGTAAAACCAACCACAGAATCATGAAAGTGCTTGATGAGGATAATGTGGATGAAAATAAGGGTAGGCACTAAAATCTGGGGGCAGTTCGAAGGGATGCTAGTTTTTCCATTAAATCTAATCACCGACCGTAAAGAGATTTACTCCGCTACAAGCACACAAAAAAGTACTTCTTTGTCCGTTACTACGTCTTCATCCTCTCAAACCAAAACACATATCTCTCTCTCAATTATTCTATTTCTCCATATTCTTCTCCATATTCATCAAAATCAAACTCCCCTCAAACAAAACTCTCTCTCTCTCTCTCATTCTTCTCAACTCCTCAATCCATTAAAATCCTCTACGGTCAAATTCCACAGCAAAGAAAAGCGGTATACTAGTTATGAACTTCTCATGAGCAAGCACCAAGGCCCTTTCTCAAGGCAACTAATGGAGAAACGGAATCAATGAAAGCTGCATTCCATTACAGAACAAGAGATGAAGAAAGAGCCTTCTTCTGAAGGGAGACAATAAAGGATTGCTAATGTTGGCTGGTCCAAAAAGCTCAACTAAAGTTCAGGAGAAACACTACAGTGTCTATTTATTTAGCTTCTGTCAAATTTTCTACCATAATAATCCCCCGGAAAAATTACGTAACGTGTTGTTTTTTCAGCAAAATAGCAACTTGCCAAAAACTAAAAGCAATTAAAAATTTCCCATCTGATTTTGAAATGAAAAAATCAAAGAACTAACCTTCTTGACGGGTTTGGTTTTCAGAAGATGCCGTTAAATGCACATCGAGCGACTCATTAAAGCCCTAAAAATCAAACATAAAAAATTAATTCAAATATACAGACAACCCAGTTCCCTAAATTTTAAAGACCGAAAAGAGAAAGAGGATAAATGTGCCAGGTGTTTGTGTGTTAAAATTTGATCAAAATTTATATAGTACTCACTGAATTGGAAGCTCCGATGCGAAAAAGGAGACAGGAAACTAGTAGCAGCAGCGGAAGCTCTATGGAGATCGGCAGTTTGAATTCCATCGGCTTTATACCAGTGTGGGAAACCCTAACTGAAATGCATAACCAGTTGGACTTCTGGTAATATGTAAATATCATTATTGATGATAGCTGGTGGGTTCATCATTTATTAGTCTTCAGTCTTCTTGGTATTGAATTAAATAAGCTAGTTTGGATGTCGTCGGTGTTGAATTGAGAAAAAACTGTGATGAGTCCAATCACTTTTTGCAATCCAAGTATAATGAGTTCACTTGATCATCACAACTCTTCATAAAATTTCATCATCATCGCATCACTACATATAAAAAGAGGGGCAATTTTGGTTTGTATCGGACAAAACCTTCAAACAACTTAAAAGTCAAGTTCTAAATCACGTGTCTGCGATTTTGATTTTAATGTTTAGTATGATAATTTCCTTTCATGCAAGACTCAAAATTTCATATCTTAGGTTGTGTTTGATTTTGATTAAAATCTAAAAAGATAAAAGACTGAAAAATTTCATGATCCTTTTTAAATTTTAATTGTTTACAAACAAAGGAGAACCTAAATCCTCATTTCTTAAAATTCAAAACTCAAAATCACACTACTTAAAAGATCACTCAACCCTAATTTCCTACATATATTAAAAGTGTGGATATTAACTTACTATTCAAAATGGTCAACCAAAGTTGTTTTCTACCCACTTGATTTAAAAAATTTGTAAAATAATTATAAGAATTCATCCTAATTAAATATGATATTTGTTCACGTTTCTGAAATAATCGTATATAAATTGTAATTTTAAAAATTAGGTTCACGTGAATAAATTCAATATTTTAATATTTTCTATTATTTTTATAGAGACTTAATAGAACGTGAAATACATATGTAATTCTTGAAAATATGACATGTGAAATATAATTTACACTCTTTATAAGAAAAACTAGGGAGTGTTTCGTAAATTTGCACGTGTAATATTTTTCAAAGTAGCATCAAAGAATGGAATTTAAAATACATTTTGAAATCCAAACCAACATATGTAAAATAAAATCTTAGAAGAACTCCATATGTATCATTACAGGGCAGACAAGTTTATTAATATGTTTATTGACTTGTTTAGTTTTTTACACTTTATTAGCCTATTTTTGTCACAATCTCTGACTTGCATCAAATACATACAATTTCACTAGCATGTTTAATTAACAACTCCAAAATGATTTATTTACTTTTAGAAATTATGTTGTTTTAAGAGTTTTAATTCGACCATGAAACGACTTGATCAATTAAATTATTGATTCTCTCCAAAGCTTCATCTAAAGCAAAACAAAAGATTTTTAAGAACTTTTTATTTTGCCAATAAACATTGTGATGATCGAATTGGTACACTTACCGAAGAAGTCTAATTTGTCGTTCTTGAAACCCAAATCTTTGATGATGTAAGCTCAATTCAACCATCTCTTTATCTTTTATTTAAACGCATGTTTGGTAGTGCTAAAATTATAAGTTGTTAGTAAATGTGTGGCTAAAAAGTAAGTTATAAGTTGTGAATCGTATAAAATATATGGATAAGAAGTATGTTTAACCAATTTGACTAGCTGAAATTATAATTTAAACAACCCTAAATATGTGTTAAGATAAATCAAGAAAATTGAAATTAATGTGCACATGTTGTTGTAGATACTTATTCCCAAAGTCTTATTCTAGAACAAATGTGAATTTTTTTAATGCAAATGCATTCAAATTTCTTTACGTGATTAAAATATTATAAATGAATGAACTCAGGTTTCGAGGAAGAATGCAAATTCATGGAAAATTGTACTTAAAAATAGTGAGTTTTATGAAGTAAATTTAATTCAATTTTATCATATGTTTGAGTTATCTACTCTAATGAATTTTAATAAACTAGGTTTTAAGTTATAAGCATGCTATTTAGATTTCAATCAACTAATTTGTTAATATTTAATTTTTTTCTACTTAGATTACCAATATCAAGCCAATTCGTAAAAACAAGATATAATAAATATTATTACGTTCTTAATTATCATACATCACGTGCATCGCATGACGTTTTCACACTAGTACCCAAAAAAGAAACAGTTGACTTTGTTTCTATTTTGTGCCCGCTTACCTTGGTTAATTTGTACCATCATACGTAGTAAAATGGCATGTCTTAGAAGCCATAGCTACGATTTAATTGAAAATAAACTAGTTTTAATTACAAAGTATGCAAACGTCACTCAAAATGACAACTATAAAACACATAAACATAAATCTAAACACTAAGAGCACTTCTAATACAATAATATAAATTTTTGTATATGTATCAAATAAAATGAACAAAAAAATATCATCTTCAATAGAGTTGTGAATTAAAAAAATTTTGGCCCATACATGTACAAGTGATATTGGTAGATAAATTAAATAAATAAAGAATTATTAACACACATTTCGATGGAGATAAATAATAAAAAATTAAATAAAAGAGGTTCAACACACATTTTAATAGACATTAAATAAATAGAAGATCCTCCACTTTTTTCATTGTCATAAAAGTAATTTAGAGTGACGTGATATATTTTTTAGTGCAACTCACGTTTGCATTGAAGATGAATAAATAGCATATTTGGTACTTTTTTTTTTCAAACTCATTTTCAACCAAGTATTTTATGGGATCTATAATTTTTATTGATTTTCCAACCACAAATTTTACTAACTTTTTATAAAATTTTCTAAAATTACTTTTAAACTCCACCAAACATGCACTAAATTTATTACCACTATAACATCTATTATTTGAAAAATATTTAACTTCAAATCGACACTAAATAATATTAGAAGTCAAAACAATACATAAAAATAATGTCAATAGTTTGCTAAACAATTAGCAACTAGGTCTACACTGGGAAGTATATTTGTAAATACGATAAAAAAATGTTATTTTTACTAGTATTCTTTTTTTTGTGGTAGAATTCGATCGTAAGTTCTATTATGATAATGAATTGAGACAGTTAATAAATTTTGGAGATGATCGGTGGAGGGAGATGATCGATTGAGGGGGGTGGATTGATGAGGTGATCAAATTTTGGAGATGATCGGTTGAGAGAGATGATCGAATCAAGATAGATAAAATGAAGCGGTTATCAAATTTTAGAAAAATAATTTTGTGAGAAAAAAATTAAAAACGTAGTGACACATGAAATTTTAATTAATTTTTTTCTCGCAACAGAGAAAAATTCTCTACAATCATAATTAATGAGTTAAACCAATTTAACCTACTATAAAAAGTAAAATAGTTTTTTTAAAAGTAAGGGCGGTTTCACAAGTTGTAATTGGACAACACCATGTGAATAATCCTCCGACAACGACATGTTCGATTTCGTTCTGCAGATGAAGCATCGAAATAAAGTGGTTTATCGCGAGGTTGACACCACGCCTTCATCATCTCAAACCAAAACTCATATATATCTCTCAATTCCTCCATCCTCCATATTCACAAAATCAAAATCAACTCAAACGAAACTCTATCTCTCTGATTTTTCTTTCTCTCCTCAAAAAAAAAAAAAAGTAAAAAAGAGTTTGACAAGTTGTAATTGGACAACACCGCATAGAATAATATATAAAATTTAATTTTTTTTTTATTTCTTGTTATCATCCGATGTCATCTATTTCAACTTTTAAAAACATAGAAAGAATATGTAAAACATTTTAAATTTTATAAGAAAATACTTTTTTAACAGCAAAATAACTGGAAATTCTTTACTGCCATGAAATGTGGAAAAGAGTATACAGTATAAAATGAAAAAATCCCTTGTCAATAAAAGCCTCGCCGCGAAAACTGAGACAGAAGTAAAACAAATGGCTCAATCCTTAAACCCTCCAAAAACCCTCAACTCAAAGCAGTTCCCACTGCCCAATTCTCCTTCATCATCACCACTGCTACTTAAATCATTTCCGAAACTTGTTAAAAAGAAAAAAATTCCTTCAATTATGATCTCTGCATCATCAAAAATGTCAAGCCAACACCAAACGCCGCTCTCGCTTTCTCTCCAGGCCCTAACAGATGGCGACCGCAAAAGTGAAGTAATGAATGCTATCAAAAACTCAGTTTCCAACTGTCTGTCCGAGACTCATCTCGATTTAACTGTGCCTGGGCTCAAATCCAAAACCAGAGGCAAGGTAATCCTTTTGTTCAAGATTCTACGTGGGATTTGTTCTGTTTGGTTGTTGAGTTCAATGAATGAAAAATATTTGGTTTTTCTGGTAATTTAGGACAAGGAAGTTCGCAACTTGAGCAATTTTATTAATCCATTGAATGATCAAACGCAAAATGCATTGATAAATTTTACGGTTTATCTTTCGAAGCCAGTTTGTGTTGATTACGTTGAAACTAGATTGGATTCTTATTTTTTCTGTTCGAAAATCTACCTGTGATTTCTTTTGTTTGGCTGCGGAGTTAAATGAAGGAAATATGTTTGATTTTTATGGTAATTTAGCCCAAGAGGGTTCACAGTTTGAGCAGTTTTATCAATACATTGAATATTCAAACGCAAAATGAGTTGAGAAATTTTATGTTTTATCTTTCAAAGCCATGATAGTTGACTGCGTTTAAAATAGAAGGATTATGTTTTCCTGAGAAATAGGATCTTATTGCCTATATAACGAATTTTCCATTCATTTTATCGATCACCAAATAAAGAGATAATTTGTACTGGATGAAAAATGATGATTAAATTGATTTTGAAGGTCAGAGATATTTATGATGGAGGGGATTTTCTTGTTCTGGTCACAACTGATAGGCAAAGTGCTTTTGATAGAATCCTTGCTTCAATTCCCTTTAAGGGTCAGGTAATTTTAGTTCTTCATCTCTGCGTTTGAGTTACTTTGCAGTTGGAAAAATGTCGGGTTCCAAAAAAATGATTTCTTGTTGAAAATTTACATTTTTAAAATAATTAAGCTTCCTCATTGGATTTTTTGAAGGAAAAAAAAAATCTTCCTTGCGCTTTTACTACGTACAGGTGCTTAATGAAACAAGTTTATGGTGGTTTAGTAAAACTCAGCACATTACTCCAAATGCAGTGGTATCCTCACCAGATAAGAATGTTACTATTGCAAAGAAATGTTCTGTTTTTCCTGTTGAATTTGTTGGTGAGTAATTCGAGTAATTTTAAGAATTGTTGGCACATTTCCTTAATTTTGTAAAATTCTTCACCATTTACCCAAGGTAAGAGTCATTTGCTGCAAAGGCCACATCTTTCCATGCACGTGAGAGTTGTTGATGTGCGTTTTAACACTGCTGCATATCTGTAGTCAGAGGTTATGTGACTGGAAGTACCGATACGTCACTTTGGACGGTCTACAAAAATGGTGTTCGAAATTATTGTGGCAATGCTCTTCCTGATGGTGAGGTTTGTGATTGATTCATAATATTCAGTTTATACTAAATGTTTGGTTTTATACTGTACTGCATCTACTTGTAACAGGATTGGTGAAGAACCAAAAGCTACCGGAAAATATACTTACACCGACAACTAAAGCTGCAGATCATGATGTTCCTGTAACCCCCCAAGAGGTCTGGATTCCTTAACATTCTTTGTAGCTGCAGTTATGAATGGTTTCTGTTTTTGCTTATCAGGCTTCTCCTTTCACCTAATCAATGAATTACTGAACCTATAGAATATGATCTCTGTTGAGCTTGATTGATTACCACTAAGCGTAACATGAGTTTAAACCATGCCAAGTTTGAGCTTGAAGTTCAGGGTCAAATTTAATATCTAGCTGAGTCTGTACCATAGTGTCTTTGCTAGAATGATGCTCAGGAGTTTGTTGTACAAAGTAATTTTATTTTTATTTTTTATATTTTTAATATAAGGTTTCATAGTACAATACTAATAGACCCAGTGATATTCATCCAAGGTCTAGGGTAATTTAAGGTTCGTGTTGCATTGTTTTCTATCACAGGATATGTATTTGAGAGGGACCTAAGCGCTAGTCATATAGTAGACTGACAGGCAATTTACTTCATAAGGTTTAGCGCTAAAATTTATTTGTACCCTTTTGATAAACATATCTTCATAGGATGAATTTTCTAGGACGGAGATCAAAGTTGTAGATTAGGTCGGAGTCGGATGAGGGATAGGAAATTCTCTGCTGTATAGGATAGGTTAATCAGACAGATAGACTAGCAGTTGGTCCTTCACTGTCAAATAATGGACACATAATCGTGCATTATTTATAGTTATAATTAAGCATTATTACCTCGGAGGTAAAGTTAATCACCTAGATTAAATTCATTAAACTCTGTGTAAATTAATTCAAACCTATACATACAAAACTACACTGACCCCAAGCAAACTTTAGGCAATGTTATGTACCAATTCAGCCAATATATTGTTTGTCCTTCCAATTTTACTTGCAAATTAATTGATCAACATTTTCACTGAGAATCTAGTGTCTTGGGATTGTGACACCTTACCTGGCCTTTATCTAGACCCCATTAAGGATCACACTCAATAAAAAGCTACATATCTAAATTGTATATGATATATTCTCTTTTCAATGAAATGTTGCAAATTTAAAGAATGTTAACATGTACCTAAATCATCATCAGTTGTATAAATATCCTTATAGCACAAAAGAGACTTTCATATCATGCATAAACAACAGGCGTGAGCATATCCTAAATATTTCACTATTCTTGATGTTCATGTGCTATTTTGAGTTTATAAATGGGGATGCCTTTGGTCGAAAAGAGAGAGAACAAGAAAACAGTTGGCCATAAAAAATAGATGAATTCGTGCCAACTGGCTTATCTAAAGTGGCAAACTGCATTTATAGCAATTTGAACAATTTGTTAAACATCAAGTTGTCAATTTCACAAAGTATTCTTAAATGCTTCGGTTTGATGAACAATTCGCATTGCAGATTGTTCAGCGTGGGCTGATGACTCAAGATGATTATGATGAAGCAAGTAGGAAAGCTATAAGCCTATTCCAGTATGGGCAGGTGATAGTCTTCAGTATTCTTTTCAATTTATCAAATCTAAGATTTTGCTTATCGCATACTGGGAGAAATACAAAGCCAGATTTTTTACCAAATTATTCCATGAACTAAGTTGTAGATGATAGAAGCAGTTCATTAGTTTTTGGGTCGTGAGTATATGCGTTTTAGTTTCGTGTTTAAAAGAAAATGGATTTTGTTCAATAAATAGAAGCATTCCTCTGAGATGCTTTGTATCTATTAGGCCAAATGTGGATAATGCTGTTTTACGTTTTAATACTACTTTGAAAACTCAGCAAGTAGCTCTGGAACATGGCCTGATTTTGGTGGATACTAAATACGAATTCGGAAAGGGATCTGATGGCACAGTGCTTTTGATTGATGAGGTTATTGTTCTAACCAAAACACTCTCTTTCTTACTCAAAATAGAATGCATGATGGCATGCTCGTCCATTTTGTGACAATAAATTGTGATTTTCCTACATGTCATTTTTAGGTGCACACACCTGACTCGAGCAGGTATTGGATTGCTGATTCTTATGAGGGCCGCTTTGAGAATGGTCTTGAACCCGAAAACATTGACAAGGTTCATCATAATTCTCTGACTTCGTCCATTTTATCAATATCTGTGTGCATTCTTTACTATTCTGTATGATTCCACTCCCTTTTGAGTAGATCTACAGTATCACTGATTTCTAGGATAACTAAATATTTGGTAGGAATTTTTGAGGTTGTGGTTCAAAGATCATTGCAACCCATATGAAGACGAGGTAAACTTAGATAAAAGAGATTTTTTGTTTTGTTTTTTATTTATATTTTGAATCTAACTATGGTCAACACTTTCTTAGGTCTTGCCTGATGCACCCGAAGAACTTGTTTCTGAATTAGCTTGGCGGTACGATTTCCATCTTATATGCTGAGTTTGCGGAGTGATATGATTTCATATTTTAGTTAAAGGGAAAATAGCAAGCATATCCTTTCGAAGCTGTTATACAAGACTTCTTTACAGTTACTCATCTATTTGTTAAATAAGTATTATATTCTATGAATGTACCGATATTTCCTTCGATTACAGGTACATTTTCTTGTACGAGACAATAACGAAATCAAAGTTTGAAATGCCCATGACTAAGGTAATAGTTGGTAGGTAAGACATTTTTTGGTTGCGACAATATCAAGTATTATGACGTTCAATGTCTTCATGCAGGAACATATACACGACCGGATATCTCGCAACGTTTCACAAGCACTTTCATCTATGTGACAGTGCTGTCAAGAATCTCAAGACCTGTATCATTGACCAGATTTTGCCAAAAATATTTCAGTGGGTGAAATTTACTTAATTACGAGTTTTCTTGAATGGTGAATGGTTCTTTCTTGCTGTTCTTCTTCTTCTTTTTTTTTTTTTTTCCTCCAATTTTATTATTAGCTTTGATCCAGCCAAAAAGGATAAAGTGAAGGAGCAGTCCCTCTTTTTCTCCCGATCAAGGATCTTTTTCCCCTTGCCTACTGTCGATGTCAAAAATTGTATTATTGACTCGTAGAATGATGAAAATATTTGATGTTATTGATGGAATGAATTTGTATACAAAATAGCTTTTTAAAGCTATGAAAATGGCTTATTGTTAATGGAGATATATTAAAATGTTTTTGGTATATAAGATAAATTCTCTCCTCCCCCTTTTTCTTGAAATTATTCATGGGGCCGGATGAGGAGAGAGGAATGGGGACACGCTGACCGTTCTGTCATTGTCAATGTTCATATTTGGTAGTATTGAAATTATTTTTTAAATATTTATATTTTATGTTTTATAAAATGTGCAGATAATAAATAAGAAGTATATTGTGCATCTTATACAATGTGTAAATAAAAAATATATTTGATCATTTTAAATTATATTTTAAGTTTGGCTGAACAAGTTGATCACTTCATGATGTTATATTTAGTCACATCAACTTGTCATTTCTTTGACGAGATTACATGGTAGTAGTTGAATCCACGCGTGCTGTAGTAGGTAAGTTGAAATGAGTATTAGACCATGAACTCATTTCATAAGCCCGAACTCACTACAGACCGTAATTGTTCGGCCTCATATGGATGTCCTCGTCTTCACATGATCAACCTCATTTTCGGAGTGCAATAGTTTTATTGGCTTGACCTCATCCTGAGCAGGGCTTGTCCGTATGGCTAGGCCTCATCCTCTAAATGGGACACGTGGATTTTTTAATATGCCATTTTATTTATTGGCATGACACCTATATTTATCTTCATTGTATTATATACTCATTACTTGGTTTAGATTAAAATTTGTCAAAAAATTGTAATGAAAAACACATTCCATGATCACACAACTTTTATTAACTTTTGAATTACGCATTTCATCAAAATTTTATCAAAATGTGAAAAAACTTTCTCAAACAAGATGCAACTGAATATGCGGACATTTATACTTATTATATTCATTTAGCACTAACATTTAAATAACGATAAAATAGAGAAGAATGATAAAAGGAAAGTCACATTTTTAAGTTTAACCAAACCGTATTTATATTACAAAGAGGACGGGAAGGAAATGAAATTTTTCTACGTCTTCCCCTGCAAAATCCCAACACACTTTTCCATTTCTAAAGATTCAGTATATGAACCCTTCGATTGTAAAGCAACCAAATGTCATTCCAACACAAATTATTCATAACAAAGAGTAACATAAAATAGAAAAAGAAACATGTGTGCTATCTAATTGCAGAAGTTTCAAATGGTTTACAAGTTCTGCAGGCATTTCAGGAACAACCTCTGGATGGTCTCCAAGGAAGCCAGAATCCAACTGATACGTCTCCATGAGATCTATTGGATCCTCATTCACAAGAAGTTCAGGCATAGACTCCGTGGGAATAGCACAAGTGAATCCGACAGCTGAAAGATCCAGAACATCCCGTGGAAATGCAGGAATTTGAGCATTTATCACCAAAATCAATTTCAAAAGTAGCTGACTGTGAATCCTGTTGACATGATGCAGACGCCAATCCATCAGCATTAGTAATGCTCGCTTCATGTATCTTATTCTGCACCTGTATTTTCGGCTTTGGTTGAAATTTTCCACTTCGCTGTCCTGTCCACAAATAGCTAGGTCAAAGTTTAAAGAATTACATACAAGAAAGATTTACAATGTAGACATAACAATTATATATGTACCAGATCTAGTTGTTAACTCACAGAAAACTTGAGTATCCATCTCCTGCAATTGACCAACTCCCAGAATTCAAACTAATGGACTGATAAGCATTCAACTTTGTGGTGGAGGGAGAAAACCGTGCATGTAATGATATAGATCCTCACCTCTGTTTCCACCACTCTATTGAGAAAACCAAGCATGTAAAGATATAGATCCTCACCCCATGGGGAGGAGATCATTACCCTCTAGTTGACTACCAAGAAAGCAATTACTTGAGCATTTATCTAAATAGTATAAACTTCTGCAATGGTTTCTGCAGCAGGTAGTGTTAAGAAGTTATTATCTAGTTGACTACCAAGAAAGCAACTACTTGAGCATTTATCTAAATAGTATAGGATAGCATCAACACTTAATATACAGAGCATCCAAAGAAAGGATCATCTTGCTCACCCATATCAGCCGTAACATGAGGAAGAAAATAATCCAGCGATTCCAACCCAAGAAATACGTCTCTACTCTGAAATTACAAAGAGTAGCATCAGGGTTGAGTCAAGAAACCAGATTAGCAAGAAACAAAGAACTAACCTCTCCTGATTGGATGAAGGAAGAGTGCCAACAATAATTTCCATCAGGTGAGACAACATCTGAATCTGACACCACGCCAGCTGCGATGTTTCGTCTGTCTATTGTAACATTATTTAATGGCATAACATTAACACCATTTTTCTTCATTGTATTATATACGCAACTTATTAATCAAGCCTTGTGTTAATGTTATTGTTATTTAAAAAACTGGCACAAGTAATTAAACAAGTTGAATCAATTTATAATTCAAAATACTAAATCATTGTCAAGAGAATGATCAACTAAGAGAATTTTGTTTGGCGAATATACAATATTCACAAGGTAAAATGCTGATCCATCGCAATTTTGAGGATCGAAAAACACAGCAACTAATTTATATGAGAGTTTCCACGAATGCTAGGAGTGCTACACCAGCTGCCCAAATATCGTCGTCTGACACGTGCTCGGCCGGGGAATGACTGATACCGCCACGACAACGCACAAATAACATGGCAACCTATCCAACATTACAAATCATAAATATGTAGAGATAACTATTCATCTAAAGATAATAAGAGGAATACTAGCAGCAGTCTCAGGCACTCAATTCCTTTAGCAAACTAAGGGGTTCTTTATGGTGCCAGTGGTTTGCTAGCGGATGCACAAGAGAATGCCAATAGCCCTCATAAAATAATAATGTATAAGGCTGAGAGAAGGCAGACCTTAGTTAGATGAGACATGGCCATTGCATCATGCCCTGCTCCACTCATCAATACAGGCACATCATCCGGATTCTCGCCTGTTAATCGTTTCAGAGCAGCATAAGCCGCAGATTTTAGCTCTGAACTCAATCCCTGATCGCAGATCACTGCATTGGCATCGTGCTGAAATTATCCAAACTCAAATGAGCTACAAATTACTTTTTGGCTTGAGGATCAAAAAATGGGATGCAATTCTCGCACCTTACGGTCGATAAGACAAAAGACCGAACGCCTATCACATATTTGGTACATTCTGTTAGACAATTCATAAATAATAGCTTCCCGTCCTAGGTCATCCATTGCCCGTATGTCAACAGTGAAGGTCACCTGCAAGCAGATAAATAATTTTCAATGCGAAAACGAGTAAATTCCTCATTTGATGCTGGTGTGAACATGGAATGATTGCAGAAAAATATGCAGTTTCAATACATTGAATACTTGCCTGTCCGGGAATCACATTACTTGCGCTTGGCCAGGTTGATATTTCTCCAACAGTACAAACAAGAGATCCTGAAAGAGATCGTACCGTGGAAGCCATGCACTGACCATCATAGGATAAATAATCGTCGGGTTGTTTACAGAGACTTTCCAACAACACAATTAATTCTGCAGCAGCAGCCATTGGATCCTGACGCAATTTCATGGGGACTGTTCCTGCATGTCCTTGTGAACCTTTTACAGTTACCTGCAATTATGAGAAGCAAGGTTTACCAATTTAAGTGGAAGAAATATATAATTACAAGATGGCTTCAAAAGCAAGCCTCACTTGTGTACAAGATATAGTTCAAGACCAGCAGAGGGTGAGGGCTCAAGTTAAGCTCTCATGTATGAGGACAAAATTCATGGCCAAGCTGCATATCTAAAGCTCCTAACAGGACCTACTTAGGGTGTGTTTGTTTTCAAGTTTGATTTTGCTAAAAAACTAAAATAAAAGTCAACAATTAATTTTAACCATATATTTTATGGGACCCAAAACTTTTCAACCACACATTTCATCAGCTTTTATCAACTTTTACAAAAAATCTGATTTTAATCAAAATCAAACACACCCTTAATGAGAGTGTGACCAACTGCGGATCAACCAAATCTAATCTATTACATACTCACAGAAGAAGAGACATCTCCTTAAAATAAAATAAGCAGCAAATGGCATACTTCATTACCGACAGAGTAAAATCAGAATTACACAACTAGCGAAAAAAATCAAGAATGGAAAAATGGCCTTAGCCATGTATTACTAGTTTCTGAGATTCACATGGAAAAGTAGGCAAATATATTTCTGAACAATATGATATAAAAGCTAAGTTACCCTTAGCCGTGTCTGCCCTGCAATCCCTTTTACCACACCAAGAGGAAAACCCGCAGTCTCTAGTACAGGTCCCTGTTCAATGTGAACCTACGATGCAATAAATCTAAATTTAGGACAAGCATCCATAGTAACATAAACTTATCACTAGATTTCTTGCCTGCAGCTGCAGTCTTCCAGGTAAGGAAATGCTGGCATACCTCAATATAACCCCAGACAGATTTAGGACCATATTTGAGCTGCAAAAGGTTTTCCTCCGTAGCATCAATGGAGTTCATTTTCAAAGCACCTTGCACTGTGACACCACTGAATAATTTTCATTGATCAATGGGCAGACGGACATCAGTTTACAAGTGAATACAATTTCTTGAATTACTAATGCAAACCTCTTATCCTGCACATGCAATGTTGAAACAGGCAACACACCAGCAATTGCTGCACTTCCTAAGAAGGTAGACTGAAATCTAACTCCTTCCTCGTCACTAAATGCAATAACCTGAAAAAATAAGAGAGCAGAGAATCCAGACACTTAGCTCTACAAAAAGATGGCCAAGATAGCAAGTTCCCTTTCATCTGGAAAACTAAGTGCTTGTAATTTGAACTACATAGTACCCTAGAAAGGGGTTATTGCACCAGTAGCAAGACAAGGCAGAAGATTTCTGTTTCCTTCTATAACTAACTGTCTGTATAAGATAAACTTGAATCCCCATTTTGAACAATTTTCATTACACAGGACAACATTTTTACCATTTAGAAAAACAAAGAGAAAGAGAGAGAGATTTAAGACAATAATAATATTCGTCTGGGTCCACATTTAGAGGTTCCATCGATGTTTCACCCCATTCACACCCCAAACCTGTAGCCAAATCCAAGTAACATGGTCCCATAGTTTTTTTGTTGTTTTTTTGTTTTAAAACCCTGGTCCTATAGAGCAAGACAAGGCAGAAGATTTCTGTTTCCTTCTATAACTAACTGTCTGTATAAGATAAACTTGAATCCCCATTTTGAACAATTTTCATTACACAGGACAACATTTTTACCATTTAGAAAAACAAAGAGAAAGAGAGAGATTTAAGACAATAATAATATTCGTCTGGGTCCACATTTAGAGGTTCCATCGATGTTTCACCCCATTCACACCCCAAACCTGTAGCCAAATCCAAGTAACATGGTCCCATAGTTTTTTTGTTGTTTTTTGTTTTTAAAACCCTGGTCCTATAGATTTAATATAGTATTAATGAAAGCTTCAACATTATTCCAGCCAACTTGCTAAAAGATATACCATCATCACTTAGATTGTTAGATAAAAGAACCACCAGTGTGTTCGGCACAACTTCTTACATGAAAAGTCTGTCTTATTAGTGCACTGTTCAGTATCAGTTGCCAGATGCTTTGGGAACTAATATTTCTCCAAGTGCTTTGTCTTTGCTCCCTCGATTCCACAAGAGGTGAAATCAAAAGGCCGCCAAAGGTAGCTTCTTTAAACTAGGCTCTTAGAATTGGACTTCCATGGAAATCCATCCATCATGAGTTACCAAACTATTATAATTCTATATGTGCTTCCAAGTTGTAGAAGTCCAATTTTATGGGATTTATCGTCAGATATATACTCGTCAGTAAACAAAAGATCAATACAATCATCTCAAAATGCCACTCGACCAACATGTATAGAGGCAATCCATTTGATACAGTTAGTATGCATGGTTACCTCGACTGGCCGCCTGAGTTGTCCAACTCTTCCAGTAATATTCAACACCTTCAATGCAGATATCGCAGTAATGATTCCCAGTGCACCATCATATATTCCAGCATCAATAACAGTGTCCTGTTTGAAACAAAGAGCAGTTAAGTGCAAGTTAACATTCTGCCTGATATAAGTAGCTCATACTGGAAATTATAATATTTTAGTATTAAAACATATGTACTATAATTGCTTCACCAAATGAGAGCCAATTAACAGAGCCTTCTCACTTGCATTCATCCCTTCAATTCTACCATGCACATTGCCCATTTGGTCCACCCACCTGAAAAGGGAGGCAACATCAGCAATGTTTCTCGAACATTGTTAAAGAAAAGAAGTAAATTTGACAACTCACGTTCTCAAACCAGCATCCTCCATCCACGCCCGAATAAGGTGTCCTGCTCTGACAGAAGCTGGGCTTTGGAAAGTTCTCTCGAGAAATCCATGTGCATCACTTACCTGCAAAGTCAGTATAAAATGAAAGATTACAATTTATCATATTTAGTTAGTATCACACAATATAACTGCACTAAATGAATGGCTACACAGTCAGAGAAAATGATCACAAGGATCAAGTACTGAAACTCTCTTTTGGAACTCATATACAAACAAAAGCTAGCAATGCCGATATTTTTGAGTTACATCGAGATCATTAGACCTTTCTCTTAGAGTTAAGTCAATACACTTGGACCAACACGGAATACACCAAAGAGAAGTTTTATCCTTTAATCCGTCCTCTCAGTTTTCTATTCTGTGCACTGAAGTGCAATGTATATTTTGTCCCAAAATCTCATCTGTTAGTTCTGGATGTAAAAGACAAATTAGCTTGACATGAATTATACATTCAACGGTCATATGCCCCTTTAGGTAATATGATGTCAACCAACATTAGATGAAAACTTGTACAAAAATTATTCTTGCTGTATTATGCTGTTGCAATGAAAAGGAAAAGAGCATAACTAATTTTGAAGGACTAAACATTTTAGAGCGCGAGAGGAGGAGTCCGCCCAAGCCTTCAAAAAAATCGGAAACTTTGGTGAGTAAAACAAGCAAAATTAGAAAAGTTATTATATAATTCTGATTATATTTTATACCACCTATTAAGTTTTGCCAGTCAGTGAGAATTCACATTTAACTTTACTTACATAACAAAATAACCTGCAGTAATGTACCTTGCCAAGCTCAATAAGTCTCTCCACGGCATCGTCTTTAAGGATTTCTGGATACAAATATTTTGTGCCTTCTGTATGTTCAGTGCATAATGAGGTTAAGAGCCCAAGAACGGTCAGACCTTAAAAGTTGGAGGAAATAATAGAGTCTACCAAATACTACAACACTACAAAACTACAACAGTGTGATAATCTCACACGAAACGACATTGCATTGCACAAAAATGAACGAGGTGCTCCTGCTTAATGACAGGACAAAAAGAAGGATATTTTTCTCATCGGCATCAAAACTGCAACTGCCACTGCCATATTTTCTGGACAGATCAAAGGCAACTCAATATAAAGGGGGGAAAGCGCCATTACTTTTGTTTAAGTGAATCAAATGCTTATAACCTTTAAGGAAATTGCAATTTTCCAGAATGTATCCATTTAGCGCTTGTTTGATCAAGCTTTTTAGCAGATTTTGATGAAATGTGTGATTGAAAAGTAATAAAAGTTATAGATTTTGATGAAATATGTGGTTGAAAAGTAATAAAAGTTGTGTTTCCATGAAATGTGTGGTTAAAAAAAATTATTACTCTTTCAACACAAGAAAATGAATTTTCTACACCCCTTTCTTATTAATTGTTGAATTAGCCTTCAGATTTTTAGCAGATTTTATTTTTAAATTCTACCATACACTGATACAAGCTCGTAAAATGGCAAAAGAGAAAAAAAAAAAATAAATAAATAAAAAAAAAAAAAAGAGAAGATAAATACATACTATACCCAATCAAAACTACTTCTGGGCATGAAATTGCCAACCATTATAAACCACTAATACTACTCTACAGGCAGTGGCAGTGGCAGTCAAGAATTATAAGATTGGCATCCTTGAAATTCAAACATAGACATAAAAATTTCTATTTAAACTCGTAGATGAGATATCACCAAAAGAAGACAAAATTACCAGAAAATGTGTTTGTGGAAGCCAAGGTTAGTGGCAGAGGGAGGACGTGGGTAAAGAAAGATAAGATTAACAAAGCGACAGCGTTTGTGGGCATTGTATAGGGATTGAAGAACGCGTGATTTGGGGAAGAAGAATGCAGAGTCGCCATGGAAAGCAAGCTTGTTATTGTAGATAGATACAATAGATACAACTATACAAGAAAACAAGCAAGCAAACCAGGCTACGCAAGTGTGTGTTTCGACTTTTGAGTAATAAGGTGGTGGCTTCTGAGGTCATGGCGGCCAGAGGTTGTGGCTTCCGAGAGTTGGCACCAGGGCCCACAACCTCTGGGACCCACCAATGCATGTGAGGCCCATTAATCTATTCTTTTCACTTCGAAGATCGCACTGTGCATATATCACAATCGATAAGATCTATAAAATAATGAAAAATCAAATTCAACACTTTTAAGTTTGTTGTTTTGTGATGGAAAAATATCAAATTTTCATTTTCCACCCTTATTCCATGCTACCAATCAAATACCCTAAAATAATGAAAAATGAAGTCGGTTGTGATATAT
Organism: Forsythia suspensa; assembly: GCA_023638005.1. Lineage (NCBI taxonomy): Eukaryota > Viridiplantae > Streptophyta > Magnoliopsida > Lamiales > Oleaceae > Forsythia > Forsythia suspensa. The sequence continues at coordinate 10,685,423 of CM042674.1, read as the reverse complement.
CAAATATTTTATTTCAGTTTTCTTCAAAATACTTTTGAGCTTAAAAGATTTTCCATTTTTGGGCTAGCATGTAAAAAGTGTAACGCATATTCTGCTCCAACTAATTTGTGTTAAAAATTTAACGGTAAATTTATAAAAGAATCTCCGACTTTTCACGAGTGTAGTAATATATGTCGAACATTTTAATCATAGTATCTTTGAAACATTTTAATATCGAACATGTAGGATATTTAAATGATATCTTAAAAAGAACATTCATTTAAATAAATCATGTAATCGCGATTTTTTTTTTAAAAATTATTTTTTTTATCCTTTCAAAAAACATCACATAGGACAATGTGACGTTGACATTTAATATCTATATAGATTTTTTTTTTTTCCATTAGGTAATATCAGTATTTCTAAAAAAGTGAAAAGCGTGATTAGATATGATGGAGGTCGAACTTCAAAGTTTTTGAGTCTAAGCGAGGCCTAGGCGATGGAGAGATAAGAGCAAGGCGAGGCATGATGCATGCATGGCGTAGGCGTAGATTTCAGGCTGAGCGAAACTTTAAGCCAGCACTCAAACAAATTTTTTGAGCAAACATATCAATGTGTATTCAATATCACAGATAAAAAATTAAAAATATAGGTGCCGCACTTATAAAAGAAGTCTACATTAATTAATTTTAACAAAATTAAATTATTCTCTCTCCTCCTTTAAGCAAATAACCTAATTCTCGTCAGAAAATAATAATAATTATTATTATTTAAATATAGAGAATGATGAGCTGGATTCCACAGCTGCGGAACAAATGCACATCTTCGTCATCCCGCATTGCTAATTACGTCCCTGCTCTTCAGCTCTAAGTTCTAATATTTTGGCAATTCGACTGTGTAATAGTAAATCGGATTAAATAACTATATATATATTTATGATTAAAATAATTTAATAAAGGCATTTCCTGTGTCATTTTCCGTAATCCTAAAAATGGGACCAACGTGATTAGTTAAATTGGTTTATTCTGCAACCACAAATGCTACTTATCAATCCATAATCACAACAAACCAATAACAAGAACGGAACCAAAAAAAAAGGAGTACCTCATTGGACAAAAGACGATCCAAAAAGTGAAAGCCCGGAAGAACTTTCATCCCACTTTCACTCATTCAACACTTAAAAATCTGCTTCAAAGTTCGCATTTGGCTTGAGTAGTCGAGTGAGAGCAATTTGAGATCTAATATTTCTATTTGCAATTTTTTTGATGATTTTCTTATTAAAATGTTAACGTATTATTGCGTAACTCTTATTAAAAAATAACAAAACATCTTTCAAAAATGGTAGTTATATTCACAATACAATTTGTTATAAGTGCACCACATTTTAATTGTCATCGAATTCTTATCTTCAAATTTTATTAAAGCACATTTCATTATTGATGATGGTTTCTGTTGAGATATTTTGTTTACGTGCTTTAAAATGAGGAAAAAGTATTTTATCGTACTTTTGTATCAGTTTTTTTTTTTTTAAGGGTGTGTTTGATTTTAATTAAAATCGATTTTTTAGTAAAATTTGATAAAAGTTGTTGAAATATGTGGTTGAAAAGTTGTGACCATGAAATGTGTGGTTAAATTAATCATTGACTTTGACTTTAGCTTTTTATCAAAATTAATAGTGAAAACAAACAAGGCATAAATATGAAAGACAAAATAAGTTTTTTACGAATTCTCAACAAATGTTTTTTATGAAACCGTTATCAAACACAAAATGTGCTAATTAGTGAAAAATTAAAGATAAAAATGTGATAAAAAAAAAAAGTTGGAGACATGAATACTATATGTTAAAAGATTAAAGATATTAAATGTAATTAAAATGTGGTACAAAAAAAAAGTATTGTGTGAATATAATTACCCTTTTCAAAATAATGTTACTTTTATTTTACCGTGAGGTGCATATTTGCAAAAAATTATGATGCCATCATGTTGCAAATTAAAGTTGTTCCAATTTAGTTGGGAATTTTATCTATTTATTTTTATTTACGAAATTGAAATATACTAATAAATATTATATATTTAAAAAATACTAACCAGACTTTTAAAATGCATAATTTTTAAATATTTATAACTATTACTTATTAATCACAATTAATGTAATTCATATTTATCTAAAAAATAACATTTATTTTCAATTATCATTTAGTGGCCAATTATTTACTTTTTTTAAATTTTAACTAATTAAGGTGTTTACTCATTAGTGTGAACATTCCCAATTTTTCACACTTTCACAAATTCAAAGTCCTAATCTTTCTCTCCGTGGACTCTTCTTCAAATTTTCACATCTAAAATTAAATCTTTTTCAAAATATTTGATATCTATGTGAAATCATTATTTTTTGAATCAATCCCACGATTTCATCCAACCATTTTTCCTTTTCAACCTGACATATATCCAAAATTATAACAATGGTGACTACTTGGACGGTGGACAAGGGAACCTTGTGTTAATCGACAAATAGAGTTAAAGAAGAAGTTGGATATTGTTGAAAAAACACCAACTTAATCGTAATTGTTGCTGATTAATGCGTGTCATTACTTTGACCCATGTGTAGTGGTGGTGACGAAAGTTCCAAAATGAAAAATGCACTAATGACATTCAAATGAGTGTCGTCGGATTGTTTTCTTTTGTGTTGAATAAAATTCATTTTTATTTGTGGTTATTTATGTATAATTGATTATAAAATTGAGTTTGCGGCGGTGATTGACAGTCGCGACGATTGACCGTGGTGGTTGGATTTTTAGGCAAGAATACTTATTGGGTATTAGAGTTCTTGATTAATCTTTAGTTTTGATGAACAACATATGTTGTTGCAAATTGCTACTTTATTTCATTACGTTGTTAGTAGGTACAACATTTTGTTACAAGGCCGAGAACAAAATATGATGTTGGATATTGTTTATTTAACATTGATTCTCTAAATGTTTTTCGCTAGTCAAAACTTCTTATTGTTACCATGAATTATTGATTTGGTTTGGGATTTTAGGAATGAATGTTGGTGAGTTTCAATTTCAAATTTCAAAATAGGAGGATTATGTAGAATAAGACTTTTAGAAAATTGAATTGGTTTTAATTAAGATAAAATTCCAAAAAATAAGAGTGTTTAAATACCTAGTAATTTTCAATTTATATTATCAATCAATAGTATATTTCAATTTAATTATTTTCAATTTATGGTTATAAATTAGTGTATATATGTAATTAACCAATGTTATTAAAATAGGCCCAGCCGGGCCGATTCGACTGGGACCATGCCCATAGCCCAGAGCCAGCTTGGTTAGGCAAAAAACCACCATTTAAAAATCTACCGACTTGTCTGATTATAAGAAATCCGCAAAACTATTCTCGGTTTCACCGTTTTTGAAAGAAAAATTATAGAAACAAAAAACCCTTGTTTTCATAATTAATTTTCATTGACCCACCCAATTTTGAGAAATCGTTATTAACTTAATTATATTTTGTAATTGGATTGGTATCACTTTGCTTTGAAAGCCCTCGCCTTCGGTTCCCTGCTCAGGAATTAGCCTAACGGTAGAGCTTTTGTTGCAGTCAACTAATAATTTGTATTTTAGTTTTGCTAATTGTATATTTTGGGTGGTTAGAGCAAATTTTGTGATTTCAGAAATCTTGCTTTTCATTTTTTGATTTTTTTTGTAATTTTTGTTTCTAAAAAATCATCTAGTCGATCCCAGTTCGACTCTTAACCCTTTTTTTTTTTTTGAGTCGACGTTTAGATCGATTTTTAAAATATTGTAATAAACCCATTTTATATTATAAATTATCTTTTAAATAAATAACTATATTTTGAAATTTGTTTTTTGACATAAAACATTTTTTTGCCCACCACAAGTTCCAACAACTTGTTTAGGTGGTGTTCTCTTTGCGTTTGAGTTTTGTGTTTTGAGTTTTGAATTCATTTTGTGTTTTGTGTTTTGAGTGTTTGTTTTGAGATTTTTGAAAATGCGTTCTTTTGAAATTTTGAAAATTGTTTCGAAAATAGAAAACTCGAAAACGCGTTTACTTGAAATTTTTTAGAAATTTGGATTTGGAATTAAAAACAATTTAAACTTAGAATTAAAAACATTTAAACACAATTAAAAATATTAATTTATGGAATTAAAAACATTTAAAACATTTAAAAACAATTAAAAATATTTAAAAATAATTAACAATATTTAATTATGGAATTAAAACATTTAAACACAATAAAAAATATTTAAACACAATTAAAAACATTAATTTATGGAATTAAAAATATTTAAAAATAATTTAAAATATTTAATTATGGAATTAAAACATTTAAACACAATAAAAAATATTTAAATACAATTAAAAACATTTAAAAACCATTACAAATATTTAATTATGTAATTAAAAATATTTAAAAACCATTAAAACAATTAAAAACAATTCAATAAAAGAAGGAAATAAAAGAAGGAAGGAAGCTGTGAATTGAACCTTGGACCTCTACATTCAATTCCGCGTGTCTGACCATTGGGGTAAGGAGCCATGTTTTGTCTAAAAAAGCGGACAATGCTTAAATTATGAATGTTTGGCCCAACGTTAAAAAAAAAAAAAAAAAAAGGCAGAACCAGGAATCGAACACCTGACCTCCACGGCCAAAACGCGCGTTTTGGCCGTTTTGGCCACCTCCGCGTTTTGTGCACAAAACGCCCAAAACAAAGAAATAGCCGTTTTCTGTTTTGTGTGTAATTTTTTAATGTTTGGAAAATCGTTTTGAAAATGGGAAAGAGAAACGTGTTTTCACTATTTTCAAAAACACAAAATGAAAAAAGTTGAAAATGGCAAGAAAAGAATACGCCCATAATTTTCCACTCATGGGGGGTGGAACAAAATTTCAATATATCCTCTTTCTCTCTCATCCGCCTTTGGTTTTCTTTGGGTCCAAGTCTTTGTTCCTCGTTATTTAAAGAGTGCATTACAATAAGAAATTAAGAACAAAGAATTGGTTCCTGAGAAATTCGAAAGTACATGAGCATCCAAAAAAGAAATTCATCAACAGCAAATACATTTAAAGAACCCAAGAATATGAGGACACAAATTTTAGGTAAGATATCAGAATCCGATCCAAATAATAAAAAAATTCTCATTTAGATTAAAAACACATGTGCATTTAACCTTGCAAATTATGATTTGTTGCCGCCGCTATTATCAAAATCTCAATGGTAATAAAAGATTTGACTTCGTTAATGATATGGTATCACATTTAAATCAAAACATGAGGGGGGGGTGGGTGGGGTGGGGTGGGGTGAGAAATAAGGAGAATGGTAGAGACACAGAAAGGAAAAATGAAAAAGATAATTGGTGTACTTATTAAAATTATATTTTAATTGGTGTAGTAAATGAAAATCGTATAGAAGAATGTCGGGTGGATCCAAGAATTTTTGTGTCAGCTTACCAAAAAAAAAAAAAAATTTCGCATTTGAGTTATTACTAAGAAAAAAAAATTTCACAATGTAAAAAACGACTTTTTCTGGGGCAGCCCCCACTATAGCCCCCCCAACCCCCAAAATCCGCCCTTTGTAGTAATATAACCATCATTTTAATAAAAGATAAAAGAAAATTTTATATAAATTTTGTTAAATGGGTCAATCCAAAATAACACCAAGTTGCGCCCAATTTTGATTTGGGCTTTGAGTTTCAACTCACACTCAAGCAAGATCCATTTTAAAAGCATGAGGATTTTTACAGAAAATAGCACTAATAGGTGTTGCAAAATCATTTGTAGCACTATATGTAAATGTTTCATGTTTGCATTATGTCTTTGATATTTTAGCACTTTTTGGACACGAAAGAGTTTTCAATCCCTGTACTCTCTTTACCTGCACCTTTTAATACTGAAAATAAATATTAAAAGCCAACCAAATTCAAACAAAAGCCAACCAAACTCTCAATAGCTCTATTTTGCTTGTAATTAAATTCAAAGGCGTCGTCCCAAAAAGAAGCCGAATGCAGAGTTTAATAGAAACTGTACCCTCAAAAATGCTTATTGTACAACTATTTTACCGCCCAGTTGGCTGCGATATTTTCGGCCACGAATATTGCGATATTTTGATATATATCGCGATATTTTGATTTGAAAAAATCATAACAATGAGTGTACACACTTCCCCCTACAGATCTGGTTTTTGCAAAAAATAATGGTGTCATCTTCATTTCTTCTCCGCACTTCAACTATCAACTACATTTTCCGGCGAGTCTCCGGCTGGTATAGTGGTTGTTTCCGGTGGTTTGTGAATTTTTAAGTTGCCCTTTCTCCGACGATGAATCTCTACACTTAGTAGAAACTTCTCTCCTGGAACTAGCTTCTGATTTCTTTTTATTTTCTTCAATCTCCTTGTGGGATGAGGCAAGAGCCAAATCTGGAAAACTTGTTAAGCTTGGGCCTGGATATGAAATTCTATCTTTTGAAAATGGATGAAAAGCTCCTCCATTTCTTTGCCTGTCGTCCATACCTAGCTTGAGGCTGACTCCAAAACCCATATCACTTTCTTTTATGAGATGATAGTTGCTTGTAATTTCTTCATTTGCTTGACTCCATAATTGTACAGAAGTCACCCAATTTGTTTTATCAAACATGTTTATAGCCTTTTCAATTCATTTAGAACTTGTATTTTTAAGTGGAATAACTAGTCTTTGCCCTGTACTCGCCCTATAAGTTTGAAGTTGTTGCTTTGATGCCTCCATAGCTAGTCAAAATTTTCCTATCATCGACTCGAAAAGTTGAACAATGGAAGTGAAAAAGGGTGAAAATGGGTTTTATCCATTCAAATTGAATTCAAGGGGTTATTTAGGGTTAATTTCACAAACGGTCACTAAAGTTCAAAATTTACTCTATTG